>VZRN01000098.1:0-93058 GCA_013397935.1 Dasyornis broadbenti
CCTGCCCACTTATTAAATACATAGGCTGTAAGGAATGCCAAAGTTCCCTGGGATCTTCCCAGCTTGTTCCCTAAACCTTCCGGCCCTGTGGATTTAAATAATATAGCAGGGTCCTGGATTAATAGACCTTCACTGGGAATTCATCTCACTCTGAAATTTACTAAAACTGAAAAAATTAATCAATCTATTTTAGGGAGAAAAAGCCCAAAGGAGCCTCCTGTCAGTCCTCCAGTGTCCCTTGTTGGTATTTTTCATCAAAATGTTTCCCTGTGCATGTATTGCTTGGAGCCAAAGGAAGAGGAAGCAAATGGCACCATTACTCTGCTGCATTCAATTTACAAATTGTTTTAAATTTCATTTCAGCTTTGATTGACTCAGAAGCTCTTTGCTGGACCACACTGGGGGGAGTATACCCAAAGGGCTGGGTGGGCTGGGGTTCACCTCCCCATCCCCAGGATCCCCTGAAGAAGCTGGTGATATTTCTCTTACCTTGGGGAAAATTTCATTTGATTTTAAGATCCCAATAAGGCTTTGGCTCTCGGGAGACTCTCCCCTAATTATTTGTTCTCTGATGGAAAAGGAGCAAGATTTATTATCCCAATGAGGAATAAAGGGTTGGAAAATAGTTGGTGTTTCTACAAGGATCTTTTTAAGGGTTCAGACTTTAAATTAATGAAGAACATAATTCTCTTGGCTTAAAAGCAGTGGGGCATGGATAAATCTCATTGTAGGGAAGGGAGTTATCCACAAATCAAGCATGTCTCAGCTGATGTGTTAGAGCTGTGCCTCAGCATCTGAGCTGGGATCAAGGCTATCCCTGCCTGCTTCCTGGCATTTGCAACCCAGGCAAAAAATCAGTGTTTGTACTAAAAGAGAGCCCAGAGGAACAAGGAACCCAGAAGATCAGAGAGGGAGAGGGGAAAGAGAAGGGAATCCCTGCGGCAGTGCCTATTTTGGGGAATCGCATCCGTGGCCGTGCAATTGCCGGATCCTTGCAATGGCAGCCGGCAGTCGCTGCTGATTGTCGTGCTCCAGCATACAAAAGGCTGCAGGGGAAACAAAGGCACGCAGGGGCACGCTCAAGGGCAGAGGAGGAAGCCTGCAGAGGAGAGCGCCCTTGACTTTGCAATCCTGCCTCGCCCCTCTGCTCATCCGGCCATAAATCCTTCCTGATGGAATGATTGATGAGCGGCGCGGGCGGGAGCTGGGAGCAAAGCTCAGCACTGGGGTCTTCCAGAAACAACAACAGCAAGTCCTTCTTCTCATCATTTCACCTTTCAGTTAGGGAAGATGGGAAATCTGACCGTGGGGTCAGTGAATTAAATGAAATTTAGAAGTCACCTGAGAATCCATGGCAGAGCAACAGGAGAGCTCCCATTCCCCACACAGGGGCCGGATCCACTGCTGATGACTTAACAGTTCTGGAATAAAAGAGGGAGAGAAATGTGAGCTCAAACTGATCTTATTTCACCTCTCCTTGTACGCACACGCTGGGCACGAGGATGTAGTAGCTGATATTATTATATCTGCTGGCATAAGCAGAAAGTCCAGTGGCGTCAGGAAGCTGCTGTACTAAAATTAAATAACTCTTGGGGATGTGCGGGGCCAAACCAGCCTCAGAGATTGCTCTGGGTCTGGGTGATGCCTGATGGGCTGTTCTGAAATGCAGACAAATCTGTGGTGATTAAATGAGACCCAGGACCATCTTAATTCAGAATTTAAGCTTTTTTTTTCTTGGGGTCCCAGCTGGGCATGTGATAGGAATGAAAGACAGGGAGAAAGAAAGGAGAAGGGAGCAATATTTTAGGCTCTTCTCTTCTTCCTCAAAAGCCCCTGCAGCAGGAGGCAGCCGCGTCCATCGCCCCCTGCCCATTTCCCATTGCAGTTCCCGGGATCACAGCCCTGTGTCCCAAAAGCCAGGTGGGAACAGGCCTTGGCAGTGTAGTGGTGCAGAGGGTTGGAAAGGGGGCATTTTTGATTCTGGCCATGCCATGATGGCCATTGATGGTCTGTTCCAGAGGGGGGCACGAGGGCTGGAGAATGCACAGCAGATGCTGTGCAGTGTGGCATCGAGAAGGCTGCAGGAGGGCACTGAAGGGTGCAAGAGGGTGCAGTAGGGTGTGGGAGGATGCAGGAGGGTGCTGCAGGGTGCAGGAGGGTGTGGGGGCAAGCAGGAGGCTGCAGGAGGATGCAAGAGGGTGCATGAGGACCCTCAGGCACCCTCTTGGAGGGTGTGGGAGGCTGCAGGAGAATGCAGGATGTGCAGGAGAACACAGTGGGCTGGAGGAGGGCACGTGAGGATGCAAAAGGGTAGGGGAAGATGCAGGAGAAAACAAGAGGGTACAGAAGGGTTCGGCAGGATACAGAAACATGCTTCAGGATGCGGGAGGGTGCAGGAGGATGCAGGACGGTGCAAGAGGTGCAGCGGGTTGCAAAGGAGTGCGGGAGGATGCAAAGGGATGATGCAGGATAGTGCAGCAGGGTGCAGGAGGATGCAGGAATGCAGGAGGGTTCAAGAGGGTTCAGGAGGACGCAGCAGCCCCATCCCTAAGCAGCCGCAGCAGCCGCTGCTCCTGCGGGGCCGTGCCGGGCAGGGCAGGGCAGTGCAGGGCCGGGCAGGGCAAGGCGGCAGGGGCGGTGCGGAGCCCGACCCGGCCCCGCTGGGGCGGGGACAGGGGATGGCTCTGGGGGCGGCCCGACCCGCCCTGCCCGGCCCGGCTCTCCGGCGGCGCCGATGGGGCTGCGAGCCTGGCTGCGATCGCTTGGCGGCTGCTGCGGCTGCTGCGGCNGGCCCGGCCCCGCGGCGGGGGATGCGCCCTCCCGGCCACGCGTGAATCCCTCACCGCCCTGCTGTGCCAGCCGCTGGAGCTGGACATCCCCTGCCCGAGGGCTGGAGGCTCCGGAGCGATCTTCCCCCGGCGAAAACGAGCCGCTTCCCGTTCTCTTTCCGCCCGGGTCGGCTGCTGCAGGCGCCGGGCTCCCTCTGACAGCGCACGGCGCGATGCCCACCGGAACCCTGCCCCGGCATCCCCTCGTTGTTGCCCATGCTCCCGTCCGTAGGGACGGTCCAGCGCTTGTCTTTCCACCGTGCGATTTCGGTAGAGGAGCTGAGGCACTGAACAAATCGGGGGGCCCTGCATTCCTACCCAGGGGTCAGACAGCTCTGGGCTGTGCAGAGCTCTGTTCTCAGTCTGGGATCACAGAATCCCAGAATGGTTTGGGTTGGAGGAGACCTTAAAGCTCATCCAGTTCCACCCCCTGCCATGGGCAGAGACACCTTGCACTATGCCAGGTTTCTCCAAGCCGCGTCCAACCTGTCCTTAGACACTTCCAGGGATCCAGGGGCAGCCACAGCTTCTCTGGGCACCCTGTGCCAGGGCCTCACCACCTTCTCAGGGAAGAATTTCTTCCTAACATCTCATCTAGGTCTCTCATCTTTTAGTTTAAAACCGGTCCCCTTTGTCCTATCACTATCTGCCCGTGTAAAAAGTCACTCTCTCCTTTAGGCACTGGAAGGGGCTCTAAGGTCTCCCTGGAGCCTGCCCTTATCCAGGTGAACACCCCCGTCTCTCCCAGCCTGGCTCCGTTCAGGGATGCCGGAGAGGAGATGACGATGCGCAGCCGGAGCCGGCTTTATGTGAGAGCTGCGTGTGCTGATCTCCAGGGAGCAGATCCTGCTCTCCTGCTGTCGGTCACATCTGCTTTGTGCACAGAGCGTGAGGCTGGCGGTGTTGTATGAGCAGATTCTCCCTGACTCGTGGAGAAAAGCTGTGCAAGCACGTAAGGAGGGTTTGCGTGTGGCAAAACATCCGTGTTTTGCGGCGACTCTCCCTCCTTTCCCGATGCCAGCCGCGGTCCTGGCACCGCAGAGGGTATCCCAGACCCGGGATGGGGCAGGGACCGCGCTCTCCCTGCGCCATCTCTGCGACAGAGGCGTTTTGGGGACGAGGGTGGGATGCTCCCGGCGTGCGCTACATCGGCGGCAGGTGACAGCAGCGCTGGTGACACACGGCTTGAAACGTCCTGATCTCGGGCTGGTAAAGCAGTTACCTAAATAATAACCAGCTAATCCCAAGCATGGGGCCTGCAGCCCAGGAAACGGGCTTTAACCTCCCGGGAGCCGAGCACACGTGCGGAGAGGCTCCTTCCCGCTGCCCTGCGGTCACGGTGGTGTCCCTCACCTGGCACCTCGCTTCAGTCACACGCCTTCCGCCGGCGATCCTATTAATGTAGGCCCTAAGTAGGAAAGCCTCTATAAATTCTGGGAATTCGAAAAGCACCTGGTCTTGTACCAGCGTGCCAGCATAATTAATCTAACAGCCTAATCGCCTGCTTGCCCCTCCTCGGGGGGCTGGGGTGTCTTATTTCATAAGAAGTGTGGGGATTTTGCAATACGTTGATGGCTGTATTTTAATTTTTACTGCAATGTTGTTTAAAATGAATGAATTGCCTGAGATTTCAGATATTTTAGCTGAGTTTTAGGTTTGGGAGCTGGTGTTGCAAAGCATCCAGGCTGCCTGTTCGTCTCTTGATGTGTCATAGTGGGGTCTGGCTTGGATGGTGTACTCAGGATGGAAAGAAACGAAATATTTGGAATCCAAATCCCAAAATTTAATGTGAACTGAAAGCCTCCTGGAGCAGAAATCTGTTGACGAAGCCTTGGTGCTCACCATTTCCTGGATAAAATCCAGAGTGTGAAATGCTCTGAATCCCTTCTGGTCCCACGGAGATTCCTTAACCCGCAAAGCCACTGCAGTTCATGGGCTCCTTTTTTCCCCCTCCTATTTCTTCCTTTTTTCAATGTTGCATGGAAGAGTTGTTGGCAGAGCTCTCCGTGCTGGTATGGATTTGCTGACTCCTGGGCACTGCCCGTGTGCCTTACAGGATGTTCCGTGCTGTGATTTGGAAATGGGAATGTGCTGGGAAGTGCCTTGCGAGCTGTGAGGGAGGGAGCGGCTCAGAAAAGCTCAGGTGTGGCAGTGTTATTGCTAAATACGGGTGTTTTGAGTAATTCAAATATGAAGAGTACTGGTAAATGCCTGAGTGGGAAGAAGCCTGTGGAAGGCAGGATGGGAGTGATCTCCTGCACAGCTGACTCCGGAGTGCTCCCTGTCTGTCTGCTCCACAAGTGAAAAATGGTTGTGCCCTCCACGCCCTCCAAGTTACCTTCTTTGCTTGTCTTTAATGAGAGACTGTAAGAGATTATCTTTCCCCTTATTACCTGTTGCTCAGGTTTTTGGTTTGTTGAAAGTCTAATTAACCTTCCTGCTGGAATGCTGATGGGAATTAGTTTTATTCTGTTTCATCTGTGTGCTGGAGCTCCTCTTAGCATCTTTTTATGGCTTGGTGCCATGGCACCCACAGTGTTATCCCAAGTTTCTCTGGATGGGTTCTTTGGGAAAGGAATAAGGTTTGGGTAACAAATAAAATAAACTGTGGGTTGTTCTAGCAAGAAGTGAGCAGGGATTGCCACAGGGTGGTAAGACTAAAAATAGTTCTCCACTTGTATTGTTCTGCTCAAGTGCCTGGACATCTTGATTAGACACTTTATGGAAATCCCCTGCTAAAAGTTCTCCTCACAGAAGTGTCCCTGTTAAAAAATTGCACATCCCAATAGCAACATAAAGCCATAAAACACAGAACTACCCCAGTGCAGAGAAAAGCTCCCCACCTCCATGAGGACAGCTTCCCAGAAGATGATGCTCAGCTTTGCTAAACAAATAAAGCCTGGAGTTCATTAGAAGGCAGAGGACATTTCCATTTTCCAAAAAAGATGGTGCCAAATGTCCTTTGCATGCCTTGTCTGTTCTTGCACAGCTCAGCACATCCCTGCAGCTCTGAGGTAGGAGCTGCTGGGTGGGGGTACCTATAGGCATTGCCTGCATGATTTGGTTTGAACCATGGCTTCCCTGATCAGGATGTTTGCTAAGGTAAAACCTCTGTCTCCCAATTCCATGGTGCTCTTCTCCTTTCCCTCTGGCAGCAGCAGTGGGCACTGGGAAGGTACCAGGAATCAGCGTGGTGCTGACTCTGTCTGCCCCTCTCTCTCTCTCTCTGCAGTAACAACAACCCCTACGCGTCCTTCGGAGCCACGCTGGCGCGGGATGAGGAGCAGAACCTGTGGAGCACCCCGCACGACGTGACCCACACCGAGGCCGACGACGACCGCGTGCTCTACAACATGATCGTGGTCAGGAACCAGCTGGACAAAGACTCGGAGGTGAGGCAGCGCCAGCGCTCAGCCCCACCACGGGCTGGGGCTTGGGGCTTTTGGCACAGCACAGGCTGTGGCAGTGCCTGGTCAGTCACAGAATCCCAGAATGGTTTGGGATGGAAGGACCTTAAAGCTCATCCAGTTCCACCCCCTGCCATGGGCAGGGACACCTTCCACTACCCCAGGCTGCTCCAAGCCCCATCCAACCTGGCCTTGGACACTTCCCAGGATGGGGCAGCCACAGCTTCTCTGCACGGTCTGTGCCAGGGCCTCATCACCCTCACCTCACCCTGGAAGAATTTCTTTCCAATATCCATTCTAAATTTACTCTCTTTTTATTTGAACCCATTCCCCCTTTTCCTGTTACTCCAGGCTCTTGTAAATAGTCTTGCCCCATCTTTCCTACAGGTTCCCTTCAGGCACTGGAAGGCTGCAGTGAGGTCACCCTGGAGTCTCCTCCAGGCTGAACAATCCCAATCCTCTCAGCATTTCCTCACAGCAGAGCTGTTCCATCCCTCTGATTGTCTTGGTGGTCTCCTCTGGACTGGCTCCAACAGCTCCTTGTCCTCCCTTCAACTGAGCTGCTGTAAAGACCCCAAAGCCCCCAGTGTGACTCATGTAGGCATCAGCTCTTCCCACTTGTTCTATCACCCTCCAGATTTTTTCCTACATCTTGTGCGGATGCCTCTGTGGCCATCTCATCCCTGGGAAGCTTGGAGGTATCTCCAGCATCTGAGCCAGGAAGAGCCGGCCTGAGGTGTGATGCTGTACCATCTCCATGGTACCCTTGGGATTCTCTCCCTCAGTTTTGAGAATCTCTGTGTTCTCCTTGGCTTGGATACTTCCAGTGCCTTCCCAGGGCATTATCCCACTGGGCATAAATTGCCTCCAGGATCTTTTGTCCCCCACTCCAGATCCCCTTCAGAAATCTCTATTTCTGTCCACCTTTGTACACACAGCCAAAACCAAGGGTGATGGAGGAGTGAGGGAACACAGCAGCTGACATTTAAAAACCAAGGAAGTCAGGAGGTCAGTAATGGGCTGCCCACATCCAGGGATGTGGGAAAAGACACAAGGTAGGCTTGAGAAGGAGACCAGGGACAAATGGACTTCTTGGGGAAGGGAACTGAGAGGAGGAATAGAAGAGGCGAAAAGGAAAAGAAAGTGACAGGGAATGGGAAGAACAGAAGGAAGATGCTTTACAGTGGATAGGAAGCATTTGTTTGACACACAGCAGGAAGCAGGGAGATTGCAGAGAGGTTTCCTAGGCATTCACTGCGGCTGGAGCATGCATGGGATGATGCCCTGCAACCACCACAACCCACAATGTGTACTGGGAGCACTGGAGCCCCCAGCCCCATTTCCTGGCTTCCCAGGCTGCTGTTTTGGTTCGATATTCCCCCGGTTTGTCCTTCCCATGGCCAGGCTGACGTTTGCCCGTCCCTGGCAGCGCCCAGAGCTCTGCTGCCGCTCTGGGGATGTGTCAAGTTAAATCCTTCTCCACTGGGATGCACGGCAATTATCGGGAAGCAGGGAACTGGCACAGCTCTTAGTGAGAAGGGAAAAAACTCATGGCTGTTACATAAAGGCTGTTTTACAGCCCTGATTTCCTTTGCTAAGGCACTTCAGCGCAAAGGAGATTGCAGTGGCCTGATTAGGAGGAGGCTGTAGCAAACAGTGACACATTTTCCCCCCTCTGGTTGCTTTCATGACTCCAGAACGTTTGCAGGAAAGCCTGGAGGCTTCATGTTTAACTTCAGCATGATCCTACTTCATCCAAGAGTCTGCAAGAGTGTAACTGTTCCTCCTGTGATAGTCTCTGTAAACCAAAAGCCAGCTCAGCTTTACAAGGAGCCTTAAACTCTAGAGAGATCAAAATTACCATTTGTAATAAGCTAAATGAGGCAATGGAATCCTTGCGTACAGTTGGCCAGAATCCCCATTTAAAGTGGGGTTTTTTTAGTGAGTTTGATTTAATCATGGTGTTTACAATAGATGGTTTTGTAACAACATTTTCATGGTGGCATGTGACCTTTACAGCTCTGACTGGAGATCTCCTCTTCCCTCCCCACTGCTGCCCTCTCTACCTTGCAATTGCTTGTCTGAGAGAAGCCAGGGAGCTTCATCCATCCCAAAGTGGCAGAAGGAAACAAGGACAGCTCTTTTTAGGGGCCTGTGCTGGTGCTTGGACACAGGAGCGTTGGGTGTCAGCCTTGTTCAGGGAGCAGGGGATACCATCAGTTCTGGGGGAGCAGGAGAGTGCCCTAAACCATGTGTGCCTGCCTGCCCTAAATCCTGCCCTTTTTCTTGCCTTCAGTGTATCTGTAGGGTTTTTAGCAGGTCTGAGCAGTCCCCGTGCCTGCCAGGGAAAAAGGAAAGCCTGAAACTCATGGGCCTTCCTCTCCACAGCAAAGGTAGGATCGCAAACCCTGCTTTTTCATGCAGCACAAGCAATAAAAAGCCTGAGGAGCACAACATCAGGACAACAGTGAGGGAAGTTTTGAGGAAAGCCAAGGCACTTTACACTTGCTTTGGAAGTGGCCCCATGCCCTTTGCAGCCCGGGATTGGCAGCTGCTCTGCTGTCCCCTCTTACAGCTGGGAAACTGAGGCAGCGCAGGGAAGCCCAGCAGGCTGCTGCAGTTTCCAGCTGCAGCTCTTGCTGGGTGGCAGGACAGGGAGGGGCTTGGACAGCAAAGCCAACATTCCTGTGCTTGGCCATGGGTGCCAAAAGCTCTCCTTACTCCAGCGAGCATTTTAAAACTAGGCCAGATTGCAGTGCCCTCCCCTCCTAACGAGACTTCAGCTCGGAGAGAGAGAAAAAAAGTCTAATTGCAGAACAGCACTGGACTGCAAAAGCCATAATCTGCTTTGGGGGCTGCTCTGCTCCCGAAATCCCCAGGGAGAGCCTGTGGATACTGCAGGACAGGGGATGGAGGAACGGTTTCTTTGTGCAATGCACAAGTGTTACAAAACCTTTTCTTCCTGTGGTTAAAATTGACTGAAAGGAGAATTTCCTGTATTTCTGCTCCTTCATTTAACAAAGAAATTCTGGTGTGCAGTTCACTCACTGTGTGCTTTGCCATTCCCCACCTTTATCTCAGGGATTTCTCAGCACAGGCCTTTGGAAGGATCCCGAGGAGCAGATCACTCTCCATCGTGTGCTCTTTATCTGTATGGCACCACCTTGGCAGTGTTGGTGCCCTCCCTTGGGGTCAGTTCCTTGCTCCCACCCTAGGGCTGGAGCCACACCTGATCCATGTGGAGCTGTGTCTTTGCCCTGCCCCTGCTGGCAGCCCTGCTCTGGGAAATCGGGCAGCTCCAGCCCAAACTCAGTGTGTCCTTAGCTTGCACAGAGAAAACCAGGAAAGCCATTGCTGAAGGGCTGGCTTGAGGGGCTGGTCAAGCACATGCAGCCTTGGAAGATCGGAGCTGTCACCAAGGCTTTTGAAGGCTGAGGTCATGTTTTAAATATAGGAAAAATATTTGGGTTTTTTTTTTTTCCTACTCCTGTTCCGCAGCATCGTTGAACCTGTTGTGGTGTAAAGTAAATCTCAAATCTGGTGGTGAAACGAGCAGCAAGGGCTGCACTGGGGTCATTGCTGGGCTAATGAGTGTGAAGAGGCAGAGTCCCCTCCATGAGCTCCAGTCTGGGGTGGCCCTGGTTTCCCCACATTCGCTGGTGGGGTGTGTGAATTACCCAGCCATGGGCTGTGCACCAATAGTGGCTTCAGAGAGGGAGCCAGGGCTGGGGCAGCTGTGCCACAGCTCTGGGAACAGAAACCAAAGGAGGCATTTTGCATGATGACTGAGGAAACCCCCTGCTCTTGTGGCTTGCTGTCAATGCAGTGTTCCTCTCCACTTGGCTTATTCCCTAGGGAAAGGTGGGATCATAAACCCTGCAAGCAAAGGCAATTCCTGCATTCCTGCTAGGGGCCTGGCTAGCAGAGCAACGCTGGCATGATCCTCCTGGAAAGGCCATTAATGAGCTGGCAGGGCCTACTTTTCTTCCTCCTCCTGCTCTCCTACAGGATTATTCTTTTTTAACCAGGTTACAGAGAAGGTCAGTATTGTGACCAGCTGCTGCTGGGCCATAGAGAGGTGATGGGATTTATCCAGGGCTGGGGAGCCCAGACCCGACCCTCTTACTGTCTGCATGTCTCTCTTAAATTGAATCCAATTTAAGCTCATTCTAAGATGAGATGGTGGCCAATGCATCTGTAGTTTATATTTGCTCAACTACATCCAGTGGAGCCAGAGCAACAACATCCCTGGTACCTGCCTGGACTGATCTTTTGGAGTCTTTTCCTGATAACTCTATTTTGACCTCATTTCTAAAATAACTCTTGAGCAGAATGGCGACCTCAATTGCTTTTAAGAGCATAAAGGCAATGGATTTGGTAGAGGATTGCTTTGGCAACGTGAAGAAAGCTCCCTAGTAATTAGGAAACTTTCATATGATCAGGGATGAGAAGTTGGACAGTGTTGCCTGTTCTCTTGGCGCGTTTTTTCCCAGAGCTCTGAGTTATGTACCAGCCTGGCTTATTCCATGTCATTTGGCATTTGCAGATTTAGTGTTTCACCCTAGAGAGTCTGGGGAAGTTTCCCAGGTAAATATTTGAAGGGCTGAGCATGTAGAGAAGGGAGGCAGCGGGGTTTCCCTGCTGCTCCTGGGATACTCTTGAGGCAGCGGGGTTTCCCTGCTGCTCCTGGGATATTCTTGATGCACGCACGCAGGGTTTTCTCAAGCCCCCACTGGTGGGTGCTGTGCCCTGCTCTGTGGGTGTAAAGGGCGAAACTGGCTGCAAAAAACAGGGCTGGGAACTGCAACCTGCTTTGGTTTCCTGTGGTTAACGCAGATTTTGGCAAAAGAGTATTTCTTAAAGGATTGCTTCTGGGATGTCCCAGAAACACCGCAGGCTTGGTATTTCAGTCTCCCCCCATGCTTTCCTGGTTCTGTGTGCAGGAAGCCTCCTCCCAGCCCCAGGACTTCCCAAGAAGGCTGAAGGAGAGGGGTTTGGTGTGCAGCTGCCTGCCCTGTGGGGCTGAGCAGCCTCGTGATGCCTCCTGCCCCTCCAAACGCTCCCTGGTGACTCACGGGATGTGCGACAGCAACTCCCTGCCCAAAGCCTCTGATGTTGCCCTTGCCTCTGCACGGGCAGGGCAAGCTTTGCTCTTCCTCTGTGTAGCTCAAGGGAGAAGCTTTTTAGAATAATTTTGGGTGTGGAAAGATGCTCTTGAATTTATTCCCTCATTAAAGCCCCAGAGAGGACAGCCCACGGCATTTAGGATGTCTCTGCTGCAAGGAATTGCCTGGGAAAACCCAGTGGTTTCTGAGACTGATGGAAAGCAGGGCACGAGTCCCTTTGAGAGCTCAGCCCAACCTCAGCCTGATAATTTCTGCTTCTCTTGCTCCTTTTCCGTGGCTGGGAGCATCCTCCTCCCAGCTGTCTCTACAGAAATGTGAACACATTCAGCTCCATGCTCAGGCAAAAGAAATCCCACCAGAACAAGAGGTTCCAGGCACCACAGTTAAGCATCATTTTCTGTACTAAAGCCATCCCTTTTGCACACTCCCCAAATTCTCCACTGACAGGATACTGTCAGAGCTCCCTGGGACTGAATATTCACCATATTCACTTCCATAACACAACTCAGACACTGTGATGTACAAGAAAGCCATAACCTAGATTCCCTTAAAACAAAAATAGACATGGGAAAACACACTGCTGTTAATCCAGAGAAAATCAGGAGCAGCTTCCCTGCATGCTAAGCACTGCCTGCCATGCTTAGCGAGGAGCCTGGCTCATACCTCGGGGTAAATCCCCACAGCCCTGAAAGCTGTTGCTGGGTGCCAGCATGCCACGTTTTGTGGAGAGGAGCATCTTTCCCAGTCCCCCAGCTCCCTAATTCCACAGTGGGAAGCACGCCTGGGATCACAGTGGCTGTCTGGATCAATTGTCTGCACTAAAGGCCTTGTTTATCTCGGAGGGAGGGCACAGACATGCAGCTATTCCCCCACCAGCATGCCCAGACTGGCTCCCTCTCCTTTCTGCCTGTGCCAGGGGGTCACGAGAGGGCTCAGGCGTTTCCAAGGAATCCCTGCCAGAGGGGACCAAGGCATCATACAGTTTTTCAGTCTCTTTCTAAAAACATTCAAGTTTTCAGTAAACTTCCCACAAAGCTTTAACACAATAACCCTCCTCTTTTCTTTTCCATCCAGAAGAGCTCAGTTCCCAGCTCCGAGCTGGTGTCACGGGAGAGGAGAGTCTTGCCCCTGCCTCATTTCTCTGCTGAAGGGCTCTGCTGGTGCCTTGTGCTGGCAGCCAGGTGCCCTCCTGTGCAAACAGCAAAGCTGTTCTCAAGAGCCACTGCAGGAGAGAGGGAAATGTGCCTCTGGAAGGGGATTTTGTTTTCTGGGAGCGAGCGGCTGTGGCAGAGCCGGTTCCCCTGCTCTCCTGACCTGAAGTCACCACTGTCTTAACCCTGCCGGCTGCTTTTTCCAAAGTGTAATCTCCCAGGGCTTCCTGCAGCCAGTGCTGATCAGCAGGAAAACAGGCTTGGCTTTAAATCTCTGCAGTCATGGTGTGTCAGCCACGTTCAGGAAAAACCCACGGAGGAATCTTCAAATGCTTATGGAATCAAGTCAGCGCTTTGACCAAGTACCAGAAAACAGTGGGATTTCTGACACAGGGCCGACCTCTGTGGGTATTGTTTGTCTGGTCTGAACCCAGCGTGGCCTGTAGGAAAATCTCAGGGTGATGGCACAGATTAACACCTGTTTATTCTTCAGGAGCCCATCTAGGTAATCTCTTCCTGAGAAATGAGATTAATTAAGGTTGTTACTTCAAGGAAGTGATCAGGTGATGTTGTGACCCTGCTGTTGTGCTGCTTCTAAAAATGCACCCTTCGCAGGGCGTGCACTGATTAAACTCAGCTAGGAAAAGTGTTCCTGGTTTTCTTGCAGAGCACATGCATTTCCACAGGAATGCACGCTTATAGAGTCATGGAATCATTGAGGTTGGAAACGTCATCTAAGATCATCAAGTCCAGCCGTTAGCCCAGCACTGCCAAGCCCACCACGAGACTTGTGCAGTTGTGTTTAAATGTGCTTGGCGTGACTTTATTAAATAACCCCAAACCCTTCTCTCTTGCACAGTGTCCCATTATCCAGCTCTAGAGCTGGAGGTGCAGTGCAAGGATTCCAGCTGTGCAGTGAAGTGAGGCATTAACTGCAGCAACTGGCAGCCACTGAGGGTTATGATGTCAGATGACTCCAGTTCAGCCCTCATCCATCCACATGCACCTCTGTCCTTTTAAAGAAGGGTACCCTGATCTTTTAAAAAAGTCATTTTTTCTTGTTTTCTAGTACTTTTGAACACCTGTCTGCTCCAGTTTAGCGCCAGAGGGCTCCATGTTGGATTGAGGACGAGTTGTCAGCAACACCTGAGCTCTAACTCTGTAATTTCAGGGAAACTGGAAGCTGTTTTGAACAGAGAACCTACAGAGATGCTGAGCCAAGTGTCAAGCTAAATATTCAGTGTTGGTCAGTGTAATTTCTTTGAGGGCAACAGCAGCTTGGTCATCGACCTTCCTACCCAGCACCTCATAGCTCAGTGCCTACACCAACAGTGCAACTCTGGCTCCCTTCCTCAAAACTGAAATTCCTTGAAAAGCAGCAGATTCCAATGACTCAGTGTCTCACCCCTTTGCTTTGCAGGAGTGGCAGAAGCTCAACTATGACATTTATACCTTACGGCAGACCCGGAAAGAAGTGAGGAGCAGGTGGAAACACATTTTGGAGGATTTAGGTAAGCTGGAGGCCAAAAGGATGTAATTCCAGTGGTACTGAGTGAGAGATCCCACCGTGGCTGAGGATGGGAACGGCTCCACAAAACCAAGCTGGAGAGGAGGGAAGTAAAAGGAGGTTGCTGAGTGATGCCCTCGGGTGTCCCACATGGCATCTGAAGCTCCCCAGAGCTCAGGCATAGCCGGGAGGGGACAGGGGCACCGTGCGTGCAGGCACGTCAAAATCCTATGAGCCACAATCACCTTCCAAGCCCATAATAACATGCACAGTCATCCATTTCAAGCTTCCTTGCAGTGGGAGTTCACCCTGGGTTTTTCTAAACAAGATAAGCAGGAAGGAATGAATATTCCTTTCAGATGGGAACGCAGATACATCTATTTTGCTTCCTTAGCCCATGGCAGCTGATCAGAGCTAAGCCACTCACCTTGTTTGCTCCCAAGTGGATTTGAAATATTCTTTCACTGAGTGGAATTGCTCCACAGAAACCCTCCCACTACTGTTTTCAAGTGGTGGGGTGGTGGCTGTGACGGGGTTTTCCCAATTGCCTGGCACACAGCATGTGACAGTCGGGATGTGCCAGCACGTCAGCTGGGTGACTTCCATCACGCTCTGGAGGTGGTTGGTGGCTGATGAGAGGAGGATGAGCGAGTCTATTCTGGGATAGCCTCACTGGGAGCCAGAGATGGGTATCTCGGCCACTCCTGCCCTACCTGCTGTTCTCGTATCTGGCTGGGAGGAACATCATAAATCCATAGCGAGGTGTCAGCCCTCATCTCCACCCAGATGCTTGTGTGCAGGCCAAGCATGGGAGGGATCACTTGGCATCCTCCCAGCTCGTACTGCAGGCTCACAAAGGCTCTCCCACACCCCCCTCACATCTGCTATGGCTCTGGAGATGTTTTGCAAAGGCTGGGGAAGCTCAAGGCCAGGGATCATTTGGCCTTAGCGAAGCTAAATGAACAACCAGATGTGAAACCTGCTATCCTCTGTTATCTAAGCCTCTGCTTTAATCAAAAGCCCACCACTCTTACCCCGTAAGTGTTTTCACGTGAGATGCATCACCACCAGCCCCCTGGAGCTGAACAAAGAGTTAATGGTAGCCATTGCATTTAAAGACCCCTGCATTCATTCTCCTGCTCCTTTCCTTCCCTGGATACCCTTCCTATAATCGATGCTGACTGCTATAGGAACAATTAGCCTGGCATTCATTACTGCCACAGGTTTTATCCCTACTACCTCCCAACAGCATACAAGGGTAGTCACTGGGGTGCTTAGGAAGCCGCACCAGCCCTGAATGCTCTGGCAGCATCAGGACCATGGAAGAGCTGAATCAACACCCTGTGTCGTGCACGTTCACACACCTTTCCTCAGGAAAACCAGCAGTGAACTCCCTGTGAATACTTTTGTGATTTATTTCCCCATCAGCAAATCTGAACCTGTCCCACAGCCTGCCTGAGGGAGTGCTGGTTTGTTTTAGGAAGTCAGGATGCAGCTACTCAGGGTGGGGGGTGAATAAGGAACCTTTCAAGAGCCTGAAGGGGGCTCAGGGATGACCCTGCTCTCATGTTTGACTTATTTCTGTAACACATCTCTTTCCCAGGTTTCCAGAAAGAAGCAGATTCCCTCTTGTCAGTGACCAAACTCAGCATCATCAGCG
The DNA here is from genome assembly GCA_013397935.1 of Dasyornis broadbenti. Classification (NCBI taxonomy): domain Eukaryota; kingdom Metazoa; phylum Chordata; class Aves; order Passeriformes; family Dasyornithidae; genus Dasyornis; species Dasyornis broadbenti. Next base: position 15,680 of record VZRN01000098.1, read on the forward strand.
ACTCTCAGAACATGAGCAAAGCCAGGGACATCTTGTTAAAGCTCTCGGAAGAGACAAACATCTTCCCGACCAGCTGGGAGCTTTCGGAGCGCTACCTCTTTGTGGTGGTGAGTACTCCAAGCACACCTTCCCTCCTGTTATCCCAACTCTGCAGGGAGCTCAGCTGAGGGGAAGAGAGTAGGTGAACCAGAGGATGCTCAGGGTGATCCTGTCAGATGTTGCAGCTGCAGCTTGGCTGTTCAGTTTCCTTGGAAATACCAGTGCTGCAGCACCATGAATTCCGCACCCCGCTGCAAGTTCTGTGCCACTGGATGCTCTCGCATCTTGCTCCTCTTGGGGCAAGAGACACATTTAAGAATCTAAACAGTGTGCCAGCTCCAGATCAAGAGCTAAAAAGTGACTGCAGATGGATTTATACTTCAAATACTTCCTAGAGACAGCAAGTTTCACAGCGCAGCACATGGATCCCCACTTTTGGAGACACCCATGCACACGGACTCTGGAGGAGAACAACAAAACTGGGCTGAGAATTGAAACCATTTCCAACATGCATATGTTTGGTTCTACTCTATATGATAATGACTTCCTTTTAATCTCCTTCAGACTCAGCCAGGGTTGCAGTAAATCAACATAAATTGGCTTTGCTGTGCTCGTTTACATTAGCCGAGGACCTGGCACTCAGTATAAAGAATGTGTGATAAACCTTTACATGAAGTGGGAAAAGATGAGACTTAATGCCTTGCTTAGCCTGAGAGAGGCTGTGGAGGGAGGCCCCCGAGCAGAGATGTGCCTGGAACATCCCATAGTAACCATAACTCCCATTGTTTGGCAGGACCGGCTCATCGCCCTGGACGCTGCGGACGAGTTCTTCAAGATGGCCAGCGCGGTGTATCCCAAGCGGCCAGGTGGGGACAGAGGGGACGAGGGCCCGAGGGCCCCGCAGAGAGTCCCTGCCGTGGTGCCCTGAGGAACGTGCCTCGCTGGTGTGACACGGACAGCGCGCCGGGACAGGCTCCTCTGCCCGGGGGTCAGCACAGAGTGCCTGCCTTGCTTCCCTGTGGAGAAGTGAGGGGGCAGCCAGAGCAGGGCGGGGAGGCCGGTGAGCCATGCCCAGCGGGAGCACATGGGAAGGGCGATGCTGGCCCCAAGGTGCTCCCGGGCACAAGGGAGCGAGAACCGCCCTAGAGTAGCCCCGGTGGGACACCACTGGCCAGTAGTGTATGCCATAGGCACAGGGGGTCTGCCACACAAGGCATTGCTGCCAGGAACTGCAAAGCTTGAGGTGCCTCTAGTTCCAAGGGCTGCGAGCAGATCCAGCTTTCCACCTTCCACTGGTACCTGCCACTGTCCCCTCCCTCGAGCCTGCCAGCCAGGAGGAGCAGCGAGAGAGGAAAACCACCTGCAGCGTATTCAACTCCATGAAGTGTCTCTGCACGCTGTCCTCCTCCTCAGCCCCAGCCCACAGCAGCCCCACCAGGCAGGTCCTGGGGGATTTGGGAAAGAGGTAGGAGCTGCTCATGGCTGGGACAGGATTTAATTCCAGGCAGCAAAGCCTTGGAGCAATGTCACAGTTCGGTGCTCCATCCTCAGCCATTAGGCTGAGGGATGTTTCTGTCAGGGGTGCTCAGCCTGACATCTTAAAAGAAGGTGGAGTTTAGGAAGGTGCCCAGGTCAGAGCTGCTGAGAATTTGGCTCCTGGAACATCCTCAGATTGGTTGCCCAGCATCTCAATCAATTTTGAAGTTTCAGTCTTAATTGCCTAAAAACCCCCCACCACAAAGCTGCATGTACAGTCAATATAAAAATCCTCATTACCAGCAGGGATGGTATAATGAACATCCTTTTTATCTTGGGGTTTTGTCTGATAATGAGCAATAATTTTTAAAACACTGGATTTGATAATTTTAAAACAAGTGGAAATTCTTCACTGATTAACACACATGCTGCTAATTGGCCAGTAGAAAATGCTGGTTACACAGGACCTCCCAAAGTAGCAAACCAGAGCTTTTATTTGTTTATACCCTAGTGTTTGAAAAAAAAATAAAATCTATGAATAGTTTCTGTTTGTCAGTCTTCCTGGGAAACATCTTTGTCAACTCAAGAACAGCAGTGAAAGCTGAGTTTAATAAAGAAAACATTACAAAACCAGCCTTTCTTATTCTCTCTGTAAACCTATTCAGGTAACAATGTTTATGTTGGTTGACTGCTGATACCAAAAGGGTCGGGATATTTGTAGAGCCTCTGCAGCTTGTTCTCCGCACACTTTAAATTGCCTGTTGACTTACAAGAGTAGGGTCATTTGCCAGCCTAAGACCAAAGTCTTTGCAGGAGATGATGGGGATCAAATTTAATTTCAGTGGGATTTGGCATTAGCTGCCCATTTCCTACTGATTTATTTTTTTCTAGCAGGAGTTCAGCTGCCCTTTGGAAAACCTCCTGTGTTTTTAGAGAAAATAAACTTTGATGCTCAACAAATCCAGGGTTTGATTTGAACAAATTGTTGTGGAACAGCGAGATCCATCGGTCTGAGGAGCGCCACGCCAAGGTGTGTGATGCCACCCAAAAGCCAGGCCTTGGCACATTGTCACTTCCAGTACTTTGTGTTATTTAAAATCACCGGATGAGTTTGGAAACCTCAGGGCCAAGAAGAAGAGATCCTTTCATCGGTGCTGCTTGTTTTGACCACGGAGGTCGGCATGCAGCAGAGCCACCCCTCACTGTCACAGCTGTGAAACCAGTTCTGATGTCACCAAAATGCATCTTGTAATTTAGTAGGGCAAACTGCCCAAAAGGGACATTAATCAGCATTTCTGAATGAGTTTAGCTAAGGAAATAAGGCCCCGTGCAGGGAAAGCGCTGAGTTTCTGAGTGCAGCCACCAGGAGGAGCAGGAATTTGCAGGAGCATTGGATCAGAGCAGCGCTGTTCCTTTCCTTTCCTCAGGGAGGAGTAATCAGGCTCAGTGTATGGACTGATAACAATAGGAACAGAAAAACGTCTGTCAGTCCCAGCATTCGGATAAAACTGGTCATAGGGTACCCTGAAAACATTGCAGAACAGCCTTTGGTGAAGTAGAATCACCCAGAGCTTTTGAAAACCTGCAACTTGAAAAACTCCAGAAACCAGCAGACATTGCGTCCATACAGATCCAAGTTCAAGTTGGTCATTCCATCCACCCCTGTAGGAAATGTCCTTTCATGCACTGAAGACAGACCAATAAAGCATAATTCGCTTAGCAAAATGCAGAGAGTAATTTGCCTTTTCTAAAGCACATAGAAAATACCAGGGAGTTGCACAACGCTCCTGGAATTCCTGCCCCGACAGAGCAATTCCCTTCGGCACTAGAAGTTAGTTGGGGTTCAGTGCACGATCCAGGCCTCTGACGGGCTTGAGTTCCCCCTCCACGATGCCTTGGGCATCCTGCATGTCCCAGGTGCTGCTGGAGAGCCAAACCCTGCCCACGCCCGGCGAAGGTTCCAGCAGCCGCCTGGGAAGCGGTGGCTGTAGGAGAGCCCAGCGAACACCAGATGCCACTGTTCCCTCAGCATGGGAAAAACCCTGTTTATAATGCAGGGGAAATATTCCCAACCTTTTCTTGCATGCATCGAGTCTCTCAAGCCTGCAAGAACTGGCTTTCTGTTAAAGGTTGGGGTTTAGACATTCGATAATGACTCTGGCGCTTTCCAGGAGACAGTGGTGAGCCCATCTCTCTTTCAGGGCTGGGGCCAGGGCCTCTGCTCCTGCTTGGAAGTGCCACTTGGCCTGAAGCTGGCTGCTGCAGGGATTAGCATGTTCACGACGAACATTCATTTTTCTAAGTAGAAAGTGATTTTGGTATTCCTTCCTTCAGTCAGGAAAGGGAAAATACCAAGAATTCTTTAAAATGAACGATGTGAGAGGGTTTAAAGTACATCTGGGTTCACTTGACTTTCAGATACTTTCACCCACCTCAAGCTGACATTACATTTAGCCAATATTTCACTAGCAAAGAAGGAATGAAAGAAGGGAGTTGTTTTCTTTTTCTTCTTTTTTTTTGTTTTGTTTTTGTTTTTTTCTCCATATATAAGCCATAGGTGTGCTCTGCTTGGGTTTCTTTTCATAGAACCACAGGATGGTTTGGTTTAGAAGAGATCTTCAGGGCAAAGTTGTTGCATCCCTGCCATGGGCAGGGACTCCTTCCATGATCCCAGGTTGCTCCAAGCCCTATCCAGCCTGGCCTCGGAAACTTCCAGGGATGGGGCAGCCACAGTTTCTCTGGGCAAAGTATTTTAATTTTTTCTGAGTCATAGGGAGCAGCACTGGAGAGTTCTCTTCCTCTAAATTAAAGTTAGGAATTAAGAATAGTGCAATTAATAGAGGTCAGCTAGGAAAAAAAACAAATACAGACTGTGTTGACTGTGCATATGCACATGTGGTTTCTTCTTTGTATTCCAAGTTTTCCTAGGACGTACATCCTGAATTTGGCAGGATGAGTTAAAATAATTGTGGTGGAAAGTCAGCAGTCAGATGTAAGACAGTCAGAAGGTGGCAGTGCAGGTGTTTGGTAAAGGCTGGAGCAGCAGCAGGCACAGGAGATGCGATGCAGTGGCCTGGAAGAAGTCTGGCTTATCCATTTTACTCGTTATGGATGTAAATCACAGCCTAAGTTCTGATAAATAATGAGAATGGACACGGGAAAGAAAACTGTCATCTTTTAAATTTCAGCTCTAGGAAAAATTACCATTTCAAACTGCTCAGTTTCAATAATTTCTAACGTTAGACATTCCAACGCTTACATACTCTTCCTGGAGGGGAAGCATGTACTTTTCTGGTCTAATGAGGATCAGTAACACTGAGTGACTGGCCACAAAATAGCTCTCCAGAAGCTTTCCTTTGAAGACAAGCAACCATTTTTGTGTGGGGAGTCCTTGTTAAGCAAGTTATGGATTATCAAAACCATTTCTTTGCCTTACAAATCGCAGACCTTGCAGATACATCCATAGGGAAGCTGTCCTTGCACAGAGGAGACCATGGAGAAATCTCTATTAGTAAAGGCCCTAATGAAAAATTGGCATAGCCAAAAGTTTGTCTGTTTTGCCTGTCTTGTTGGGTCTAATGAAATGTGGCACCTCTCTCCATAAGCCTTGTCCTTACTCCTAAGGAGAACAGCAGTTTTTAAAAGTGATAATAAATTTAAGAGAGTATTTTGTTGTATTTAGGTGAGGAAAGGGTGGAGGCCGTGGATGCCCTTCATAGGATCTCAGCAGCGTTAGAACAAACAGATTTGTTCTAATTTGTTCTAATTTGTTTGCAGCCAAAGAGAAAGAGCCACGTGGCTGGATGGGCCTTGGAGCAACCTGGGCTAGTGGGAGATGTCCCTGCCCTTGGAATGAGATGGACATGGAGGCCCCTTCCAACCCAAACCATTCTGTGATCTCAAAGCAAAGGCAAGAGGGCAGCAAAGAGAGCTGGGATTGCCCAAAGGAAGGGCAGAGCATTTATCTGCTGCGTGCAGAGGGTACAGCACTGGTGCCAGAATCTGTTGAGATGGTGCAGCGTCATCTGGGTAGCAGCACAGGATGAAATGTGTTTGTGCATGCCCCAATAAGCACCACTAAAACCTGTGCCTGAGGAGAGTCACCAGCACGTTGGAAAGAAGAGAGATTTATGAAAGGATGTGTTACCAAAAGTTTATCCTTGCCAGAGTGGCAGCTTTATATCTGTTAAGCTGCTGGGATTCTTTCCACTGGCTTGAACTGGGTTTGAGTCAGACTTTGGAGACACAAACACCAGAGCAAGTCCAGACACCACTGGAGTCATAAACAAACCTCCTGCCAGCTGCCCATCTACTCCTCTTCTGCAGCAAGGTCACAAAAATAACAAGTATGGTTCCTGAGAAGACTTTTTATAAATGGTGAGAGGATCTACCTGTACTTCCCTAAAGAACGAATATAAAGCCCAAAGCATTTCTCAAAGCCAAGGGATAACAAGGAAAATTCAGGTCAGAGAAGACCTCAGGAGGTTCTCTCAGCCAACCTCCTTCTTGCTTGAAATCATCTCTCCCCTTTAGAAAATGGCAGGAGCAACTGCTATGGTAAACACTGCTGGCATATGCAGTGTTTCATGTCTCCAAAGCAGTGCTGGTTGGTACAAAGAGAGTAAAATTCTTTTTTGTTTGAATTAAAAGAAGAGAAATAGAAGATCTGTGAAACCCATCTGGAGGGCAGGTTTGGAATGAATTGATCCCTCTGTGAAACACTGCTTTGATACCTGTAGCTCAAGCGATCATGATTAGCTTTGAACGTGCATTTCCCATTCCTTCTGAGGTGAAGGAGCTGGAGGGAGGAGAGCTGGGAGCCTGGGATGGGATTCACAAAGCCTGGGACGTGGCCAGGGGGCTGATCTGGTCAGCAGCAGTCAGCAGCACCCACGGGGTCAGCAGTTCCTGTGAGCTTTTGGGGATGAAGGAGGAGGAAAGGAAGGGATCGATGTTGCTTCAGCGATTGGGAGTTGGCGTAGGATTTGGAAACTCAGCTGCCATTCCCAGACATTCCCCATCTGCCTCTGCCCCTCAGGTGACCCAAGAGCAGGATGGGGATGTTGTGCCCCCTCGAACTGGTGGCAAAATGCTCTTCCTGTGCAGGAGGTATTGTCAAGGTCTTGATATTTCTGCATCTGTCTTCAAGCAAAGCTTTGTATCTCTAAAATGTTCACAATGCTATTATCCAAAAGACTCTGCTATAACAATTTCAAGATGTTTTGCTTCAATTTTGAGGTTTTGTTTTTTTAATAATGCTCTCCAGCTTTTTAATATAAGCCAAAGAATACACTGTTTCTATCCAGAAAATAACGTTTCAAATTTAGATCACAGCAGTGCTGTACCAGTTGGATTCTTTCTAAATTCAGGGGAATACCTATTCCCCCAAACACTTTCAATTCTGATAAATCAGAATTTCCAGACAGAATACCATTTGAGTTGAGTTTTAAGCCCTAACCCTGCCCAGTACATAATTCTTTTTGTGATCTGCTTGGGGATGCACTAACACAGTGTGCTGCACAGCTGTCAGGAGCATCCCAATTATTTTTCAAGTGAAAATTACATCTCAAAACCAAAGGGAAGGGCATCTTTTAATCATTTTGACTATGTTTAAATGAGATCACCAAGAGGGACTCCAGCTCTGCACAGACATGTGCAGGCATGCCTAGGAATTTGGCTTGCCTGCATTTTATCTGTCCCAATTAGAGGCAGATGCAGCCTTTTGCTTCCACGGACATTTCTGAACTGGCAGATGTGCTAACACACAGCAACTGGTCCTGATATAATCACACACATTCTTACAGGGCTGTTTGGCTCCAACTTGCCCAACTGCACGAATCTTTTCAGTTTTCCTTCCTACCTCCTTGGACAAGATGCAGCGCAGAAATCACCCAAGTTTGGGTAATCACTCAGTTTGCAGTTTATGTCTCTTCTCCCCAGTCTGTGGCAAAAGAGGGGAATTATAGGATGAACAAAGTGGATGATGGTCCAATTCTGCTTTGCAGATGAGAAGGAGCTTCCCTGGAAGCGTTCTGGGAATGCTGGCGAACGGCTCAGAAAGCCCAGCAGGTACTGAAGTCTGCCTCCTGCTCAAATATCCAAGGAGTTGCACTGGAGCTGAACAGCACCATTCCCACTGAGGAGCACTTCAGGGGTTTGGTGAAGCTGCCCTGGCTGCAGCTTGGATGGAATAGGCGTCCCTGGGGACAGCAGGAGACAGCGAGACCGGAACAACTCCCCTGCAGCCCTGGTGCCACCCATAAACCCAATTCGACCCTGACCCACATCAGAGGTCAAACACTGTCCCAAATGCAGCTCCTGTCACCATCCCTCGCTCCTGGTACAGCAGCAGTGCACAGAAAGCTCAATTTCCAGAAGCAAGTACCTGGCTCATGGATCTGGCCCTGCTGGATGTGAGCCAACACAAACCCCTCTAGGCAGACCTGGCAGACAAGCAGGATGTCTCAAGGTGCAGTTTTTGCTCCTGTGCTCATAAATACCCCTTGCTAGTGCTAATTTCTCTATGAGTTACGTGTTATCAAGAGTTTCAAGAAGTCTCACAGCAACGCCCTTGCTTCACAGCCCTGCAGAGCATCTGCAGGACCAGAGTGCTGCTGTCTGTCCTCCCCAGCCTTTATTTCTCTTAACAATGACAATTTACATCTCTAGTTTTCTCATTTTGCAACCCAGGCTCTTTCCTTGCTTTTATTACTCTTATTTCATGTTATGTTTATGTGTTTTCTACTTTTGAGCCTTACCTTCCTCACCTATTTCCTAGTTTACGATACTGTAAATCTGCAGAGTTTAAAGGGTGATGAGGTGGTAGGGGCTGACTGGGAGCAGGACCTCCTGATGTCAGCAATTACCAGGCTTTTCCTATATTTAGGAAAAGATGTAACCACGGAACTATGCGAGGTGGCCGTCAGCAAACCTACAGCTCTGCTGTGAAATATGCGGCACAGATGTAGGCACCAGCCTGGGATTGAGTCTCCCACCCATCGCCCTGTGCAGGACTTGCTGGAGACAGCAAAACTCTTCCCTTTTTAAATGATTCATACAAACACAGCCACTGACTTAAGGGGAGAGAGCTCGAGGCTTGAATCTGGGAGGGCTGGTAGTCACTGTGCAGTTTCTAGATAAAAATAAACACATTTCTCAACTGAAGAAGGATCTTCCAGAAGAGGTGAGTGGCCCACTCCACCCAGCTTTTCATTCCCGTGTTTGCAGCTTCTTTTGGAGATGCTGTTCTCAATTTTTTTCCATTTCTTTTAGATTAGAGACCAGCTCTACTTGGTGAACTAGCACTGGATAAAAAGGCAAGGGGAAAATGAAGATGAACAAGGAGAGGAATGGCCGTGATCCTGAAGTCCTGAACATTCTGACATTGGTTATTCCCTTGCTAATCTGAAACTTGGAGAACGAGAGCTGCAGGGCAATCCCTCCAAATACACAAAAGGCCATAATGCACCCATTTAATTTTACAGCCTTACACAAAAGGGGTTTTACATGCAGGGAGGATAATTGTGGGTGAGGAAGAGGTCAGCACGGATGACGTGACTAAGCTGTAAACACACCTGACTGAGGCAGTTTATCTTGCTTTAAGTGCCCCAAACTACTTTTCACTTGGATTGCGTTGTCCAACACCTCCCTGGTTCAGCAGGATGTGAGCCCATATCTCCCAGGCCAACAGGACACCATCACTCGTGGCGGGTGCACCCTTGGGATGCTGCTGTAGTCCAAAGGTGGGTGAGCAGCAGCAGGTGTAAGGATACTTCATGTGCCAGGGTTCCCAGGGTGTCATCCCATCCAGATCCTTCCTATCCTGCAGTGAAGCTGGATATGGCTCAGAACAGCCCTCAGTGGCTTTGGGAAGCTCTCCTGGTGAGATCAACTCTCAGACGGATGCACGAGCAGAGGTTCCCTACGCTGGAGCTCCTCACATAAATCACCACAGCCCTGCCGAGTCCAGGTGTCGCAGGGCCTGACCCCAAACGCTGGGTTTATACAATTTCTTCTGACTGTCTTGGAATGATTTGTGCCTTTTGAAGATGCAGAAGTGACCCCATCCCAAGCCAGGGCCAGTGTCCTGTTGCTGGGGTTGGTACATGACGAATGACAGCCAGGAGCCAGGGGCATCTGCTCTGACTCTCAGATGTGCCTTCAGTAAACAACGGGTGGAGGCAAACACACGTTTTCCTTGCTACGAACTTTCCAGTTTGAATTTCCAGCCTTTTTTTTTTGAGATGATTTTCCACCCCAGAAAAGGACAGATGTGCTGTTTTCACAGGCTTTGCACTTGCTTTGCCCTACACAGGTCGGAACCTTGCTCAGCTGGAGAACATCAGGGGGTACAACCACGACAACCATCGCAGCTGAGGCTTTTATTTAGTTTTAGTCTCCTTTAGGATCACCAGCCTGCACTGAGAAGAACAAAGGATTCCTTGCCAGGCAGAAGTGGGCATTTAGGCAACATGGTTTGATAGGAGAGCTGGAAAAAATGTGTGAGGCTGCATTTACCCATTCTGGAGCACAGAAGTTATTCCATAAAGGACTTTGGGAAGAGGAGAAGATAGCAGGCAACTGTCTCCTTCTACCCTTACAGGCACTGGCCCCTCCTGAGCTGATACTATTCTCTATGAAATAGCCTATAAAAGATTAAATTCAAGCTATCTGTTTCTATTTGTATTCCTCCTGTGTAGTCCTTTGAAGCATATTTTAATTCTCCCTGTTCCCCAACCTCATTTCAGCTGGTGGTGCTGGAAGGTATTTAAAGTTACAGCCAAAATCCCATGGGTCACCATGAAAGAAATTAGGGGAAAAAAAAAGAAGAAAGAAACCCAGAAAGAAACCCCAGGTCTGTCTGATGCACAGCAATGCTTATATTTCAATTACAGAGAGCGAGGGGCCAGACTCAACAGAGTCTGAGACAGGGAAAGGAAGAATTATGTTGGAAAACCAGACATTGAATCCATAAAAGAGCAACTGGCTGTAAATGGCTAATCCAGGTAAGGCAGTGGGCAGGTGGTGACCACGCTTTCCATCAGAATGAGCACCCACCACCTGATTTACCTAGCCTGAGGGGCTGACCTGCAACTGTGCTGCTCCTGCAGGGCAGGACTGACCCCCAGGCCCCTGGGGGACGGCATTCAAGAAGCACCACACTGGAAAGAAAACTGCTCAGCTTGCACAGAGCTGATGCAGGGCAGGCAGCTTCCCAACACCATTTCCTTGCTTCTTCCTTCCTCGAGATGTGCGGAACAGGGGATTTCTGTGCCACCCACTGGCGCTTGCCTCCTGCACACGGCATTTATGGCAGGTCTGACCCTGCTGCTGCCAAACCTCGCACACACTGGGGGGAGGCAGAGGCTCCTGAGCTGAGCAGCCCCAGTCAGGGCAGGGAGGGATGAAGGAGCTCTCTGTGCTTCCACCCCGGGCACAGCCTCTCCGATAAGCGAAGCCGCCTGCGCCGAGTCCCAGCCTGACCTGAGCAGGGCTCCCCTCCCAAATACAGGCTCTTGTGGGATTTCATGAATGAGGCTGGGCAGGGATTTGTGCGTCGGAGGTGACATGGTACAGCTGCCTTCCCCGGGGAGGCTGGCGCTGAGATAAACAGCTCGGCTGGCTCCTCCAGGCCGCTTCTCTGATTACCCAATATTTTCCTCCGGGCTCTGTTCTCCACGTCTCATAAATCCCCTCGCTGCTTGGCCCCTGGGCAGCCATGGGGGCTGTGAACACCCATCCTGTTCCCGGGCTAACAAGGGAGTGTTTCAAAGAGGCTCTGAGCAGGGTGATGCCAAGCCAGAAACCTTGCAGAGGATGTTGCAAGTCAGGCTTTGAAGGCAGGGTTTGTTTAGGGACGTCAGGTTTCAGCTGGATCCACTGATACCGGACATGCCAACGAGAAATCCCAAGTACCAGGCAAAATTGAGTAAGACTTGCAGGCTGTGGGTACCTCGAGCTGAGCAGCACATAAACATCCTGCCCTCTCCTCAGCAGGGAGGGGAGGAGAAACCACTCTGCCTTGGGGGCTCTGTCTGAGCTAAATCAGAGCTCTCAGACTCCCCCAGCCAGCACAGCCATCAGCACCTCGCCCTTCCCCGTGCACCCAGCAATCACAAACCTGGGGTAGCAGAAAGGCAGCAGAGGCTCAGGATAGATTTTGGGTGTTTGAAGAGTGCAGACCTGAGACTAGAGCTGAGCTATGCCAGGTTCCACTGTGCTCCTAACAGAGATGTCAGTCAGGCTTATGGAAGTCACCGGGAGAGCTGTAAACACACAGTGCTGCTTCATCTCTATAAAGGAATAAAATAGTAAGAAATCCTGCTTGACATCAAGGACAACCAGAGAATGGGATATGGGCTTCTGAATTCTCAAACTGTGGCTTTGACCTGATCCTATTAAGAAGAGGGTTTCAAGAGGGGTTTAATTCTCTCTGTCCCTGCCTGCCTCTGGCCACGCTTTTCCAACAGAAGATGGGACCACTCTTTGTCCAGAAGCCACTGCAAGTGGGGGCTGCTTTGTTTCTGGTTTGCTGCTGTCAGTCAGGTCACATCACAAGTCCTGGAAGCTGCATGGAACAGCTTGGTGCTTTTAGGAGATGCAGCAGATACACTCAGGCTTTCATCTTCCATGGCCTCCAAACGGCCGGATCTGTGTTTTATTTCAAAGATCTCTCAATTGCTGGTGATTACATAGAGCAGGAGAACAGACCCACTTGGGTAACTCCTGCTTGGTCAAAGCCTACATTTAACCTCAATTCCTGTCTCCCTTTCCACTAGTCCATGACAGGGCTTATTTTCCAGCTGGCACCTGAACACCCAAAAGTCCTCAAGAAATCAACATTAGAGCTGGAAATGATCCAAGTCACCGTGCCTGCCAGGAGCTGAGACCAGCACTTCTAATCGCGGGGAGCTCCCTTTACCCACCAGTGAACCACCATCTCTAGGAGCGAAAGCAGAGCTCCTGCACCACCTCTGCCTGTGAGCGGTGTCAGCTGCTGGTGGTTTCTCCAAGCATTTCATCCCATCACTATCCATCCGCAGCTGGATTCCCCAAGTCACTCTTTGGGAGCTTGATGACCTTATAAAGCATGATTGGGTTTTATTTAAAGAAACAAAAGCAGCTGCCTGCAGGGTACTTTGATCCTAAATGTATTTTGAAGTACTGGGGCTGGGTGAAGCTGTGAAATTATCTGCCTGTGGTCAAATCTCTTTTGCAGAGATCCTCTTTGTCAAACAGCACACCTGATCTTCCTGCTCAGTGTCAAATATTTGCTGTCTGTCTGAGTAGAAAGGACATTTCCCAGCCACCCCAAATGTCTGTCTTTGCAGTGATGCATCTTTTCACTGCTGCCTATTCTCCCTCACACGTGTACACACACTCAGTTGTGCAGAGAAGCCGGACACTAAGCCAAGGTGAGAAAGCAGTAATCAGACTTGCACAGAAAGCAAAAAATGCCCCCAAATGTCATTAACTTCCAGGAAACAGCAAACCTTCAGAGTCCAAATCACCCTCGGTGAGAGCAAGTCCAGCTCTATTAAGTTCAACAGACTCTGTTACACTTCACTGAAGTAGGTCTTTTGGGGTTTATTTGAGGTTAACTGCCCAAATCCCTGGCTTGCAGAGCTCTTTATGTCCAAGATAACAAATGCAAAGGCAAATAGGAGCTAAGAGAGAAGCTGTGCCAGCGCCTGGTTCCCTGCTCTGGCTGCCTGTGTTTGCTGACAGCACAACTATGCAAAGCATTTGGCTCCACACACAGCGTGGCCGTCCTGCTTTTATTCCAGCAGTCCCAAAAATGGCCCATTTCTCTTCTGTTTGCTCTTGAGGGCTCTGCATAACAGCCAGGTAGGGATGCCCACAGTGAGCAAACAAGCCTTATCAGCACTTTTCCTTGATTATTGACAAGGAGAGTGAATTATAAACGGGGCTTGGCCACCCTGGGCACAGAAACTGGGCTTTGTCTGCACCTGGAGGATGCTGCAGTGGGAAAAGCCGGGCAATGCTCAAGCTGGGATAAAACCTTAAGCTGCAAGAGGCCAGAGTTTTTGGTGCCACAGAGCTGCCCCATAGGACAGATGCCCCTAGGGCAAGGACAGAGGGACAACTGCCCGTGCCACTGCTGCACCGTGGCGGAGTTTTCCACCAGTGCCCAGCTCCTGGCACAGTAAATCCAGATGCAGATCAGCACCAGGCAAATGTTTCTGTGCCTGGCTCCCCACAACGCATTTGTATCCTGCTGGTTTTTCAAGCACAAGCAAGTCTGGTCTCTATTTACAAGTGCAGCAATTAAGCTCATGTTCAAGTGTGATCCAGGACTTGAACCATGAACCTCACAGTGAAACATCAAACCAATCTCTCTTTAACACATACTTCTCTCACAGATAAAAATGGACAGATGAGGTGGGGGGAGGAAGAAGGAACTTGCCTGAAGGACTAGGAGATGGGAGTTACGGATTTTATTAGTCATGGCCCCGGGGTTCAGCAACAAAGCAGCTCTGATCTCAAAAGAACACACATGTTGGGCGCAAGCTATTGGGAAGCAGAAATGGGGTGTGGGTCGGAGAAGAATGTCAGCACACATGGGATCTCATCAGTTTGTATTGCTGTGGGACAGCTTCTCCTGGCCTGGCACTCAGGCATCACCTTCCTCCTGGAAGTCCAGGGAATTCCTGGGAATTCTGCTCCCCGTATCAGCCACCGGCATCCCCAGACCCAGCATGTGAATAATGCATGAGCAACTGCTCGCGTGTTCTGACACTTTCATTTTCCAAGAGGCACATTTCCATCCCACTGACCCCAGACCTTCACTTTCACCCAGCAGTTCCACACCACAGGCTGTGATTTCACATCAAAGAGGAAGCTGGGAAAGTGGTGACCGCTCCCAGGGACCAGGATGGGAATTAACTGGAGAAAGTCCAACAGGGATCAGCAACAAGAGAGAGAAGACACGATTTACGTGAAAAGAGTGAAAGAATGAGGATTGTTTAGTCTAGAAGATGGATGATTATGACCTTCAGATTCATGCAGGACAGAGGAATGGATTCATCCTTTCCCAGAAGTTGTGGTGGATAGTGGAAGTAGTAAGAGGCTTAATTTGCATCAAGAGTGACTTTCTTATATATTAAGCAATACTTTCAGGCTTTACTGTGCTTGTTTTCCAGATTCCCTACCTGTGGAGTCTTCCTCCCTGGATTTTTAAGAATTGGATTCATTAATTGGTTGATTTCCACCTAGCAGGACCTAAGTTTCCCCTTTTTATTTATTTATTTTTTTTATTAATAGCACCAGTGCAACCCTCACTTACCAGTCTGGTTCATGTTAGGGAAAGAGTCCCCATGCGGAAACGGGTTTGGGGATCAGAGCCCATTATTATCTTGAGGCAAAACAAAGCCCTTTAGGAGATAATAAAAAGCTCCAAATTCCCAGATGCCACAGGGGAGATGCTGTGGTGTCTCTCCCAAAGAAAGAGCCCAAAGCCACAGCTGGATAAGAGCTCAAGCACCATTCCTTATGCTCCAAGAACATGGAGATCTCCCTGGGCTCCTGCAGAGCTCCAGGGAGGATCTGAGCAGTGGTGCTTGTACCTGGTATTCCCAGTATTTTTCTGCTTTCTCTGTTTTGGGATCACCTGCCTTCATTGCCCTTGAAGCCTCTTACAGCTCTTCACACTTCCAAGAGAAGCCAAACTACCACGAGCTGCCAGCAGCAGCTCAGTCTTTCCAGGATGAGGCAGGGAGCACCGTCCCATTTATTCACTCCAAATAAAAGCTCCTTCCCTGTAATTCCCAGAACTGTGCAGGGATCCAGAGCCACACTTGCTGGTCTTGCACCCCCAAAATTACCTGAGTGCCAACAGTCAGCCAAGGGCCCTATTGGATTGTTTTTGTCTGGTGAAAAGCCGTCACGACCTTATAGATCAATTTGAGATCAGATCTGCACCCCACAGGCCATCCTAGCCTTTCCTGGGACTCTGAGAACCCTGCCACCTCTTCCTAGCAGGCAAGGCCCAGTGGTTTGGAACAGCTTTTTCTTTTGGCAAAGAGATTTTCCACCCCTTGCCACACCAGACACTCTCATTTTGTGCTCCCCCTGTTTTAACCACAGGTCACAACAGCTGATGAACACAAATCCTGTCCAATCTCTGAGGCCTGGGAAGAAATATGTTATAGCAGGCACTGTATAAAACCAACCACTGATGGGAAACCCTGAAAAGGTAAAGCTTTTGTGTGTATGTTTTAGTGTAAAACAGAGGAGCTCATCATCCATTATTCCCCAGCGCAACCCAGATCTAACCCAGGCTGCAGCCCACCTCAGACCATGGCACCGGTTACTCGTGGGCTGCAGAGGCCCTGGAAGCCACAAACCAACATTTTTCTGATTTGGGGCTGGTTTCTGGAACTGTGGACACAGAGGGAAGGATGTAATGAGTGCTGCCCTTGTGCCTCAGCAGGAGATGTGCTATCTCAGGATTGCACAGGGACAGAGGAGTCTCTGTCCTCATCTGGGACAGAGGAGTTCCCAAGGGATGCTCTCATGGAGGGAAGGCAGCTGGGGAGATGGTGGGAAGGGAAGGAGGCAGGGGGGAGGGCAGAACAATAGTTATTTTTCTTGATTTGAAAACCCAAAATTTCTAGTTTGTTTATCCTCCGCACTGGGGAGGGAGCACAGATTCCCAGAAAAACTGTCTGGGAAAAAGCGGCTCCCATGTCCTTCAACCGTTCAAAGAATAGAACTACAACGTTGGTTTGAATAAAAACAAACAAAACCAAAGCCAAGCAACAGCCCCTGCCCTCATCCACACACGGATGCCTGCACTGCTTGTCTGGATCACAGAATCACAGAGGGGTTTGGGCTGGAAGACCTTAAAGCTCATCCCATTCCACCCCCTGCCATGGGCAGGGACACCTTCCACTATCCCAGGCTGCTCCAAGCCCTGTCCAGCCTGGCCTTGGGACACTGCCAGGGATCCAGGGGCAGCCACAGCTGCTCTGGGCACCCTGTGCCAGGGCCTCCTCACCCTCACAATAAACTCTTCTCCAAGCCTCCCCTGGTCCCAGAGCAGGTCTGGGTCCCTCTATCTTTAGTTCACCACCAGAAGATTTTGGAGGATGGAAACAAATGAACAAGTACCTTAACTGACAATCTCGGTGGTTCAATTCACATAAATCCACAATTTGGGAGTTAAAGAAGGAATGTCTCCTCAGCCACTCAATGGCTTCCATGAATCCTTTCCCTTTTCAGAGCAGCCCACCCTGGTGCCCAGGCTGACAGCCTGTCTCAGGAGCTGCCCACACTCTGGAGGTGTGAGACACACCAGGTGGTGAAAACAAGATGAAGGTGGTGAAAGAGGGAAGTATATTTAAAAAAAGAAAAAAAGAAAAATCACACAATGATCAGAATGAGATGTACAAAGAGGCACTGCATGTGTTTGTACTCACTACCAATAACTGAGAATGCAGAGCAGCCATCAGTCTGGATGAACAGCCCAACAGCTCCAGCCATTAGATCCATCGCAAAGTCCAGAGATACTAGAATTAAATTTATTGCATTTTTCCTGGATAGGTTTTAGCCAAAGCAACACCTTAACTCTTTGGTGTCCTGTGGTAGGCACTATGAAATATTATACATCGTTGTGATGTGTGAGCTAAAAGACAAAGAGCCTTTTTTTGGCTTAGACCTCAGACTGGAGAGGTTTGATCTGGCACTGCTTTTCAGTAGGAGACATCACACTTGGCAGGAAAACACCTTTGAAATCAGACTTATTGCAAGTGGGGAAGGAACCTTGCCTGCCATTCTTCATGAGCAGTTGTCTGGTACATCAAGCTCTCCTGGGCACAGCAGGATTTGGTCAAATTTCCATTCTCAGCAGGGACTAAAGGAAGCCAAGAGGTACCAAAGGCTATTTTTGTCCTGTCTGGGTTTACACCCACGTGTGTGGCTTTGTTGGTTTGGTGCACGAGCCAATTCTCAGCTGGTTTGCGGACAAAAGCAAGGAATAACTCATCACTCAAATGGAAACACCCTGATTTAAGACCATGAGTGATCTGGTCTCTAAGATCTACTGCAATAATAAAAGTGAGCATTTCCTGCTTTGTGGAGAAAATAAATTGACAATGAACTTATTTCAGTGTCATTAGCGTCTTAATACATTTAGCCTCATGAAAGGAAGTTATTGAAAGAATTTCTGGAATGTAAAACGCTGTGAAGTAGAAAAGGAACGTACTAAAATTTATCTGGTAGCCATCTCAGCTACCAGATACCATCATAGCTTTGGAAGTTCCCAGGCTGGACTGGGGAATGTTGGTGGGTAAGGCCTTGGGTGCTTCCCCTCTGCACCCAACACTGGTCACTTGAAGAGGAAGGATTCTGGGCAAAAGCAACCTTTGCTCTGGACCACTTAGAGATGTCCCTACATTTGGTAAATAACGATGATTAGGCTGAGCTTTTATTCCCTTCCTCTAAATTTTCCTGTTTCCCTTCTAATAGAGCAACCATTACATAAACAGGCCTAGGAAATAAATGGCAAGGACCAGCCTCATCTTGTTTTTCAGCAGCAAAAACATGGAGCAAAGCACAAGAAAATTCTCTTGCTCTGCAATTCTGTGCATCTTTCAAAATGTTTCTCCCATTACATAAACAGGCCTAGGAAATAAATGGCAAGGACCAGCCTCATCTTGTTTTTCAGCAGCAAAAACATGGAGCAAAGCACAAGAAAATTCTCTTGCTCTGCAATTCTGTGCATCTTTCAAAATGTTTCTCCCACTGCAAGGAGTCCTTAGGATGGACCACCAGTTCTTCCCAGCCCATGGAAGAGTTGCAGCAAGCAGGATTTACTCCATGACCTTCCCTTTCTCCCTCCCTCCTTTCCCTGATACACCTACACTGATTATCCACCTCCAGAAGATCTCTGAGGAGGTGGAAGCTAAAAGCTTCTCCTTTGGGGAATTTTGGGTTTGTTGGCCTCTTTTAATGCTGAATTTCTTACCCTCCTCTATGAGAGGCAGTTCACATCCTGCTGACTTGACCCGTCACGCACCAGTTCAAGCCACAGAGACAGCCCTGACCACATCTAACAATGACAGCACAAATTCAAGATTGTGTACATACCCCCCCAAGTTTCCATCCAATGTGATTGATCAAATATTTGCTTTTCTCAAAGCAGATAACGTTCGTGAACCTACAATCTTCAGCCACAAAGCCTTATCCCCCTGTGCTATTTATCTCCAGAGTACAAAGGCCAATTGATTTCTTCCATGACAGCCAGACCCAGGCTCTCAGCTTTCACCCCCGCTGCAGTTCCTGATTTGAGGCTTTGTTTTGGACTCATTTGGAGAACAAGGGAGAATAATGGGGAGAAGAGGGTCAGTAAAGAATAAAAGTGTTTAGAGTTAACCAGTCATCCGAGCACAAAGAAATCATTCAGCCCCTCTCTGCAGTGAGGGACTAATTTAGCCCCCATGGCTCTTTAACGCTGTCACACCAATTTCTGGTGCTCTGAGTGGAGCTTGGCGCTTGCGAAGGGCAACTCCAGCCTCCTAAACGAGTTAGAGAAAGCAACCGGTGGCTAAAGTTACCCAGCCAAGGAGTGAATGCCATCCTGCCAGGTGCTCCACAGACCCTGAGAGAGCAAATACAGTCACGGTGTCTCAGCATCAACTTCTGAACCTCGAACCATGAGGTCAAATTTCCATTTTTAACAGAGAATCTTCAGAATCGTTGCTGGTCTGTGAGCCCCAAAGCACAGGAGGGGATAGCTGCAGATACTGGCAGCAATAAGAAAAGCGCAGCTTGGCACAGGGACAAGCTATGGCTGCTTCTTAGCTTCCCTCCCAAATTTCGGATGCAGGCCCACTGGGCCAGGGAGGCTGCTGGAAGAGCGATACCACGAGGATCCACAGCCTTCGGATGACCCTGAGAAATGGAATCACTTCAGGAAACTGAGCTATGAGAAAGAGATCCATTAAAAAAATACAGTGGAAAAAATGCATCACTTGGCTTAGTTTTAGCTCTGAAAGTAGGGGAAAAGCCTTAAGTTTCTCGCTCTTGCATTTTGTTTTTCTTAAGCCTTTGCTACAGAGGGAAGATCTCTTCTGCCCATGAACTTGTGGCTGCTGCCTGAGTGCATGGAAAGCTGATCCACTGCTGGTGGAGGTCTTCCTTATTCCTCCAAAGGACTTGAGATCCAGGCCTTTCACTCTGTGTTATATCTGGCTTTAAAATTCCAGGAAACTACCCCACAGGTTTCCTTGCTGCCCTTGTAACCCTTTTCACTCTTCAGCTGAACTGCCAAGAAGGGTAGTTGGACACACGAATGGTGACAAGCTCTTGTCCCTTTTAGCCTATTTGAAATTGTCCTTTCTTGGGCACCACTACTGTGAACAGAAGGGAGGCAATAAGGATGAATCCTTCCCAGGAGTGCCAAAAGCACGGGAGCTGTCAGAGGCAGGGCTGGACATGCACAGGGCTGATGTATAAAATCAGGTGGGCTGGAGAAGTTTAGAGAGCAGAGGAGCAGCCTCCATATTCATTGACAGCTGGGAAAAACTTCTCTGGGAAAAGCAGCCTTTTGTGACATTAAATCTGGCACCCTGAAGCTTTGGGTTCCCCTTCAGGTTCAGCATACCCAGGATCTTCCTTTCCTCCCCCATGTACCCCTCTGTCTTTCCACCGAGCTTTGGAAAAGACTCCTTTAAATCAGAGAAAGCTGCCAGGGAAGAGAATACACAACTGGAGAGATGCTTTTTGTGATTGGGACATGCTGATGGGTCCTGCACCCACAATGGGAACACCCGAGATGTTCTGGAGCAGATTTTCATCCAATTTCCCCCACTACAACCATCCCTAGAGTTACTCATCATTGGAATAACAGCAAGAGTGGGTATTGTTGGAAGCTTCAGCCTGGAGGATCACGGAATAACTTGATCCAAAAGCTCACTAAGACCTGCCCGGCACTGAGGGGCAGACACATGATTTCCTACTCAGTCGACTCCGTTTTTCCTTGTGTTCTCTCATTTAATCACAATAACGTCATCTGCACAGCACAGATACAGGAGAAAAAAACACCAAGCAAGAGCTACGTGCTGGAAGGAGAATATAAGAATCAGCCAAGAACAATACTTTGTGATAAAAGTCTTCACTTTTCAGATCTCTTACCCAAGTGTTTGAAAAGTATGGTGGAAAAGGAGACCTTGCATTGTTTCCCTCCCACAAAATCCCTTAGTTTTGCAAAGGGCACTGAAAATTCTGACTGTGATTGCCTTGGTTAAATCAACATCCAGCCAGAGCCAGGAACAATCCCATTAATTTCAGTTTGCATCAGTTCAGAATGTGCCCCTCAGAGTTTTAGGGTCACTTAACCCTGCTGTTTAAGCCCTGTAGTTTGGGATCCCATTCACGTTATCACCATGAAATAACTTATCTGGAATCTGGGTTGTTTGCACATGAGCTCAATAGCAAAGATAAATGAAGTGGGAACTGCCCACATCTCTTGCATATGGAAATGCGTGTTTAAAAACAAGAACACCCACGCAGCTCATCATCAGGAGATGAGTTTCTTGTTGTTTTGTGGTTGCACTCACAATAGGAACACTGTTCTGTGATAGAGCACTTCCAGCCTCAGGTCTTGTGATTCTCAGGGAACTTTAATTTGCAAGTCCAATCCCACTGGAGCCCAACAAGTCACGATCAAATGGATAGTATCTGGTCCACATTGGAGTTCTTGGTGATTCTCTTAGCAGAATTATGCCTTAAAGGTGGGGAATAGGAAGCACCTTGGCTTTAGAGGACGTCAGAACCACCCTGTGTCGGATCCACATTGAACCAGTGACAGAAATAAGTGATAGTTTTCAATCTAACCTCCCTCACTCAGTTTTTCCATTTCACCTCCTCATTTTAAGAACCTTGTAGGAGCTATCAAGCCCAGGCCTTGTGTGAATTCTGTCAGATACACCTCGCACCAAGTCCAGAGGCCCCACAGCTGTGGCAGTCGTGCTCTGCTTCCCAGTGTCATTTCTGGTTCCATTTGGGCCAGGGTGGGACAAGCTGCTTTGATTAGGGACCTGTTACCACATACAGCTGGTTGTCACAGCCTCTCACTGCCCGTAGCATCTTCTGGCATGGACCCTTACAGTCTCTGTAGGAATAGAAAGCATTTATCCTTCCTCACAGTTTATAGGGGAAGCAGAATTGAGCAGGTTTACCCAGGGAATCTGTGATAAAGAAGAAAAATCCAGGGCAACGTCCCCAGTTTCTGCTATTTCTAAACCACATGTAAAGCCAACAAGCATCACATGAGGCTAGGTTCACATTAAAACAAGATTTTAAGAAGAATTTCATAAGCTCTCTCTTCATCTGAGCTTGCAGTAGCACATGAGGAAACACGGGGTCCAAAAAATCTCTTGGAAGGGGCCTAAGACAACATTATTGGAGCCGATGCACCCTCAGCCCAGCAGATGCTCACGTGCTTTCAGCTGTGCTCAGCCAAGGCCAAGGTGCTCTGTGCAGCCCCTTTACAATTCCCCATTCCCAAGGGAATGATGTATTTCTCTGAAAGCTGGGCTGAGGTAATAATGTTTGACAACTGGGTTGGATTAGAGGAGAGCAGCCACATCTCTCTCCAGCCACTCAGTTCAGAGGAAGCGAGGAGAAGGCCCGTCCTCACTCCTTGTGTCCAGATTCAGCCCTGCCCACAGCCACGTCTCTCCACAGGAGGAGGAAGGAGGTAATAGCACCACTCACGCTTGTCAACAGCCCTTCACGCTCAGCTTTCCCCAGAGAGCAGCAAAACGTTGCTTTCAGGAAGAAAAGCACATATTTTCCACAGTGATAAACGGGAGAGGTTCTTCCCAGGCAGAGGCTGGAACAATCCCCCCGCACACACACCCCACACGGAGCTGAAGGGGTCAGGGCTGGCTGGGGTCAGTGCTGCCCACCAGGGACAGGGCCAGGCAGTGATCATCGCCTGGGATTCCCCGTTAAGCTCCTCACATCCCACACAAGCTACTGGGAAGCTTTCATTAGACACGAGGGACGGGGAGGGTGTGATTTTCACACCCTCCTGGTTGGGGGGAATAAGGATCTGGTCTCACCAGAGCAAACTCCACAGCAGCAGGCACAGCAGTGAGCAGCGTTTCACCTGATCCAAGACACTGCAGGGACCAAAGGACTGGCACCAGCAGGGAACACACAGCGTCCTGCTGGGCTGGTGGTGTTAACATTCACTGCTGCCTCACAGCCTCGGGCAATTTCTCCAGAGCAAAGAGGGTGTGAGGGGGAGGAGGAGGAAGCTGCAGCTGAGAACAGGTATTGGCATCTGCTGTGCAGCTCCCAGGATTTGTGCATTCAAGGCTCACAGTCAGAGGTCAAGTCCACAATGACTCCTGGCAGCACACACACCTCTGAGAGAGGACAGAGAGGTCACAACCTCTGCTTGAGTGGCTCAGTACATCTTCCAAGAGACCTGTGAGACAGCAGCAGAAAAACCAGCCCAAACAGACAGCTCTTCAATTGCCTCAAACGCTCTTCCATCCCACACACAGAGGTGAGTCAGTGGCCTTTGGACCTCTGGGGCCGTGGAAGCTCTCCAGAACGCTTTCAATTGCCTTGACCCTTCTGGCTTTCGTGATCCCACACTCAGGCAGCAAAGCCAGCATTAGCATTTCACAGGGCGGGTTTAAAGCCAGGGTGAAGACGAAGAGATGCTGGTATGGCTTGAGCTCCAAGTCAGACAAACTGGAAGGAGCTAAACAGAGCAGAGGAGTCTTTGTTTTGCAAATCATGATAGCTGCCAGCTCTCCCTTACCTGCTAAACGCATCTCAAGGTTGTGGAAAAGTATTTGGGGATGAGCTCATGACACCAGCTGATGCTGGAGTAATCTTCTCGCCTCAGGGGCCGAGCTCTGCAATCCGCTCTCTTGGGAGCGAGAGTGCTTGGGGCCAGGAGCAGGAAGGACTCACTCCTGCGGGAAGCTGACCCGGGCAGGATGGGCTGATAGCCACCTATCACCGAGATTTCCATTGCTAGGAGTTGGCAGAGTCTCAAATCTGCTTGGATTGCTGCCCTGCTGCCTCCTTACTATCCCAGACATCCTCTGGTCCCTGCAGCCTCCCGGTGCTCCCCAGCACAGCCCTGCCAGGCTCCATCCCTGGGCAGCCCCTCCCCAGCCCCACGGCACTGTCCCAGGGGCAGCCCCCTCCCCAGTCCCACTAGAACCCCTCTGGAGGGCTGCACGCCCTGGAGCAAGGGCTGGATCTGTCAGTGGGAGGGGAGGACCTCGCTCCTTGAGCTCCCAGCAGTCCCACCAAGGCCCACACAAATCACACACGGTGACAGCCAGCCACGTTTCACTTCTTCCAGCCTGACAATTCTTAGAGTGTGTATGAAAAAAAAACAACAGTCCAAAAAAGGCCCAGTGGACATCTGTGCAAGCTCTGTCCAGATGTTTGTCTCGGCTGGCTGCCGGGGTGGGGTGTATTTGACATTTACATTTAACAAAACATCCAGAGATCTGTGATTACAAAGGGCCAGGGGAGACACACTAGAAATGGGAAGGAAGGAGTTTTTCCTGTTTGCAGGGGATGGATTTGTCTGACACTTAGGCCTAACAAATCCTTTGGAGACTGGCAGCAAGGGAGAAGGGAGCTCTGGTTTAGTCCATCACTCACGGCACTACAACCAGATCACACTTGGTCACAGAGAAAGGGAAAAAAACAAAATAAAACACATCTCCCAAACACACTAAACTGAACATTTTTCCATAGGTCTAAAAATAGAGGCTAAGGCCAGGAAAGAACTCCATATAGTTCCACTTCAGAGACAACAGGAGAAAGAAAGAGGATAAGTTAATCCAGAGAAAGGAAACAAAAATGTTAATATCTATTTTTCAGCCTGGACTTGTTTAAGGTAAATAGTTCTTCTTGCGTTATAGGAACAAGTTGACAAGGGCTGAAACAAATAAAACCACGAACAAACCCCAAGACATCACCCTTGAATACCAGAAATCCTCTTGCTACAGAACATGACCTGCAGTCAGGCATTCCTGAGATCCCAGCTACACACAGGCCCACATAGAGGGGGCAAGGACATTGCGAAAGAACTGATGAAAATCGGATAAAGTCACTTTTTTTTTTTTTTTTAAATAAATGTCTGAATTTTCCTAGGTTGCCGAGCTGCCTGGTCAGATTGCACACAGGACAAATACCCACAGACGGCCCAGTCTGGCCAAGGGTCAATCTCCAAAATACCCAGAGCAATTTGGAATCACCAAGGCAGTTTTACCACTTCAGTAAAGGAAGCCAACAGATTATTTTTCCTGTTTGGATTTGTCAGGTCTCTATTCAGTTCGGTGGAATGGGGGGGAAGCATTTTTAATGTGTTGTGATAAAGGAATAATGGATGAGGTACTAAGAGATGCTGTGACATATGGAATAGGTTTTTATACTCATTCTGTTTCAGCACGGGGCTTCTCTATCCCGAGTTTGGTGATGGGATGTGGCAGAGGGATACATTCCTGCAAGTTAGCTTGTCTGTGCGGCACATCTCACTCATTGCTACTCCCAGGTGACTGAAATTTCATTCCAAGGACAAACCATGGCACCTGACTGGGGACCTGTGTAGAGAGGACATAGGCCACTGAGAAAAAAGGCAAGAGCCAAGCACAAGGATCCCAAGATAAGCATCAACTTGTCTTCCCAGAAGAAGGACAGGCACTCCCAGGCAGGCTTGGTTTTTGTTTCTTCCCTGCTTGTCTACCGGGAGAATCCTCATCAAAGAATAAGCTCTTTTTCCTTTGAGAACATTTGAAGTGCTCTCTTTCAGCTGCTTGAAACACGCACATAAACTTTTCACCATGAACTGCCCACAGCCCCATCAGCAAGATCCCAGTAATTAATTAGACAAACCGTTTCTTTAGCCACCAAATCTGACCATGCAACTGTCAGAAGTTTCAGGCCACGCACTCGGCACTGCGATTCCCAGCCCAGGATAACAGCGTGGCTCCTGGTGAGCAGGGCAGGCAGGGATCCAACCTTCCCGAGAAACAAGGCATCCTTTTGTGAGCGCAGCCCTCAGGGCTTCTCTTTGTCATCCAAGGGTAATTATTTTGCATATCTCATCCTGGGTGAGCTGGAGGGTTGCATTTCATTACATCCCAGGCACAGGTGTTGTAGCAGGCTTTAAGGAGAATTTTTGATCCCGAGGGGCACAGGGAAAACTGGATATTGAGAGACTGTTAATAAAAATGCACCACTAGAAAGAACATAGGAGATAAAACAAATATGGCCCCTTTAATTATGCATAGGCAGTAATTAATTCATGTTATTAACTAATTAATGACTCACTTCAAGGACAAGGGAAAATGGTCTTTTTATAGCTTAAAATGATGTTATTGCTGCTTAGAAAACAAAAACAAAACATCAATTGAAGATCAAACAGCTCTGTCAAGTCCTGAATTTGGTTCCAGGAAATCCTGTGTTCTTCTCCCCAAGGAGCAGTGATTCACAGTTGTGTCTTGCTAAAGAGACTGAAGCTGGGTGCTCTCATTTGCTCCACTTTGACAAGTTTTTACTTTTTTTTTTTGGTCCAAATTCACAGATTTCCAGAGCCAAAATAAGCTGTGGAGTGTGAGACAATAATAAAAATTTGAGATTTATTACAAGGTTAGTAATATTTTAGCACTTTGGCGACCTGGTAAAGAGCCAAGACGGCCTTCTCTTTGCCCTTTGCCAAGTATTGTAAGAAACAGAACAAAACAATATGGTGCCTGCCCTGGAACACTCACAGCCCAGCAAGCAGAGACATGAAAAGTGCTCCAGGACATGGAAAAATAGTGATTTTCCCAGGAGGCTGCGATGGCATCACACAGTGCCACACATGGGCTTGGTGCACCCAAGTTTTGGAGAAATTGAGGGAGCTCTATTGTGCATACCTCTCTAGTAAAGACATGCAAAGGTTTAGAAGTGTCTCAGCTCTCTCTCAGAGCATTTCAGTGTCCCAGAAATCACCTTCCCTTGAAATGGTTGTAAGGAGCCACGTGTTTGGTGCAGAGGGAGCCCAAGTTCACGGCTGCTCCTTGGCTGGAGGAGAAGCAACGCCTTGAACTAAACGAGTGTGTCATTTTCCAGGCAAGGGGCTGCTTGTTGCTGTTCCAGAAGGAAGGCATGGGGCCAGAATTCCCAGCTATCCAAACCTGGATGGGCTGGAAAAACTCTGCTGATTCATTTACAGATGCTCAGGTTGTAAACTGCAGTTTACAAAAAAAAAGCCCACTTTGTTTTTCTTCCCAGTTTCTCACAAGAAGCCTTTCTGAGCCAAGGCAGGAGATGGAGCTTCAGTCAATCTTGTTGCCATTCCTCCGCCTTTCTGTCAGGATGTGAATTTTGTCACCAAGCTAAGCACAACCAGATGGGGACAACAGCCAGATAAGTCTACATAACATCACAAATCTCAACTGCCGCAGGAAAAGACAAAAATTACACAAAACTCCTGACAAGCCTTCTCCAAACCCCTCTAAACTCACCCCACACTCATTACTTCAGTTGCACCAAGAGACAAATTAATCTATACTGAGCATCCTGCGAGAAATACAACCCCAATATTGCCTCAATATCCTGTGCTTCCCAGGTCCTAATTAAGGGACAACTCCAGGAACTGAAATTATAGCCCCAAAGAACACACGTGAACCCCTTGCACCAGGGCTGTCGGTAGATGTGCCAGTACTTGACTCCCCAGAATGCTGAGGAGAGCATCACTTTCCTCCTTCCAGGTGAATTCATGGACTCATCAAACTTCCAGCAGAACAAATCCACAGGTGCCAAGCAGGCAAGCAGAATTTGGAGTTGAACAGACTTAACAGTCTCCAGCCATTATTAGAGGAAAATACATGAGGGATTTTTATTGGCAACAGCAGGCTTTAAAGACATTGATTATTCAGCCTAATCACACAACTGACTATGACTAATTTGCATTTGTACTTTTCATGGCTTTCTCTGCATCACTGAGGACAGAGCTTTTCTGTCAAAAGAAGAGAAAAGCCCCTCAGCATCTCAAGTAGTTCCATGACTCTGAGCTAGCAAAGAGAAGAGGAAACTTAAAAGTATGGCCAGGTACACAACAGAGACAGAAAAAACTTACTAACAGTAAGAGAGAGGCCAACACTGATTCACATTTGACCTGCAAGTCCTGGGAAAAAGATGGGATTATATCATCCTCCTCCTCCAATGCCCAAGGTGATGTGTTAGGAAAATCTCAAACAGGGCAAAGTGATCACAGTAAAATCATGGAGTCACAGAATGGCTTGGGTTGGGAGGGACCTTAAAGTTCATCTTGTTCCCCCCCCTGCCATGGGCCAGGACACCTTCCACTATCCCAGGTCGCTCCAAGCCCCGTCCAGCCTGGCCTTGGACACTTCCAGGGATCCAGGGGCAGCCACAGCTTCTCTGGGCACCCTGTGCCAGGACCTCACCATCCTCACAGGGAAGAATTCCTTCCCAATATCCCATCTAACCCTACCTTCTGTCAGTTGAAAGCCACTGCCCCTTTCCCCAGTCTCTTTCCAGCTCTCCTGGAGCCCCTTTAGGCACTGGAGGGGGCTCTAAGTTCTCTGTGGAGCCTTCTTTTCTCCAGCTCTCCCAGCCTGGCTCCAGAGCAGAGTGGCTCCATCCCTCAGAGCACCTTCATGGTCTCCTCTGGAGTCAGTCCAACAACTCCACATCCCTTTTATATTGGGTACCCCAGAGCTGGAGACAGCTCTGTAGGTGGGGTCTCACCTGAGTGGGGCAGAATTCCCTCCCTCATCCTGCTGCCTATGTTTCTTAAAATGGTAAATTAAGTATTATTATGTTTCTTCTCATGTTTATTAGATGTTTTGAAAAAAACCCCCTCTAACATTATTAATGTTTGGGGGATTGAGTCCTATGTCCCCTCCCACCACTTATCCACCATGCTTCTTCCCAGCCTGAGGCCACCAAGTGAGACCAGGAATTCCTGACCACCGAGGGGCTTGTTGTTTTGGAAACAGCAGTCAATGACTAGAACAGACATGGAAGACCAGGCTGAAAAGAGATGATGGATGTGAGGACACTGGAAGCACAAATTGGTTCTGAAAGTCTTTTCTCCTCGGAGCAAACCACGTTCCAAAGATGCTCAGAGCACTTTCCACATTAGCTTGCACTGAGAACACAGAGAAAAGGGAGGGGGGGAGAAATCTTTCAAAGGGAAAAAATATCAGGGGCCTTGATTTAGCAACTCTTAGAACAGATTATCCTTCATCTTACAAACACAGCCCAAGTAAAAACATCAGTTCAATAGGAAAAAAAATCCACTCCAAAATAGTATTGTTTAGGAAAAACAGCAATTGAATGTTTTAAGTCGTATTGTTTTCCAGAAAGCTTTGAAATAAAAGTAGCTTTGAAACGTTCACAATTCTCACCCTAACTCTTTTCAAGTCCCTTTACAAGGGTAATTAGGGAAAATAACATTCAGGTCTGCCTTGCACATGGTTAGATGTGTGTGCAATACAACAGAACGTGGGCAGCAAGAGATATTGGAGGGTTTTTTCCAGGCATGATTTTCTGTAGTTTTCCATCTGTTCCCAATAGGATTAGAGGAGACAAAACACTGCCTTCCACAAGCTATACTCTTTTGGATGTAGTTTGATTTAAAAAAAAAATTAAAATCTGGGAAATAGCTGTCAAGGGAAATAATGCCAGGGGTGGAGAGGAAGGGGATTGCCAAGAGAGCTGCAGTTTCCAGAGCGCAGAGCATGAGTCAGCAGAGTAATTTTTTTTAGTATATATATTGCAGAGCACAGTGATGCCCTGAAGACCACAACAGATGAAACCTCTTTACTGTGTGTGTTTTATCAATCAGGCAGCAAGATCTCATTACTTCCTGACAGAGAAACTCCCTGCAAAAACAGCTGGGATGCTTTTAAAAAAAATCCACAAAAAAAATCCCACAACTTTTTTATTTTTTAAGTAAAGCTTGGGCAATCCTTGCCCTTGAAGGGCTTGCCAGTATGAGCAACTTCTTGCACCTCCTTATATCTGATTTGTCACCAGAATATACAAGAAGTTGCTTTTCTCTCTCCCTGACCTTGCAGCTCTGTAAGATTCAGGAGTCCTCAAGGGCTCCTTTTATTTGCTCTTAAATCCTGCTGCAAACTTTCCCTTTTGGAAAACATTCCCGTCTCCCGGCGGCTGGCTATCGTTACCATCTCCCACAGCAGCCAGCCCCTTCTCCTCCTGTTTACTCCACTTCCCTGGCACTTGCACACCACTCCATGGCTACCGAGGAGCTGGGAAAGCTGCAGCATCCCCAGCCACGCAGCAGCTCTGCCTCGCTGCGAGGCTGAAAGAGGCACACTCAGAGCCCCAGAAGCGGTGGGGACACCTTATTCTCACCACTCAAACCCTCTGGGGGGTCGGGTCCTGGTGCCACCAAACATCTCATACAACCTACTAGGATGGCTTTTTTTTTCCTCACAGTAAAATTTACAATTTCCAGTCCTTCATCTTGAGCAGCCTCATTGTACCACCAAAACGTCCAAGTAGGACATTGGCCACTTGGTTACCAACAACTCGGTGTCAGGTTAAAGACTCTGGCCAGCAGACCCCTGCAGGGAGGGCAGCAGGAAATGTGCAACACCCGCATATCAACAGAAGGAAAACCAACACTGTAAAGTGACAAATACCCGCTGTAAATTGCGGCTCCAAGAACATCCCAGTAATACCCGTGCTGTTGTTCATGGCCGTGCCACTGGGGACAGTTATTTCCTCTCTCTGCTTCTGGGAACAGGCAGGATCCAAGGCTTAAAGTGCGGCTCTCACCCTCTGAGAAGAGCTGTCCAAGTGGGTGGTGCAGCAGAGGTGTTGGGGGATGCTGGTCCTAACACAGTTGAATCAATTTCCCAGTTAGCAGCCAGGGCAGGTGTCCTCAGCCACATTCCTGCTCCTCCACACCACCTCAGAAAAGGT
Source organism: Dasyornis broadbenti (assembly GCA_013397935.1). NCBI lineage: Eukaryota > Metazoa > Chordata > Aves > Passeriformes > Dasyornithidae > Dasyornis > Dasyornis broadbenti. Next base: position 46,169 of record VZRN01000098.1, read on the forward strand.
CTCAGGTGCGTTGTGTTTTGCTATTTGCCTCCCCAGGACTGTCTCCAGCCCCTCCTTGCCTTCAGGGCTGGGCCAAGGCCATTACACACACATTGTCCTTGGAGATGGACACTTTTTGGGCAGTCAGGCCTTGGGTGAGGGTGGCCCTGGACTCTCTTCACGCTGCAGTCAGTCTGCTGCTCCTTCACATCACAGGATTAACTGGAGCTCTTCAGATGCAACCAGACTTTCACCAAAATGACCCCAAACTCTGACACTCCAGAAAGTGCAAAGGTGGCTGTGTCAAGTCCATAATTTCCCTGGAGCACCAAGGGAAGCTGCCTCACTACCCCTGCCAGGAGCCTCGGAGCTGCTGTGTCCCAGGTGTCATTCTCAGTGCTGCATGCACCAAGAAGAGCGTTATTGTTGGAAATGATAGAGCTTTTAAATAATTTTAGTTAATGGTTTTAATTAACTTTAAAATTAATTGTTTAAATTAATCATAACCAATCCATATTAATTATAAGTAGTGTGTTAGTCTTAAATTACTCTCAGCATTTAGCAAAGTCGTCATAAGCTACTTTTGGAGCTCAGGAAAACTACTGAAATTCTGAGTTTTGATAAATTAACTCCGATCTGCTTCAATGAACAAAGTCTGGGAGAAGAGAGGTGTATTTTCGAAATTGGATATGAGGAGCCCAGAATTACGGACCACGAGGACATTTTGCAGAAACCAGAAGATAAAGAAAAGACTAAGAAAGATTTGTTATATGTGTGCTGGAAAGTCCTTGCTGGAGGAAAAAGATACTAAAACTATGGACTGTACAGTGTAAAATCAATAACCAATAGGGGATAGAATACTAATTGATGAATGATGTAATTTTGAACCAATGAACATTAACTCCTTTGCTTGCCAAAAATGTACAAGTAAGTGGAAAAGTTTTGTATCAGTGTTTGCGTGAAGGCCAGAATTTTGTTAGCCACACACACAAACCTTGGCCAAGAATAAAGTAATGCCTGACTCACTAACACCACAAAGATGGTGTTAGAGGGTTTTATTTATCCTGATTGTGGAGGATTTGGTGACATTCTCATGAGTGATAACCCAGGCAAGCTTTAGGATAGAGGCCTTGTTTTCCTGTCCCTTCTGCATGAACACATGGATTTCTCAGGCGAGCTTTTTTTGTGAAGCAGGAACTGGAGCAGCTCACCCAGCCCGGGCTGTGCCTTGCATCTCTCCGAGGATTCCTCCCCAGAGCTTTCTGTTCAAGCACATGTGGCCTCCTGCCCAGCTCATCCTCTCCCTCAGAGGAGAAGAGTAGGGCCAAAGAATTTTCTGCTCTATTTCTCCTGACTGAAACAGGTTTTGACCCCAGACCGTGGGGCCTGAATGTGTGACCTCAGCACCCATTTGTATGAAAGCAGGTTGTGATATCACAGAGAGGAGTGAGGAGGTCCAGCCTTGACCCAAAACCTGTAGAGGTCAGTGTAAAGGCACTTTGGGGATGTTACTGGGCTGTGGGTGCCCAGTTCAGGGGTGAGAGCACTGGGCTCAAAAGAAAGCAGGTTCTGCTCTTGCCACTTGGCTGCTGGGTTCCTCTGGTATTTCACCATTCTTCCATGCAACATCTCCATCGTGATAGCTTGAAACCTTTGGGTGGAGAGAGTTCAGACTCATTAAAAAAAACAGCTTCAGAAATGGAGCCTTCTCAAATGAGCTGTGCCACCAAAATTAGTCACCAAGCAGTTCCGAGTTTTCAATGTATTGGGGAAAGTCAGGGTCAATTTACAAAGAGAGTGAACGGGAGGAAATCCGACACATAAGTAATGTGTCATGAACTCTTCACCCGTTGCTGTCCCTCAATGAGCTAATCAGCATTTCTGCTGCTCAGTGAAAGGCTGGCAGTGTGTGTGTGCCTTCTGTGGGGTGATGTGATCGCCCCTAATTGATTTTGGCCACGGACTCGCCGTGCGTGCTGGATATCTGGGAAGAGCAATAACTTCAACATGCAATCATCCTGGGCAGTGACCAAGACAAGTTGTTCTCCAACAATCACTGGACACCGTCCTCTGTGCAGCTTCAGTGCTCCAGCTTAGCTCATCGTTTGGGAGCCTTTCCTCTGCAGCCTTGAAGCACCTGCTTGCTGGAAACGAGGCCTCCTGGCCATTTAACTTCAGATTTCAGGGCTCTGGACGTTCATGGGGAAATTCTGTACAAATTTTTCTTTGGAAAAGGTAAAATGCTCTTTTAAAAGGACCGGAAAATCTCTGTAAACAGGGCCTATGTGGCAGATTCTGGAGGTATGTAAGGACACAGCTGAGCTGCTGTGAACCTTGATGTGGGTCCTAGCAGAGAGACAGCCCTTTCCTCTGGTACTGTGTTTCATTAGATTCCACAGCATTACAGCCCAAAACCTCTCCCTCATAATCAAATAACTCTTCCGTGTGGCTAGATCTCCTTTCCAGATCTACTGCTTGCCTTGGTGGACTTTCACAGGGAGATTGGTCACAAGAGATGTTTCACTCACTGCTCTACAAACAGCCGTCCACAGTTAGTGGCGTATGTTTATCCATCACCGATTTTAGGATTTGTCAGGAAAAATTCCTCACCAAGATCTCTGATCAGAGCTTAAACTATTGCCCTGAGAACAAGGGTAGATAACCTTACCCAGCTTTTGTTTTGCAAATAAAAAGTACTGACTGGGTCCAGATTTAAATGAACCCAAAACTCATTTAGCAGAATAGGTGATTCCAACCAAGATGTGCACTGATTTATAAACCAGTCCAGGTTCTATACCTGCTCCTGGGAAGCTATCCATGCTGCAGCCATGCACAATAAGGCAGTAGTGCCTTAGCTTCTCTCCACCTGCCTTTTAGCAGAGGTTGCTTGCTGATTCCCAAAGGCACTTCCATGCAAAATGTCCCTTTGGCTTAAAGTGACTTCACTAACACAGCAATGGCTTTGACTAAGAAGGACCAAGGGCAATTTGTGCTGGAAAAAGGGAGGATCATCTTTAGGAGGTGCTGCTGTAGCAGGCCAGGCCAGTCAGATTTTCAGCTAGAAAAGAGATTTGAATGGACCCCAACGGCAGCTAAAGCTATGGCATAGGGTAGGAGCTATTGTAGGATCAGGTCCTTTTGAGACCAAATCAAAGGTTCACCAGAGCCTAGGGAGGGAGTGAGGGCAGGAAGAGGGGAGCCTGCCGGGATCCCTCCCTCCCTCGCTCCCTGCCCTGCTCCTTGCAGCCACCAGAAGGTCAGGGACTGCCAGCAGCATGGATGACCTCCTCCCAAACCTGAATCCTCTTCCATTTGCAGTCTCTGACAAGGAGGATTGGTGTTATATTCTCCACGCTCTGTGTGACTGAAAGCTGTCTCTCATATCCCTTCAGGGCAGTCATTCCCTTGTTTTCCTCCTCTGTAGCTTTCCACGTTACCCTTCAGGAGGAAGATGAATAGGGCTGCACACAGAATCCCAAGCCCCGGGATTTAGCTAATCACAGAGAGCATTTTCTGTGCTGTTCACTATTTGTCTGTGATAAGTCCTGCCTTTTGCTCTCTGGTGAGCACTAAGCTGATGTTTGTACAGGCTGATCCATAGTAAACTCTCTGGAGCACTGATAACCGGGTGTGCTTGTGGTTGGGCTCGCTTTCTCCTGTGCTTTACCTTGCATTTGACAAAATCCAATCTCATCTGCCATTTCCCCAAATACACCACCAGTACCAGGACATCCTTCTACATCTCTTTGCAGTCAGCTTTAGCTCTAAATAATCCTCCTGAGTGTTTGCAAAACACTTCTCTGTAAAATCTAAGTGTTTCCTCCTGTCCTTTGTTTGCTATTATTATAAGTTTGTAATTGATGAGGAGCCTTTCCCTCCTGGGGAGGGGGCTTGTTAAAAAGCCTTCTGGCTCTGTCAGCCTCAGCTAAGGGTCATCTGACACTTCATATAGTTGTTACTGATTTGTGAAGTGTGATTTCTCCCCACAAATGCCAGATGAGCTCCTCCCCAGTCTATCAGTTTCAGCCAAGTGCCTACTAACTCTGACATTTCTGCCAGCCTGTCTGACAGAGAAATCAGAACTCCTGGTCTGTGGGTCCCGGGAGGTGTTTTAGGAACTGGCGACATATTTGCCACACTCCAAACTTCCAGCACAGAGACTGATCTGAGCAAGAGGCTTCACACCACAGCAAGTGGAGCTGTAGTTTTCCGATCTAAGCAACAGCAAAACTTCTGGGAGAGCTCATTCTAGCAAGCTATTGCTGTTGGTTCTCTTGGCTTGGTCTGATCACGGTTTCGTGGGTTAATCACACATCAGGAAAGGTGACTGCAGTCACATCCCAAAGATGGGGGGGTTAAGCTATTGAATTTTACTTCACAGGAGAACTGGATGAAGAAGACACATTTATTCCAGCTTTTCTGACAGGCAATAATCAACTTGGAAGGACAATTCTGCTGCTTCAGTTGTAAATCACTGCCCTTGTCTCACATGGTGTTCATATTCAAACTAGCTGGAAACTACCCCAAAATATAGAATCATGGAATGGTTTGGGTTGGAAGGGACATAAAAGCTCCTCCAATTCAATCCTCTGCCATGGGCAGGGACACCTCCCACTATTCCAGGTCACTCCAGGCCCCGTCCAACCTGGCCTTGGATGCTTCCAGGGATCCAGGAGCAGCCCACAGCTTCTCTGGGCACCCTGTGCCAGGGCCTCACCTTCTCACAGGGAAGAACTTCTTCCCAATATTTCCTCTCCAACCCTGCCCTCTGGCAGTGGGAAACCATTCCCCCTTGTCTTGTCACTCCAGGCCCTTTTCTCAAGTCCCTCTCCAGCCCTCCTGGAGCCCCTTTAGGCACAGGAAGGGGCTGAAAAGTCTCTCTGGAGCCTTCTCTTCTCCAGGTGAACACCCCCAGCTCTCCCAGCCACCAAAGACTTTTCAGCCCAAGGACAGGATGGGCAGAGGGTAAAGGTGTTTTCCAAGGATGGGGGAGCTGTGCACAAACCCTTGTCTTTGCTGTAGGGCCTGGATTTCAGAGTTACAGCCCCAATCACTCTGAGAAAATGGTGCCGTGGTGGGATAAGCTGGGCCTGAGGTTGCAAGGGTGAGAGGTTAAAAAACCCTTGAAGTAGACACACGCTCAAAGAACTGCTGCCAGGTTAACTCCTAGAAAAATCAGCCTCAGCCCAAAGAGCTGATCATAAATTGGTGGATGAGCTAAAGCCAGTGCTGACACAGCCTTTGCCAGAGCAGCACTTGCAGCCCTGCTGTGCCACGGGGCCAGGCTGAAATTCCACTGTGACTGAAGCTGCCATCACATCATTTGTTACGGACCCCATTTGTCCTCCCTTCCTCTGCTTTTCACTTCAAGGGACAGGACCTGCAGCAGCACAGCCTGCAGAGCCCTGCTTGGGTCTGTTTCCCATTTGAGCATCCTCCTCTGAGGGTTTGCTTCCACTCCTGGACAGAAAGCACTGCCTCTTTGGGCTCTGACAAGGAAACAGCATGAGAGAATTGTCTAGTTCCGATTTTTTGGCAGGCTTTCTATACTCTGCATTATAGTGTATATTTCTAGACAATGTCTTTGCCCTTTTGTGGTCATTTCAGAACAAACTGAGCTGCCTCCCTGAACATTTCAGTACTTCTGCAAACTTGCAACGCCTTAGACCAAACAGAGGTTTTGGAGTGGGTCAAACTTTGGTGGAATTATTTTAACATACGAGCAATAAACACTCCCCATCTCTTTCTGCTTTGCTGCTAACTCACATCACAGTTACTCCAGGATTTTCCTACAGGAAAATGCATTTCAGCATCAGACACAACAAATGGGATGCAAAACTACAGTCATGGCTGATCCTGTGTTTATGGGAGCTCTGCATCTGTCCCACGCTTGGGTGTTTAAAACTTGAGCTGTACAGAAATGTCTGTAGTGAAACATGAAACCACACGAGACTGGCCCAGACTGAGATTTGGATTTACATGGGAAAGTCAGGCGAAGTTCACCTAGAGAGTTGTAAAGGTTCATGAACCTTGTGAGTGAGCAAAGGTCCGGTTCTGAATAAGCCTAGACAAACCTCTTCTGGAAATTTTAAACAACTGTGCATTTGGGAACAGAGAGATCCTTTAAAATAAATACTTTTGATAGGAAGTCCATTGGAGTGAAACCTGGTGGCTTCAACACGGCTTAGCATTAATATGTTGAATGAACTGCTAGTTCAAACTCACACAGAGGCTGAGAAGTGTTTAATGAGCGGGAATGAACCACAAATTCCTTGTTCTTGGGGTTCCAATTAAAAATGTGTCATTTGCAGCTCTAGAGCTAAGGAGAGGTTTACTTTGCTTTATTGGATACCTGCACTATGTCTGAAATACGGATGTTTCTGGCTGGGACCTTCACACATTCAAAGCATCTCCTCATTTTCTCCTGAAAAACCTCTCAGGAATAATTTTTTACTGTGAAATACCAGTCTGCCCTTTCTGCACCTCCTTTTGGCCCTGCTCAGCAATTTACATCACAAACACTGATGCAATGTAACTGAGGGTTCTGTAAGCATTACTGTGAATAGCTGAAAATCTCAAATATTTCTGGGGAACACATCCTTAGAGACAGGTCCACTGATTATCAGTGTTATGATACCATGAAATAAAATTTGGGAAATTGCTGACGTAACAGAGTTTCCCTGAGGCAAAGAAATATTCCAGCAACTTGACAGCAGTTGGGGATTTTGCTTTGGGCTACGATTCCAGCTTTTTTTCCCCCAGATTTGGCCAGGGGAAATGGAAAAAGATTTACAGTACTTCTAAAGGCCAGACACCAAATCTCTTGACTTATCGTCTGGTATCTTATCTTTAAATAAGAAAGGAACTGAAGCCACGGCTTCAGACGTTACCACTACCGGGTTCCTAAAGCTGGGGGGAAATACAATAATATAGTTTTTAAAAGCCAGATGGGTGATCCATAGTTTTATTAACATGTGGAACACAAGCTGGTCTCCAAGGGGCTCTGCTATCCCTTTCTCTGGGGTCTGGGCAGCAGTGCTGGTGCACAAACCTGAGCTCCAAACGGGACACGGTGTGATCCTGGCCTCATGCCTGGCAGCAGCAGAGGAAAGTGGGTGCCAGGCATGGGAGCTCTGTTGGTGATGAACCTCCCCTTGACCCCTTCACTCCAGAGGTGAAGGAGACAGGCAAGGGAGAGCAGGGAGCTCGTCTGACAACTCAAAAACAGAAAGGAGGAAAACTTCACAGCCAGCTTTTTTTTTGCTCGACGGTAAGAAACTACCCTCATTCTCCCCTAATAAAACTCTCCAGCCATCCTGTGATGGGCAAAGGAATAAGAATTAAGAGACAGAACGGTGGTGCACATGCCATAAACATCACTTCCGTGTACACTCCTCTGCCAGAGTACACATAATAAAGCTTAATTTCCTGGTGCCGTGCCCTGACTGAAATACACTGCCCAGATCTTCCTCTTGCCTCAGCTGAGAGCCAAGTCATTCTATAGGATTATTTTGTTGAGAGCAAAGCTATTTGATCTGAAGAGATTTAGCACCAGATTATGGCCACAGCTTTTTCCGGATCAGCTGCAGCAGAGGAAGAGAGCAGGAGTTGTCTGGAGATTTGAGTCAGACCCTGGAGCTTGGGAGACCCAGGTTCAGCCTTTTCAGCAAGCTCCCCACACATCTGGAGATAAGATACTTCTCCTGCTGTTTGCACACGGAATCTCACACCTCTCCTCTGCCACCAGGGAAAGCAGATCTTGATTGAGCTGCTGACTTAGGGAGAATTCTGTGTTTTCATTCCTCACAGAAGCTCAGAATGGTTTGTGTAGGGAGGGACATTAAAGCTCATCTCATTCCAAGCCCTGCCATGGGCAGGGACACCTTCCACTAGACCAGGTTGCTCCAAGCCCTGTCCAAATTAGCCTTGAGCACTTCCAGGGATGGGGCAAATTGCTGTCCTTTGTTTCATGAATTATTTAATGACAGTGATTCTCCCCTGGCCTCCTTAAATTACAACCCCTCCTCCCCCCCCCTTTTTTTTTTGCACGTAAATACTTACTTTACATACAGAGAACTCTAATTTGTATAGGGAATGGGAATAGTCTTACAAATTTCATAATGCCAGCTCCCCAAACCAGCCAGTTCCAACCAGGATGGTTTATTACAACATCGTTTGGACTCTCACACTGTTGGAAAGTGGTACCTGAGTATTTCTGGTGAAGCACATGAATGGACACGTGCCTAAAAAGTGTACAAAAGGGATTTGTACAGATGGGTGCACACATTGACAGGCTCTGCCCCTGAAAGCACTTTGTGACAACTCCTTCCTTGTAAGAAATGAGAGTTGTTACCACAGAACTGCTCTTCTACCACACCTGCAGATCTACAGAGAAGAATGTTTGTCTCTGGGCTCTCAATTGGGATGGCACCAACAAAACCATCCCTGGTACCACCACAAAATCTTCCTTTAGAAAGTACAAATCATTTTATAGAGAAAAGATACTTTCAGATTCTCAGATTAGCTCTAAAATGAGGGAAACAAGAGGTACGACACATCCCTTCCACCCCACGGGCTGGAATTGCACGTGGAGTCCCTGTCCCATCCCATCCCATCCCATCCCATCCCATCCCATCCCATCCCATCCCATCCCATCCCATCCCATCCCCCTCCATTTCCCCAGTCTGTCTCTATTTCACACACCAAAGCCACAACATTTTGAATGTTATGCACCTGGAGCAAATTGTGACTCCAAAACCAGCACGAGAAACCATAATCGTAAGTCCCATAACCCAAAGCAGCCATCACAGGATGCTCTGAGTCTCTTCCAACTTCATAAAACAATGGCCAATCCTCCTTTGATTGCTATGGGAACAAGTTTTAGCTCTTCCTGAACCAATTAAATACTTCTTTCTCCAGGGCCATGCCTTTGGGTTAATTCTTTGCAAAACACTGACAAAGCTGTATCCCTTTGAGGACAAGAATGCACTGGGTAAGCTGGTGCCAAATCTGCTTTAATTTTGGTGTGTGTGGAACTATTAAGCAGCAACAGGGCCTGTCACGTGCCAGGGTACACAACTAACATGTCAAGCCCTGGGGCAGAAGGACAGAAAGCTTCATATCAGCTCCTGGGGGGCTCTTTGAATCTGCAGCCTGGAGTAAGCCATGGACCAGCTCTGGGACAGTCAGCCTGCAGGGTTTTGTGGGCCTCAGCTTAGAAACCACAGGACTACATCAGAAAAGTTACACAGTAATGTTATTTAGACTGGAAAAAAGAGTTAATTTAAATAAAACATCATGGGATATAAATATAATTATGATTTTACCAACTGTGTCTCCTCTTACACAGCCCTAGCAGTTACTGGAAATACTGATTAACTTGAAAATACAAAACAACTGCTCTTAGAATTGCATATAGTAGTGAATCTTCCTTCCCAGCTCCATGACAAATTCTTGGATGGCTAAACAAGAAATCAGTATTGGCCACTGTACACGTGCTATAGGTATGCATTACTAACGGGCAGAAACAAAGCCATGGTAACATGGAGTTCATTGTAAGCCTTGATTAAAGGCACTGTATTAGTTCCATGGATTTGCTAACAGCTTGGGCCAAATGATTGAATTTTTACTGCTATTTATGGATTAGATGTTTATATTTCAGATACAGGTCAACCTCACTGATGTAACGATGACCCCAGGCCTCTGTAAGAGCTAAGCTGAAGGGCTGACCAGGGAGACACTCCCAGGGTTTGACAGCTTGAGAAACTTGGCACGGACAAACATGGGCTCCTGAGAAATGTGAGGAGGCAGAGGCTGGTGGTCCTGAGCCTCCACTGGCCACTGGGAAAAGGCAGAACTGAAAAGGGTGTGCAGAGGCCACCACGGCGGCGCTCCCTTGTCTTCTCTGCTGCAGAAGTCATGACCTCTTTAGACTACAAGCAACAGCGTGGGGATTGTGGGTATCACGTTGCTTAAAACTGGATGCTGAAGCTTCTAGCTGAGGCAATTTATTGCTTTTCACAGAGGAAATGAGCACAAATTTGGCTGAGGACATAAATAAATATGAGATCATTTACTTGGTGCTGACTTACGTGATGAATGGTTCGCATTTAACCGTTTCCATCGCGCGTTGTCCAAATCCTGGAAGCAGCGTCCTTCTTCTGGGATCAACAGGAGCTGTAGGTGCTCTGCTCCTCAAAACACCCACATTTCTCTGAGCCAAAATAAGCACCAGGCACTTCTCAACTCTCTCTTTCAGGATTTTGTGTTTGCAGCATTTGTGACTAAAAGATCCAACTGATTGTTGTTAAAGCCATGAGACATCATGACCTGTCCTTTCCAAATTTCCATCTAGGCCACTTTTCACATTTATATTGAAACATTCACCAAGTTTAAGTGTCTTGCACCAGATCTTTCTTTGTGCATGCATGTACTGAAAGAAACCTTTGAAAGTAACAGTTGGTAGAACAAATGACAGTGCGATTTCCAGCTGTTTGAGATTCTGACTATTCAAAATTTCACCACAATGCCCAGATCCCAATATGCAGCCTTACGTATGGAGTTCTGACTGAAAGGATCTGACTTCAGTGGCATGATAATAAAATGTAGGATACAGCTATAAATCAAGAGTTTGCAGAGTACCCGATTAGCACTGCAAGCACAAAGTTTGGTTTCTACCATCAAAGCACTCTGAGAACAATAGAAGTCTGCACTGAAGTAGTTTGTGCTGTCAGATGGAGGGAAGATGTGAATAGTCTGGGAGGAGGCTGGCAGGAGGGAAGCTCAGAGCTCCCACAGATTTGCTTTGCTCAGATGTTTAACTTCCTTCATGCCACTGAAGACCCATTGCCAACAACCTTTAGAGCTAGAGACAATGTCATGCGCCATGAGGGGAAAATTTCCAGGCCAGAGGGCTATGACTTCCCCAAGAATAGCTGCAGCAGTGATATAAACTGGAGGAAATGTGCTGGTTTAAAAGCTGTGGGCTTCTAAGTTCTGAAAGTGAGATATATCATAGAATCAACCCCTGCAAGAGCATCTTGGGCTTTTGAGTGTTTCACTTGAAGCTTCAGTTCATCAAATCATGTACTAAAGACCTGTGGAAGGCAGACTGGGGCTCAGTGGAGTGTTTAAAGCTCCTTCATTGCATCAGAGAATGGTTTGGATTGGAAGAGACCTTAAAGGTCATCTAGGTCCAACCCCCTGCTCAGACAGTTCCCGTGGCCCTGGCCAGGGATACTTTCATGGGAATACCTCTTGCCTCAGGCACTTAAAATAGAACAGCTTCCACTCCTGATGAACCTGTTTCCCATCCCAGTCCTGAATTTCTAAGAATAATTTACACCTACTCTGACAGCAGCTAAGGGAATTACAGACTGTTCTTGCATTCCTCTGCAGGGTTTGTTCCATCAGCCTTTGAGAACAGATATCCCCAGAGAAAACTCAGGTAAAGCAGGCCACGCAGAACATCATTACCTGGTTATCCTGTGGGGTTCTCCTGAGATCATCCTGTTCTGGATCATGTTTCATCAACCCTGACTGCAGCAAAATCGATTAACTCACCAAGAGCTCTGAGCTGTCTCCCCTGGTGTTGTAGGGCCATTGGGCTTTGGAGCATAACATCTTCCTTGCAAGTGGATCTCTGTGCAGACAGGCTTGGGCAGAAAAACAGACCAAGCCATGGTTACCCCCATCCTCCTAATGCCTGTCCAGACCCAGGTCTTTACAAAAAATAAATATTGTTACAAGCACCTTGCTGACAACAAATCCCTTCTCATACATCCCTTTAGTGCCCTCCCTCCAGCAATACTGAATGGAAAGAGTAAGGTTTCAGGCTCTGTACCAAGAAATTCCTGTTTTCAAAAGGCCAGACACAACAGCTGGGAAATTTTTGGTTGTTGCTGCCTTGTGTCAGCTTTTGCCCATTCCTGGAGTGGGGTGTAATTTCTGAAGCCTAGCAGCATTTGAAGCAGGCTGAGCAATCTTTGAATAATATCTTGGCTGACATTTCCCAGAGGCAGGAGTGTGTACTAACACGGAGCTGTATGTGTGTTTTATGGCTGTCTATATACACACAGGCCTGGGAGGAGGAAAGGGGGGTAACTCAGCATGTCTGGCTTTCAAAATGCTGATTCAGGAGACTGGAAGCTGCCCCCGAGTCGCTGTTCTACCAAAGCCTGCCCAATTTTCATCCAAGAGGAGTCTAGGGGAGCTGAGATGTCTGTTTAGGGTGAGGGTCCAGCCCCAAAAGCAGTGACTGCCAGTGACACTGCTGGGCTGTAATTATGAACAGATTTGTTTTTGTGGTATTCACATTCCCAGTGCTCCCCCTGCCTTTCCCCCTCTCAGGGAGCTGTCTCCTCCTCACATACATGCTGAGCCCCTGTGGGGACACACATTTCCATGGGCAGCAGCAGTGGAAACCAGTGTCAGCCCAGTCATCTCCTGGAAGCTGCCTCTTGCTCTCTCCAGCACCACATTTCCACTACAGCAGCAAGGGGTTTTTTTGTCCTCTCCCAGGTGCTTTCACCCTTGGATCCTGTCAGGAGCAACAAAAAGGTGTAATTTTTGCTGCTTCCTCCAGTGTGGCTGTCTGCACACATGGCTGCAATCCTTTCTTCCCCCGGGTTCTTTGGAGACACACTCGTGCGCAGAGGAGGAGGGAACCCCCCTTAATTTCCAGGAAAGGCAAGGGAAGCTCTGTGAGCATTTAGCTCCAGAAACCTCTGGACGGGAGGTGAGAACTTCAACACATGGGACAAAGCTGAACTGGGGACTTGAGACTAATCAGACCAAGCTCTGTTTTCATCAGTCCTTCGCTGCCCTCATGTATGTGTGAAATGTTAGGGGGCTTTGTCCTGGGGTTTTCATCCCCAGCATTCTCTGACGCAGAAAGTGATGATCCAGCTGCATGATCAACATCAAGATGTAGAGTGGGGGAACCCTTCAGAATCATCTGATAAAATACCAGAGCCGTTTTGAATCCAAATCTATCTTTCTTGGCAAAGTCTTTGTATCTCCGACATTTTGCTTTGAGAAGTTCTTTGGGCCTCAGCCCAAGAAGGAACATCTCCTCCTCTTCCTCCTGCTCACCTGGGCTGGACAGGTGCAGCTGGTGGGGGCATTCCTTGCCCGTGGAATCTGGAAGGAGCTCTGCAGCAAGTCACCAGCGCTGGATCTGCCTCTCTCCTGAGGGATCAGGACTCTGCTGAGGAAAAGCAGATAGGGTTTCACACAATCCAAAGCACATGTACAGTAACTAAAGCTGCGTAAGCACTTTTCTTTCCTAGGGAAATTTTCCAAACGTATGTTTCAAAGGAATGCGAAAATATCCCCCCTCCTTTCTTGCTTGCTTCCTATAAATCCAGCCTGATGAGGACAATCCCCTCGGACTCTGCTCCAAGAGGGATTTAAGGGTCGCGGAGGGGCAGGGATGACAACACTGGGAATTCATGCCCTGAGCAGCCAGTGCAGAGCAGGCCCTTAGGAAAGGACTTATCAGTCATGGAAACCACTTAAGGTTAATCATACAGTATTGCCGTGAGAAAACACACTCAGGCACTCAAATCCAGTGAAAATGGATGTGTTTGGGGTCATTTCCCTCTGTTTAAGCACCATCAGATGTTTGTATCCTCCACAGACAATTCTGCTTTTTGGGTATCCCCTCCTCCTCCAGGAATGTCCATGCAAAAGGAAATTTCTCCATGGGAAGTAGTTTGTTTAAAAGCCAGTTTTCACAGGGGAGGAGAAAAGCAAAGCCTTGACCAAACATTTCTGACCAGGTGCTTTGTGAACGTATCGGCTGCAGTGAGTGAGTGCTGCACAGAGCTGCTGAAAAAAGGGGGACAAGGCAAAGGTCTGGAGTCCCCAGCACAGGAAGGACATAGAGCAGCTGGAGCCAGTCCAGAGGGAGCCATGGAGATGATCAGAGGGATGGAGCTGCTCTGCTGTGAGGAAAGGCTGGAGTTGTTCAGCCTGGAGAAGAGAAGGATTCAGGGTGTCTTAATTATGGCCTTCCACTACCTGAAGGAACTGACAAGAAACATGGAGAGAGACAATATACAAGGGCCTGGAGATACAGGAGAGTGGGAATGGCTTCAAATTGCCAGAGGCAGGGTTAGACGGGATATGGGAAGGAATTCTTCCCCATGAGGGTGGTGAGGCCCTGGCACAGGGTGCCCAGAGAAGCTGTGGCTGCCCCATCCCTGGAAGTTTCCAGGCCAGGCTGGTGCAACCTGGGATAGTGGAAGGTGTCCCTGCTCATGACAGAGATGAGTTTTAATGTCCCTTCCAACCCAGACCACTGTGGGATTCAGTGAAAATGTACAACGAGCATCCAACCCTTCTGCAGGAGCCGAGCAGGGCAATCAGCTCTCGGGATGGTGCCCCATGAACACGGAGCCAACATGCCCTGCTGATCCTGTTGTGGCTGATCCCAGATCCTACACCCTCCCCTCGCTCTGGGAGAAAAACAGCTCTGCTTTGCTGAGGTGAGTATGTCCATGAGCACTGACATGTGAGTGTATGCATGGATTAAGAGACTCCAGTGTGTCCCACCCATCCCCAGGGGCTGAGCATGGCCCTTGTCCAGGGTGAAGGGATGCCAGCTGTGAGCAAGGACCCCCAGGGCCGTGTGGGAAGCAGTTATCCCTTGGGAAATGGCTGAAAACCCCATCTATATCCATGGCTTTGCACCACACATCCCCAACACTGAGCTGAGTCATTCCAGACAGGCTTATCAGAGATGATTTCCGCTTTAACTCCAAAAGCATTTGCTGGTTTTAATTATTCTTCTCTTAAAAAAGCCCAAAACCAAACAAAAAACCCAGAAAAAACCCAACCCACTGAGAAAAAGCCTCCTCCTCCAAACACTGTAGATATACATAAAGTCATAGAGAAGGAATGACAAACCCCCAGTGTTTCTGCTGGGTCACCACATTAATTTGTAGACTTTTGTATTCTTGCAAATTGTCATGTAAAATTACGTGGAAGGTCTGCATAAAGTTCTCATTATAGCCATTTTATTTCATATTTAGATTTAACAAATAAACCTACAGATCAACTTCCACAGTAGAAGGAAAACCATAGGTTTTGCAGGCGGTTAAGTTCCAAAGCCCTTCTCAGTGTCCCAAGTCTGTACAAGTGTGTGTGTGCTCAAAACAAGCACCAGAGGTGAAGAGAAGGAATTAAATGTTTGGGCCTTATTCCCACGGAATGTCACTCAGCAGAGCTGCCTTGTGTATTTGTGTCTATTTATACCCACTGAGGATCTAAAATTACAGTTTAAGCAGGAAGCTAAACTTGGAGTTTTTAACAAGTCTAAGCTGTTGAATTTAATGCTCAGGAGCAGTGGGGACCGTTCTGGTGTTAACCGGGAGGAGGGCTAGACTTCAGAAATTATAATAGGAGTCAATTTTCACCTTATTATCCACCTTAAGAAAACCGAACCTTTTAAATATGCCTCAGGATAGAAGCCATAAAATGTTATTTAACATTGGAAAAGCCTTTCTGGGACTTACAGGAGCTTTCAGTCATGGAAAGGCAAAAATACACCCAGATCCTCCTTTTTTTGCAGACAACTCCGGATTAGAAACTCCTGACACCAAACCTGCCAAAATTGTCCCAGCTTTCTCAAACTCACAAACAGAAATGAATGGCAGGCCCAGAAATGGGAAAGGGCAGAAACCACTCACCAGGAATCTAATTTTGTAACCAGGACTTTGCTTTGATCTCTTTTACAGGTAATGGATAGACCTCAGGCTCAGCATCCCTTCGGGAGAGGTGAGAGGTAGGCACGAGCTAACTGATCCTGCAGAATTCCCTGCGTGGGGGAACTGAGCTGGGCAGCTGTGGAATGACTTAGTGACGGTGCTGTGGCCAGGAGAGGTCTGCAAAGGAAATCTGCCTCTCCCAAGAGCACACAAATGCAGGAGCTGAGGTTCCACATGGCCGGCAGGAAGGAGCGTGAGCAGGAGCCAGGTGAAAGAGGTGAAAGGCCTGACCTGTCATCGGCTTCCCTTCCCACGCCCCAGGGCAGAGCAGCACGAAGATGACAGGAGTTTCCCAGCCCTTCCCATCCCTGCCGCCTGTGCCTGGGGCTGTGTCCCCTCTCAGCTGTGGAGCTCTTCACCCAGCTGTGCCAGCCACTGCTCCACAGCTCAGGTGAAGATTCCAGCAACTCCGGCAAGGGAGCAGCTTCACTTTCAAGGGAAAACAGCACGGAGGGAGCTGCATGGTTCCATCTCCAGCAGCAGAGCTGCTTCCCACTATAGTTTTTATAATCAAGTTTTTAGTTGGAAACAGCCTTCCCTCTGCTGCAGTTTTGCCCCTCCAAGCTTGTTCCAGAGGGATCTGGTAAGGATTTGTCTGTATCTGAAGTTAACACACAACCCTCTGGCACAGAGGGAAAAAGCTTCCTTCAGTAGCTCACAACCAGATTTCAGTGTCAGCTTGGTTATTATTCACAACAGCTCTGCCTGGAAATTTCTGAAAACACAAGCAAAAAGTACCAGACTTGGGGATGACCATGCAAGCAAACTTCCAGGATGAAGTTTCTGTCTGCCCTGCCCTTTCTGGGAGAGGCTGAAACACCGCAGGACCCCTTTTCTCAGTGTGGTCCAACAGTGTAATCCTAAACCAGGCAGGACCTGGTACAACTCCCAGGCATGAGATTTCCTTTAATTCATGGGCTCTTATCTTTGCTCTCTCAGCAGTGTCTGCAGCAGTTGAGTGCACTTCACAGCACAGCCTGATTCCTGAGTGATGTACAGAGTTCATAAACGCTCAGTAGAGCTCCTTGAGCACGTTACAGACAGGAAAATTAAACACTACCGACAGCAAGCTGCTGGGTGCTACCCATTGATTACTCATTTATTAAAGCACACCTCCCTTCCCAACTGCTTGTAAATGAAAGACTTGCTATTAACATTCAGCTCTCTTGAAAGCACAGAAGTGCACGGAGACGAAATTCCTTCCCAGACGTGGAGGTGACTTCTATTTACTATAAACATTATCCCACATTTAAATTTGGAAGTGAAACAAGGGTGAGGCAAGGAGTCCGGATTCCGGTCAGAGCTTTCCTGCAGTCAGAGGTGAGCTCTGGTGCCAAGGCTTGCTGGAGCCCTCCAGCCTGCCTGCTTTCACAGGATCTTTGGATCACTTTGTACATGTTTCAGACTGGGTGGGGGGAAGGTTCCTTTGCACAGACATCTGATGAGGCTTACTCACAAGAGTTACTCACCAGCCACTTGCTTGTGGGCAAGGAGAAGTTCAAGCCCCATTCTTTGCTCAGACCCAAGAAACAGCCGCAAATCACCTTAAAGTGAAAGGGTTGAGTTCGACTCAAGATCATGTACCCTGTGGTTTGTATGAAAAATCATCAGTTGGAAGGAATTTCCCTCAGCTGAAAGTCGGGAAAAACATTTATGCCACACAACCCCTCTGCAGCAGCACAAGGCTAAGCCAGGCCTCAGTGAATTAAGATCCTACATCCCATTCCCTTTATGAGTGCTTGCAATTCCCAGTCAGGCTGTTGTATCCCCCACTCACAAAAGGGGAAAAAAGCTGATGCTGCCAACTTGGAGTTGCTTCAAACCTCCCCATTCTGCGAGGGGCTCAAGAGGAAACTCAGCTTGCTGCAACCTGAAGGTCAGCAGGTCCTGCTGGCTTTGGAAAACACCTGGAACTAGACTCAGCTCAAAGCCCTGTCTGTAAACAACCCCTGCAAACCCAAAGCTCATGGCACTCGTGTGACAGCCTGTTCTCCTGAGCTGAGAGAACTGGAGTGAGGATCCAGTTAGCCTGGAGAGCACAAGGGTTGTCCTTGGGACTGCCATGCCTCATCTTGCACAGCTTCTTCTTGAATCCAGCCATATTAAGGGTTCAGCAAATTAAAAAAATAGCTAAAATCAGTGGTAATTTAAAAGAATTAAAAAGAAGGGATATATTATTTTACATATTCCTCCACCACTGCATAGACTCTGTTTCCTATTAAAGGCAACTGTGTGTAGTGTTTCCATTAAGATCCTGCTTCCTGTTGTGTAATATGGAATGTTAAAAATCTCAATATCGCTTCAGAAGTTATTACAAACTCCAGAGAGTTTTCTATTCTCAAGAAATCTCTCCCAGTGGGAAGCTGGAATAGTTTCTGCAGAATTTACAGCAAATGCCTCAGACCCTATGTAATATTTATGGTGTCCCTCTCATCTTATCCAGGCTGGTTTGCTGCTCTGCTGCTGTGAAAGAAAAGCCTGTTTCAATGGTTAAGGGCTGTGACATTCACTTTGAAGGATATTGAAGCGGATACGACAGCCACAGGAAATGTTCCAGTCTCACTGAGGTACCTCGGAGAGGTATTCAGTCAAATGAGAATTCACTAATCTGATTCCCAGGAAAAAAAAAAAAAAATAAAATCACTGTAACTTAATGAAGAAAGAGAAAGAAACGTGACAGATCTGCACTCATGGCTTGCCAGATCTGGATTTCATGAAAGCCAGAAGAAAAATTCCCATTCACTTTCATGAGAATACGCTTTTGACCCCAAAGAACTTCCATTCAAACAGAATTATGCTGCATTTTGAAATTGTTGTGAGAATTAGCTGGTATCCATTTGCGTTAAAAAGAAATCACTGTATGTTAGGATATATTTGCATGGCCACGGCCCACAGATACCACAGCCCTTTTATGGAAACATCATTTGGGGCAGCAAAACAACCCCAGTGGTGCCATCACTGCTTCAGTTACCGAGTCAAGGGCAGAGATGCCACCTCCAGACTTGCTCCAGCATCGCTCCACGTATCCAAGATGCCTGGGCTCCATCAACTGCAGAATAAGTGTCTGCTCCAAAGCTGTTTCCACTTTGCTGCCTGTGGCAGAAACGAATGCACAGTGGCAATAACTGTGTGTTCCAACTTGCCAGAGGAAGTGAACATAAAGGCATAAAGGGAAGATGCCCCTTTGGGTTGAGCTTGGTACAATATATAAATGACAAACAGATGATCAAACTGACCGAGAGGAGGTTTAAATGAGAGATTAGCAAGAAGTTGTTCCCTGTGAGGGTGGCAAAGCCCTGGCACAGAGAAGATGTATCTGCTGCATCCCTGGAAGTGTCCAAGGCCAGGCTGGACAGGCTTGAAGCAACCTGGGATAGTGGAAGGTGTCCCTGCCCATGGCAGGGGGTGGAACTGGATCAGCTTTAAGATCCCTTCCAACCCAGACCATTCTGGGATTCTCTGATTCTATGTGTGCATACTGACAACTCCTTTAGCGAATCCTTTTGCAGTCCTACATCCCAGCCTAAACTTGCAGAACCAGAGGTCAGGGCTCAAAGTCCACGTTTAAGTGCCTAGACCAGACCATGTTTCCCATGTGCCAGGCACTCAGCAGCTTTCATTCATGCAGAGGGAAGATGATGGGTACACAGTGCTTTTAAAATATCGGTATTTGCTGAGGAGTTGTGAAGCCTGTAACTGCCGACAGCTGGTCCCAGAGGAGCTGTGGGCATCAGTCAAGTTGAAAATTAGGGAAATGGGATGTAGCACTTGGATGAAGGGGATGAAATGAGCAAAGAAGGAGCCAGGGGCCAGGAATGAATCCTGGCTGTGCAATCTGCTAGATGGGACATCAGCTCTCTGAGGGAACAGCCTGAGCCTGAGTCATTGCAAGGTGGTCTGAGCAAAGTCCTGGTAAACACTGCCAAGATCAACCTGCCCTGTTCTCCATGGATGAGCGACACAACCCAACAGGGCAGCCCACATCTCCTGCTGTCTCCATAAACAGAGAGGAGATTGTGTGGGAAGGAGGAACCCTCATTAGCTGTATCCTTGAGGGCAGAGACTTGTTCAGGAGACAAACAGTCCTAGGAGCAAGAAACAGCAGGAGTGCTAAGCCTGCGTGGCCATTTTTAGCCTCCTTTGCATATTCACACGTACACAGGAAGAGAATTCATCGCACCAAATAAACCACAACCCTGGCTTGGACGTGGACAAATAGTTCTGGGCGAGTGGAGGGCGATGTTGTAGTGAAAGGAGTCAAACTTTTAGCACGACGTCTTAAGAGACATTTAGAGTGGAGAAGATGGGAAACCCTTCATCCAGAGAGCACACTGATGGAAGATCCATGGGACAAGAAGAAATAGTAGCTGTTTCTTACTGAAAAGCAGAGATGCTGAGGGGAGCAGTAAAAAGATTAAAGTCGGTGTCTGGTTTTATTTAATAACATCATTAATTCCTTGAGAATCAAAAGGGGTGAGTACATTCACATCTGAAATGATTTTGAGACACGCAGCCAACATCCGTATTGCACTGAGCCCTCAGAAATATGAGGAGGAATCAGTGAAACAAGACTCAGTTCAGGATAGAGAATGCCAGGGAGGGAGAGTGATCCAAAATGCAGATATTCTGTGGAAGAAATACAATTTGAGAGTGGGGATTGGGGTGAAGGTTATCCTCTGAGACATGGATTTATAAAACAGTAAGGCAAGACAGCCACAATAAATTGGACGTAGTTTTGCTATGTGTATCAGAGGAGGAGCATCTCTGGCTAAGGGATCACTAGTGAGATTACAGGGATATTACTGATGATTCCAAACTTAAATGGAAAAAAAAGAAGAAAACTAAGGCAAGAATAATAGGAATGATTAAGGGATATGTGCATATAACTTTAGGGCACATTGAAATAAATTTAGAATACTCTTAAGAGAAGACAAAATTACCTTTTACTTTAAAAACACTTATAAGCCCTCACTAGGAATTAGGTATTTGTTCAGCAAAGTATTATTTAAAAAATGTTCAGAAGCTCAGAATTTCATAAACCCAGCACAAGCCCCAGATGTGGGAGAACTCAACTAATCTTTCTGTGAAATGACAACAACCACAGTATAGACACACTCATCGAGGTAGTGCAGACGTATCAAAAACTGGTATCCAAAATGAGTCTCTAGCCAGGATAAATGCCTGTTTACCTATTTCCTGTTTTTTAAGAGGACATCTGTGAACTTACTATTTGGGAGATATGGGGGAAAGCTGAATTTAAGGAGAAACTCCTGGCTTGTTTATATTTTCCTTTCCTGGGATGATTTCAAATGAGTTTGCTGCTCACGGCTGTCGGCTGCAGTCGGAGCGTGCAATGGGAAGGAGTTGATAAAAATGCCACTTGGGATTTCCATGCTAAATATCAGAGCACTCCCCTGGAGTTGAGCAGCCAGATTAGAGCAGACAAAGCACTTGAAGAACCAAAGTCTAATGCAGGAAGCAAGTCTGCGTGGAAGGAGGCAAAGACAGGCCTGGTTCACATCAGCAGCAAATCCTGCACCCCCAGGAATCCTGGATTTCTCCATGGAAGTGGGAGCTGGGCTCGGGTCTGGGCTCTCTGCAGGCAGCACGTGGTTGAGGCTGCTTGGACAACGCGGTGTATCCTATCTTTCCTGCACGATGTTTGGGAATTTCTTGTGGGACTAATGGCTTGATCGTCAGCCAGAGAGGGACTGAATTCAGCACACATTCCTCTCACCACCTCATTACCTCCCAGCCACCCCTGGCTGCCTCTGTTTGTTTAAATGGAGCTCCTTAAGTCGGAGGATGCTCGTTAGGAGCCGGCTATGATAAACATGGCACTTGTGCACTTGCCTAATTTGGTACATCTGATGAGCCAGAACTTAATAAATGCAAACTGCTACCCAAATTACTTAGATTTGTTCAGTCATTTTCTGTCTTCCTCAGCATATTCTACAGGCTGATCTCATGACATTCTCCTTCATGCCAGGTTTTTTTTTGTCTATCTGAACTTTCTTTTTCCACTAGAAGCCTCCAAGCTGGGCTCCTCTCAGGCACTTTGCATATATTATTTCACTGCTCCAGTGGAATGGTTCAAATTATAATTTTCCAGCTGAGATACAAAGACTAATTCATTCAAGACCACCTTTTTTCTTTTTCTTTTTTTTTTTTTTTAATGTGTGTGTGCCAGACAGTGTGGATTTCTCTGTGGCCCCTGAGGAGATAAAATGCACCCAAAATGCTGTGGGAAAACTGGGAGCAAGCACTTGGGCAGAGGAAGTAATTTATGGAGCAAAGTCATGTGAGATCAAGTGTATCCCATGTATTCTTTGGGGGTGATCTGATTTTTATCTTGGGATGGTGGGAGACAAGACAAGAAACCAGACACAGAGTGGGAATACTGAATGACAGATTCAAATCTGGCCTGAAATCCTCTGTTGATACTGATCAAATCAAACCCACAGCAGGAGTCAATGCCAAGAAATTGGTTGCTAATTTTTGTGGCTAACCAACCAGCAGTGATGACTAGTGCTATACTGGGAAGCCCAGGAAGGGATGTGCATCCTTTTCCTTGCTCCTGGTCTGAGTAAGGTAGGAGATCCACCAGGAGCACAGGAGGACTTCTGGGGTCCCCAGCAGGGTCCACAGGAATGATCAGAGGGCTGGAGCACCTCTGCTACGAGGAAAGGCTGAGAGAATTGGGAATATTCAGCCTGGAAAAGAAAAGGGAAACCTCATTGTGACCTTTCAGCTCTTAAAGGGTGCCTGTAAGAGAAATGGAGATGGACTTTTTAGCAGAGCCCCTTGCACTAGGACAAAGGGGGAAGGTTTTAAACTGAAGGCGGGTCGGTTCAGATTGGACATACGGAAGAAGTTTTCAACAATGAGGGTGGGGAGGCCCCAGCACAGGTTGCCCAGAGAAGCTGTGGCTTCCCCATCCCTGGAAGGGTCCAAGGTCGGGCTGGACAGAGCTCTGAGCAACCTGATCTAGTGGAAAACATCCCTGCTCATTGCAGGGGGTGGGACTGAATGACCTTTAAAGGTCCGTTCCTACCCAAACTATTCTGTGATATTGTGATCTCTGCTCTGGTGTTTGTGCCAGGGACGATCTCACCTCTAGCTCTTGGGAAACCAGGCTTAGGTGGCTCTGATCTTTCCTGGGATCGACAAACTGGACAGGGAGGGCTGGTGACAGGCCATGAGGCCTCTGGATGCAGCACAGTGCGTCACCACGCGAGCGTCAGCATGTAGGGTTTACAGCTCCAGGGACTGTTCAATGGCTGTAATCCCAGAGAAGTCATTCAGGAAGAGGAATGTGCCAGGTAGATGCCTAAAATTAGTATGGAAGTGTCTGTCATTGCCTTGACCCTACAGTCCCACCTGGCCCGGGAGAACACCAGGGAGAGCATGACGGGCAAACAACAAATCAGTGTGGGATGTCACAGTGTAAGGGAAGGCACATGGGAAAGGCTGAATCCAGGATTATTTCTACCATTCCATGGCTGTAATCCTGATATTTGACAAGTAGCTCAAATTCACTTAGAGTAATCTTATAAAGTAAATAGCTTTGATCTGGTGTGCTTAATTTAAGGCACTTACGTTTTATTTGTTCTTTTACTGTGAGGAATAGGCTGCACTTTCTTTAATAATGTCGAAGAAATCAGGGTTTCCAATCCCCACAAAGAGCAAAATTCATACCAGCAATACAACTGTGAAAGGTGATTTCCTTGAGCCTGTTTTCATGCAGAAAAAACAATTCCTGTGCCTCAGGAACCAGTGCAGCCATGTATTGAATTGTAGTGCATCGAATAACTGGATGAATAATTGGAAAATTAACTCATGAATGATTTGAGAAGTTGAGAAATTGATAAGTGCTCAGTCACAGCAATAGCAAAGAATTGAAACGATGATAAAAATCATGGAGAATATATGAAGTGCCTCAGGGGGGAAAAAAAGAAAAAAAAGGAAAAAAAGACAAGAAATATTTAGTTTGCAAAATATGATTGTTTTTGAAATGTTTGCCTAGCAACAGCCCAACAAATGCTGCAAGTATGGCTGTATTTCATGGTCTCCCAGCAATACCACATCGTGTTTCATCACAAGCCAGCCCTGAAATCCACCCTGGTGACCTCAGCTGCCCTGCTCTGATGCTCGGGCATCTCCCAGCTCCCACCCTTCCCAAGCCATGGCTGATTGCAGCCCTGGCTGGCCATGGCAGGGCACAGAGTGCATCTGTTTCCGTTTTCCTACGTTGCAACAACCTATCCCCCACTTTCTGTCGCCTGGCACCACGGAAGGAAACAACTCGATGTGCCAATTTCCCTGTCTGTGCCCCGGTGGCAGCGGGTGGTGCCCACCTCTGCCCACGCAGCTCTGCCTGACCTCACTTTCCCCACACGCTGTCTGAGCTGGCCCATGGAGAAGTCAAAGTCGGGTCAAGTTCTTATGTTCAAAGCCCAGGTAAAATCCCTTCCCCACAGAGTTCTGTTTACTTTTCCCATCATCTCGCTCGTGGCTTTGGGATCACGGCTTTGCTTTTCAGAGCAGACTCAAAAATTTGAGTCTAACAGCAGAAACAAATCAGGGGATTTAAACAAAGTCCAGGGCACTGCTAGGAAAGAAAAGGTGCCATTCTGTCAGAAATAAAGCCTGAAATAAGGTTCAGAACCATTTGTGTTCCTGCTTTCCAATGGTGCTCGGGTGTAAGTGGGAACAGAGTTGACAGCATAAATAGTGGCCATGCTGTGAGAAGCAGAGAGTTGTGTCCATGGAGGGCAGGCTCGGGATGACACCTGGTCTCCCCGAGTTCTGAGCCTGCAGGTGCCAGAGTTCTACCACAATTTTCACACAGGGGGTGGACTTAGTTGCTCCTGCCTCTTGTAACTCCAAGACACAGCTCAGCAATGGTATTTGTGCCTGAAGATGAGCTCAGGCTCCTGGATTGCTGGGAGCTGGGAGACCCTGATGCTGTGGAGGAATTATCTCAGGAGAATGGCCGGCTTTCAGAGCTCCTGCTGCACTCTGAATTCCAAGGAAGCTGCCATCCAGCTGCCTTCACCCAAACACACCTCTCTCCTGTCTACTTCCTTGTTTCCTTTGCCCAGCAGAGCAGCAGGTGTCATGGCAGGCAGCAGGGACAACACAGCCTCACCACCCCAGAAACGGGCCCAAGCGTATTCTGTCCCCTGGAGAGGTGACCTCTGCCAGAGGGATGAGGCAAACAGCCAGGCAGGTACAGCTTTAATCAGGTCACTTTTTGAGGCAAAAGGCCTTCATTTCATCACCTGTGTCACTTTGTGATTGGGGCAGGGGTGGGCAGCACATGCAGGGCAACTCCACGTACCTGCTAAGCCTGGCAGCTCTGCTGTGCTCAGCAGTGCACCTGAGCGTGTATTGCAGCTGGAGATCTTTTGCCAGGATAAATTTTGTCCCCAGTGGGAGGCCTAGGCAGTGCAATTAGATCAGCTAACCCCTAACACACAGACAAAGCCGAACCCGGGGCCACCCAGGAGCGCTTTTGAAGCAAGAGCAGTTCAGCAGCTGTCCTTGGGTGGCTGCAAACTGCTTTTATGAGCCCAATTACAGGAAGCAGGCACTGCACATCATCACCTCTGTTTTCCAGGTCCAGGTCCTGCAGATCTTAGTTTCATGGTAACTGGAACCAGATCTTTGTTGTTGCATTTGTGTTGACTTAACACAATCATTTTTCTGTTAAATTACTTAAAGTATATGAGGCAGAATGTAGCCTGACTTCATGCTTTTCTGCATGTCAGAACCCAGACAATTCTTATCACAACATTTGCCAACACAGAGTTCACCCAGATGCATTTTCAGAACATTTTTGGGATAGAAAAATTACTTTCCACCTTGTTTTGCATGACGCTGCCATCACGTTTTATTGAGTCCTGGGAAACCAAGAGCTGGATTTACCATATCACAGTTTTCACATCCCTGTCACAAATCAGAGGCAGAGGGATCAATTGATCAATGGCCTATCAGCTGCTGCCTGCAAAGCACACCAAGGCCTACAGAGGAAAGCATGGCAGTGACAAGTGTTACTTATTAATCTCCAAGTTAATAACCCTTTATTTTGCAGCGTATCTCTGACCTTGGTCATCACACCCTTCCCACCTCCCCACTCCAAACCACAGAGGGTTGTGATACAGAATACATCTGTTTCCTGTTCCAGAAATTGCAATTACACATTTACAACCAGCATCCTTGTCTGAGACTCTAAGGCGAGCAGTTGTAATTCCCAGTAGTGCTCCTGAACCTGTCAGGCTCCTTTGCGCTGTACTGCCTGCTGAAAATGCAGAATAGCCAAATAGAGGAGGAATAACATTCCTGTTATTTGGAGAGGTGTGCACCACCCTCTTTTTCTCACCCTCCCAGTGTGTGCACCTCAGCTGATGAGTGGTAGCTTATAAAGCTGCTGAAAATCGGTTCTGTATCCATCTCATAAGTTGCCATACCCTCGAGACATTCCCATCCTTGAGGGAAGCGGCCAACACAGTGGGATCCAGGCAACACCTCCAGGAAAAGGCACACTTTGGGACACACTGCACACAACATTAGATACAGAAAGGTTCTGTGCAATGCAGCCCCTCAGACTCCCCAGATGCTCTGGTCAGCCCACAATTTAGGCTTTCTATCACCTTCTGCTGACATGCTGGATGCAGACTGGAAGCTCAGCCTCCTTCCATGATGGCAGGCAGTGAGGCTGAGGGAAATGCATCCCTTTGTCCACTCCTCTCTCTCTGCCTTCTCAAGTTAAACAGCTTGAGACTGATGGGCCCAGCCCTGTGCTCAGGGATAAACATGGGTGCAAATATTTGCAGACATAGGACCATAATCTAGAGACCAACGTCAATCCCAGATATGATTTTGTTTATGAATGTCAATCCTGGGGCATTACTGAAATCCCATGGGAAAAGCTTGTGTTTCAAGATGCTTACAACATCTTATCCCACAGCCTGACTCAAGTGAGCAGCTTGACTTGCCAGAGCAATCAGTATTTACTACACAAGGAAAATTGCAGGCTGGTGTAGGATGGATACATTTGCAAGCAGAGATGGGAGTTGAAAACATTCAGACCTGCAAAACTGCTGGCACTTTGCAGGATGAGAATTTGCAAATGCTTTGGCCAGCTCTAGGTTCATCCATGGTGAAAGCTTGTGTGGACTGGCTGTGTAAGGAAAGAGAAAACAGAAACCAGAAGGACTCCTGCACAGGCCTGCTGCTGCTTGAGAAAGGGAAATATCTGTCTCCTTGGCTCATTACTTGGAGAGTATTCCCTTCTCCTTGCTGCTGCACCAAATGCAAATATCTTGATTGCTCACAGGCTCCATGTTGTGTCAATCTGCAAGGGATCTCCTCTCTGCTACCAGCTCTTCCCTCTCCAGTTCTTTGAGCTCCTGAGTGCAACAAAGTCTTCCAAAGAGTTGCTTCTGCCCAAGTGCTCAACCTTGGGTGCACACTGTATATAAACCCTGCTTTTCCCCCTTCAGGAGAACATACAGCAATGCCATTTATGCCAAATAAAAGCTGTGACACCCTAGCTTTTAGCTTGGAAAACAGCAGCCTGGACTTTCAGGTTGGCTTAAACCTCAGCACAGAGATCAACACAATAGCTAGCACACACAGCTTCCTGCCAGAGTCTAATCTCCTTAGATTAGAGGGAATTTTAGCAGGCACTTGCCAGACTCAGAATCACGGTGCTGCAATACTGACAAACCCATCAAGAGAACAGGGAACTGGAGGGATTCCTGAATTGCAGGAGGTCGCCTGTTTTTCCTGGGCCAGAGTTTGGGAGCTATGAAGTCGGCTTGGTGTGTTTACAAGGAGATCTGCTGCACACACAATTTCCTGATGTTTCCCAGGCAGCTCCGCAGATGTGACAGGGATAAGGAGAGGCCCCTGGAGACCCAACTCGCTTATAAACAACGCTCATATTTGCAGTGGCTCTTTCCCTTTGGGAAAGCTCGTGGCTTGGATGGGTGCGCTGTTCTCTGAGTGAAAAACTGGATGAATGGCCAAGCCCAGAGAGTTACACCCAGCTGGTGACCACTCACCAGGGCTCAATATTGGGGCAGTTCTGTTTAATACCCTTACTGACAATGCAGACAAGGGGATTCAGACTTGGTAAGTCAGAACCACACCAAGTTGGGCTGAAGTGTTGATCAGCTGGAAGGCTGGAAAGTTGGACTACTCTGATTTTAAGCTTTATTTGAAGAGCCCATAGCAGATTAGGGGGAAGGAAAGAGAGATCCTTGGGTCAGATCAGCACTAATTCCAAGAGAAGAAAGGGGGGAATCCTGATGTGCGTTTCGTCTGCCACAATCAGGAAATACAGCAGACATCTCCTCAGCATCATCTGCTGTCCTTATTTCTTCTCCAGGGTTAAGGCACACTGGAGACAAAAGCTTTTGCAGCCCCAGCAGAAACGTTTGTCGAATGTTTATCTGATCAGTTAAAGCCTTTGAAGGCTTGCTTTGGGGAAGAGTTGTAACACTTCATCATTCAGATGCAACCGAAACACTCGGTGTCTCCTTTTTGCAAAAGAGGCATTTTTTTAGGGCAGCAAATTGGTGTTTTGTACCAACAGCAAGAGCTGGGATGAAGTCAGGGTATCACAGTTCACTGAGTTATGTATTTTTCTGGACAAAGGTGGAGATGGGATTGCACGCTCTTTCATGTTATCAGACACACTGCACTGTGCACCAAACAAGCAGTCCCTGAGAGGGGAAAAAGTCTCCAAACCTCAGTTTTTGAGCTGCCTCTCTCTGCTCTGCATGGAAAGCAAACCTGATACTAGCCCTTGTAACCCCCTTCTATGTCAAGAAGGAGACTTCACAATAGGGAAAAAGCATCTCTGCTAAGAGGAAGAGTGCTGACTTTTCAACATGGAAAAGGTGATGGCAGAGACACAGCTTGGGAAGAGCCAGATTATTGGCCTGCCCCACAGCTTGGGAGCAGATCAGTAACCCCTGGGCAGCCAGGCTCTGCTTCCTGCTCTACTGCATGCGATAGGGGTGAAATTAAAAGCAAGCCTATCATCTTTTGGCACCACTGAGTACGTCCTAATTTCGAGGCCAGGCTAACAGAGAGATACATGGACAGGTTCTGGTGTGACCAGTCTGCGGCATGGACAGTTACAGCTCACATGGAGCAGGGCTGTGTAGGTCTACACAGTCACCTTCTGTGGTCAGGGCTGCATTTGCAACCGTGTTTCCTGGTGCTTTCTCTGCCTGGAATTCAGGTATTTCGTGCACTGCAATGGACAAACAATTCTGATTTTCCATAGGATGGCCAGTATGGACACTCAAGACACCCTAAATGACAGCTGTGCTGAGCTCACCTTTCTGACCCCTGTTCCAGCTGCTTTCAGCTTTCTCCCCAAGCTCAATTGCTGATCAAGACATTTCTCTGTGCCTGCAGGTGCTACATATTCTTTCTTGTCATCTCAAAGACCACAAGCTCAGACGTATGTCAGGCTGAATTTCCAGCTTCAAGGGAAAAAACAAACCTCAGAGAGACTATAATGTGCCTGCTCCTACTTCTAACCACTTGGAAAATACCATTTTGTCACAGGGCATCAGCTCACCCTGGAAGTTCTGAGCTACAGCAGATTTGCTTTTAAAGCCCATCTGCCCTCGAGTCCATTTTTGTCCAGGACATGTGAGCTCAGCCTGGCAGTGGTGGGGCCATATCACCTTGGAGTTTAAAACCAGCCCCTTTTAAAGCTCAATCCTGCAGCAGAGGCTTAATCTAGGCTGGGTCCAGCCTAGCAATTCCTGAATTGTCAGCAGAGAAATGCACACCAAATACACGCAAGACTGATGGTGGGAAAGTGTCCCCAACGTGACTGATGATCCCTTCCTTTACCAATAACTTGCTTCAGTGCAATTAATTCCTGTAAATCTGATGATACCAGCTATCTCCTACAGACACTGCTGTAGTTTCCTCTAATCTTCCTCAATTACAGAAAGAATTTTCTTTATAACTTCCTTGTCTCTATGGAGCGTGTTGTAATTCCTGCTTTCTGACTTTCAATGTCACAGAGTTGCTCCGAACCTTCTCCCAAATCTCTTTCCCCTCACCTTGCTTTTTTTTGACTTCTTCTAAAAATTTTTTTTTTGGCTTTTAGTTGCATTGTTCCTAGTATTGCTTCATCTCTGCAACTTTCATTGTTGAAGCAAATAGGGCTGGAGCTTGAGCAATGCAAGTTCAGAGCGAGAAATGAGATAACTGAGGCAGGAATGAGACAAGGCGATGTCTTGCTCTTGCGAAAGAGAAATATAAAATATAAATTGCTGAAGCTGCAAACAAGCACTTTCTGCTGGATCAAACCATAGCATTACAGGCTGCAGCAAAGGATGGTTTCAACATTTTCAAGGCTGTGGTGTTTAGGATTAATTTAGAATATTTTGCTTTTGCCATGATTTTGAATCTTTCCATACTGCCAGAAGGCAAAGAGCAACAACTGTGTATTTTAATCTTTGCAGTTCCTCAAAGATACTGAAATGTTTGAAACTCACTGCACTCCATGGGATGCTTGAAAATAGTCCTTCAAAAGGAAATTATGGTTGAGATATCAATGTCAATACAGTGATAGCTCAGCTAAAATTCCACTAGCTACAAAGAAAATGTTTATTTTTATGTATCCTTTCATGATTCCTTGAATGTACTGAGAATTATAAACATTTCCAGGGAAAATTACTGTTTATTTACAAGTTTTATTAGCAGTGTACCACATGACTAGATGTTAGTGGGCTGGGGGGACTATAAAGAGGCAAAAACCATCTTGCTTTGAGGCGAATAAAATAAAAAGGGTCAAAATATAATTTAGATGATGAGCTGAAGCACAAAGAAATGGAGGAACCTGCCCGAGGCCAGCAAAGAAAGTCACACAGACCGAGATGAACCTACATTTGCACATTCTTTACTCTGACTTATGTCCAGGGTGAACACTATGGATATTTCCTAGGGAGTACTTTGGCCCCTGTTAGCTTAGATTTTAGAAAATCTCAGGCTATGCTAAGTAATTAATTAATTACTGCCACTGTGCTACATACAGGATGAGAAGGCATTAAAACGAGCACAGCCTACAGTTGTGCTCTCGGGGTTTGTGTCTGCAGGGCCCAGCAGAAGCACCACCATTGTTCTTCCTTGCAACCCCAATGCAGGAATTCATATGGGACTATGAACTTTCCAAATTCACTTACAATCTGATCTCTGCTAAGCAGATCCTTACAGAGAACTCCTTCTTCTTAAAAACCACGTTCCAAGTTTCCTAATAAAAAGTATCAAGGTACTCCACAACACGAATTTTTTCTAACTTCTATCCAGTTTTATTTTGAATTTCAACATTGAGTTTTAGACATCAGTTGATGTTACGAGTGTGATGACATCTATCAGTAAGATTTGCCATTTGATTTGAATTTTGCGTAGAAAGTCTTTCTGTCTTATATCCTACATCCTTGCATTTTGATTTTCTACAATACAGAGGAAAATAAAAAAAATATTTCTATTGCTTTTGCACTGGTGTTTAGGTGAACATCCCAATGTGTAACACAATTGTGGAGAACCATGGAAGGAAGTGGAGAACAAGCAGCACTCATGAGTGGGTGATTTGAATTCGAGTGAAACACAGCATCCTTTTCTTACCTATACCCCCTGCTGAATTCACCTTTGCTCAAACCACCCCCACGAGGCTTTGCTGTGTGGGGAGGCTGAAGTCAGGGTTCAAACTCAGGCTAAAAGTGCAGTGCAAACTCACCCTGTGTCAAAGAACAGTTCAAAAAACTTTTGCATTTTTGGAGCATGCATTTCTAAGATGTCATGAGCTACTCCAGTCTTGCTGCGAAAAGGAAAGGAAAAAAAGAAAAAAAAAGAAAAAAAGAAAAAGAACTGATATTGTCAGTACTGGAAACCAAGCAGAAAATAATTTTTTTTCTGATGGTAGAAAAGTACTTGGCTGCATTTTTTTTTCAGAGAAAATCCTGTTCTCTGTTGTTGGGAGGAGCAGAGACAGTATTTTGCTCCATTTTAGCATGGCTCTGCTTGCCACAAAGAATCCTGATACAGCTACAAGTAGGATGAACCTCATCTTCCTATGCAGGCATCTCTGCACTGGGAATATCCCCCACAGGATGAGTGAACTGCTCCCAGCTTCCCTCAAGCACAAAAGATACCCATTTCGAGCAGTTAATCCCCATTTCTGTAGGGAAACTGCCCATTTTTCCCCTGCAGGGCATGGCCAGTCCCTGCCTCCGAGGAACATGAGGCTGACAGCCTAGCAGGGACATAAGGAAATTACAGATGACAAGTACATCCAGAGTTATCTAAATCAAGCAGAGGCACTTGGAAAAGTTATAATACATAATTCAGGTTGAAGCTGACCTTTAACTACTGCAGGCTGAAATATTTTTCTGAAGCAGAATATCTTGAGAACTGATTCATAAAGGGCTTTCTACACATTTCTCTGATGCCGTGAGCAAAAACATACCCTGGTAAACAAGAAACCAGCTCTGGGAACTGTTGGCCTAATCTGGATTTGCAATCCCTGATTATTAAAAGTTTCAGGTGCATATATGAGTGTAGTATGGGAGAAAAAATGAAGGACAGATGCTGCTAAAGACTTACAGGCAATCAGGATATCATTACCAGAGTTGTAGTCAAGTTAAGCTGTTACTATTCTCAGTTTTATTTGGATTTTACTTTAATCCCACAGAATCCAATAAAATATACCTTCTTGGAAAATATAATATGAAAGGATCCTATTGAAGCACCTGCTGTCCTTGCCAATAAACTGTAAAAGAGGGAAAGACATTTGGAAACTCGTATTCAGAGACTGGGCAGGAGGACTGGAAACTTTGCAGAGATGCTGTTGTGTTGTCCTGTCCTGTTTATCTTCTCTCCCTCTTCTTGCTCAGCTGGCCAGCAGTTAAGCAGAAGTATTTTGACTCTTGTGAGTCATACTTACCAGAAACATTTTGCTTTGGGCATCTCCTTGTTGCCACAATCCTGGTCCCCCTTCTTTCTGTATTTCCTATTTAAATGGAAAGACACCAACTACTATTTGGAAATATTACATGCTCTTGTGTGAAGAGCACTGCATTGGTTATGTCCAAATCTTTCCATTACAGCAATCCAGGAACAACTGCAAATAACATTTGTAATCAGAGTAGGACCCATAAGATGAGTCACTGATGTCTGAGAGGTTCCTGACTATGGCAATTCATGGGGAGGGGGTGGTTAAAGAGAGGGAGAAAAGGAAGTTTGGCTCTGGTCCAGACTCATATCTGTACTGGAAGAGTGGGAGAAATAACAAAAACTTTCCAAAAACACCACATGGGAAAACATCCATTGTTTCTTCCAGTCCTTACTATTCCATGGGGTAGTGCAGTAGACTCAAGAGAGGAACTCTCACCACGTACAATCAGCTGCTCGAGAGGTTTCTAGAAGAGTCAGAGATTATGATCCCAGTGAAATGTGGTGCAGAAGGAAGCAAATAGCCACACTGCCCTGTCTCTGCCCTGTCTCTGCTGCAGGACCTCCTCGGGCAGGGTGTGCCCTGCCTCCTGCTTTGGGTGCTGAAATCAGTGGAAAGTCCCTCAGGACTTCACACTACAGTGAATCCCAGTTGCTTTTCAATTTTGAATGAGTACAAACGAATTCTCCACAGGCCTGGCCTGCACAGGAGGCTGTGAGACCCCAGTCCCACCTGATGGAAGCCATGGGCTTGCAGCAACCACCAGCTCAGAGCTGGTGCCAGCCACTGCCAAAATGGCTTTGGAAGCTTCCATGCCTGCCTCTGCCCTCTCCTGGATGCAAGGTGGAGCATGGCATCCTCCAGGCTGGCAAGTCTTTCAGTTCCAGGTTTAGGTTATAAATAAGCAAAGTTCTCTCGTTTCTGGCATTCCATGTCAAGAATTGCGTTACAGTTGATGGGGACCCACCAAATAGTCCTGGTGAGAATGGCCCCAAGTTACTTCTGATCCACCAATACTGAAATATCGTCAGATATCCTGACTCTCTGAGAAGTTCTAAATTCAGAGGGATTGCCTAGCTCGGGAATGGGTGAACCCTCAGCAGACGCCCCCTAAGTTTCTACAACATTCCTCACTGTCCTTCCCAGTACTGCATCCTTAACCAAGGGCAAGCACATCCTCCTTGTGTCTGCTCTTTGCCAGTGTTTCTGCTGAGTGGATCCCAAACTTTCCTGAGAACAAGCCCTTCCCTGTACTCAACATAGCTCACTTTTTCACATGTGCAAGTGAAGGATGGTGTCCTGAAGGTCACCCACTCTACACAGCCTAGCAGACAGCCAGCAACCTTCAAAGAATATCTGGAACCACTGTGCATGGGGAAAGTATTAATAAGGGTGTCACAGGTCCACATGACTCCACCCAAAAACTCAGTGGGGTTATCCTTCCTCTCTCCAACAGCTGCCTCTGAGCTATGGTAACTGTTGGAAAGAGCTGGAGGTTTGGATCATAACCACAGCTTTTTGCAGGGCATGTTAGAAGTTATAATAATATGGTACAAAACCAACCCTTCCGTGCCTCCTGATTCCAGTAATAACTCCTCTCTCACCCTGACATGGGTCCTGCTGTTGTGCTGCCATGGCTCCCACTGCTCAGATTGCTCAGCTGCTCCAGTAAGTTCCTCAAGCTTTCTGCCCCTCAGAGGATTAACATGGTCCAGAGTCCAGCAGAGGATCTCTGCACCAGAAGTTTTCCTTTTTTTTCCTCATCTCATTCTGAATATCCATCCTCTGCCTCCTGAAATCACTAAAGAAAGCATTCCTGTGTTGTTCCTTTCCTGTCAGTGACCAATCAAAGCCATGCAGATCTGTTCTCATCCTCATTTTAATTTATCTGGGCCAGGACCTGAAGTTCAGACCTCTATTTAGACCTGACTCGGCTATGTTTAACTTCACAATGTTTTTAACCCTCAGAGTTTCCTGAAGGAGCCCAGATGAGAATTTTCAATTATCCACCTTTCCCAGCTAAGGTCAGGGGACCAATTCACGCCCCTTTAAACACTGAGATGTCACACCAACCTTTCCAAGACAAACTCAGAACCCTGTATTTTGACACCCAGGTGAAGCCAGGCTTGGTTTGAGGGACAATAATTCTCACCCAGGCGGGCTGGACACGTTTCTCTGTTAGAATAGGAAAAGCTTCTCTAACACTTGTGGCCTCACACCTGGTTTGAGTGTAGGAGTCTGGTTTAAGTCCTGGAGTCAGGCCCTGGCCATCTTTGGTACAAATTTAAACCAAGCCTCAGGCTGCTGTAATTTATGCTAAGAGTCAGGATGAATGCCAAGCCAACTCACGATGCAGGGATTCAAAAAGTGACTGAGAGTCACATTCTCTCCATTATTCTTCTAATGATGAGCCCATCTGAGCTAGGGAATGAATACCACAGGAAGGCAGCAGAAAGTGAAATCATCTTGTGACGTGCCTCATTGCTTACCTGTGGTTTCAGCAACAGGCCCAGTGACCATTCAAACCTTGGGGCAGAAATCTGTCAACTTGGCTACTTCTGCTAGAACTGAAGTCACTGCACTCAGGGAAATTTCTGCATCCCACCCCAAGAAAAGACACGATGGGAAGGCATCCAGGGAATGTGGCACAGCTTGGTGCTAGAAGGCAAGCGTGTTAGAGTTCCCATGAATTAGCACAGCATTGTTTCCAGATTAAAAAACCAAGGTGGCTTGGGTTGCAAACCAGGATCACTTCTAGATTTCTTCAGTGTTTGTCTTCAAGGTAAAAGTTTTCCATGGATATTTTTCCACAGTTCACAATCTTTTGGTTACATAAGCAACACTGACTTTTTAAAAAGTCTGATTCTTTGGCCAAAGAGCTCAGAGGCCAGAGCACTTCTGATCAACTACACATGGTACAAAGTTACCTGAGTTATCACTGAAGGATCTTTAGCAGGGGATGAAAACCAATCTTCCACCTTAGCTAAGCAGATGATGGTTTGGGGAGGTGCAAGGAATATTGTAAGGCAAAAGGGAAATGGAGGGGATGAATTGCTGGTCTGTGGGTTGTTTATC
Organism: Dasyornis broadbenti; assembly: GCA_013397935.1. Taxonomy (NCBI): domain Eukaryota; kingdom Metazoa; phylum Chordata; class Aves; order Passeriformes; family Dasyornithidae; genus Dasyornis; species Dasyornis broadbenti. The sequence goes on from VZRN01000098.1 coordinate 81,986, forward strand.
AGCCCTAGTCTCACTTTTCTCATGCAGCTCTGTGGGAGGCATTTCTGTGGGACGTGATAATAAAAGCTGGGATGTTTTTCCACCCAAATTTTTTCATGCTTTCTTTGATTTTGCTGTAGATCCCAGAGACCAGATGTATCATATTAAAGGAAGAGTCACTCAGCTTCTCTTTGGGGACATATTTGAGGAAGGAAGGGAGGAAGAGTTTGTTCTTTTTGAAATGAGAATTAAATTGACACACAGTGCATAAATGGCAGGCAGAGGCCCTGCATGCTGTTGATAGAAAAGAAGATAACCCTGAACAGCGAGGTTGATTCACCACAGGACCTGAAGATATTTTATTAAAATAACTTCCAGAAGCTTCTTTGGCCATCCTATAACTAAGAGTGACCCGAGCACTCGGACGTTGTGAGGACCTTTGTCTCCCAGGCGATCCTTCCCATCTCCCCAGTGGGATAAGGATGTGAGGGATGACACAACTGCCTCCTCTGTGCAGCTGCCTCAGCTCTGACAGGAATAAACGATGGCAGCCTGCTGATGGCAGCCACGTTAGTCATGCTTCCACTGTTAATTGGGCTTCTGTGTCTGGCTGGGTTCATCTGCTATTCCTTGTAACACACTGACAGCATAAGCCAGCTCCTTGCATAAAGAATTCCTGTGCTCCACAAATTGGGACCTCAACCCCCCCATTTGAGCTTCTCACCGATAGTCTCTGCAAATGTCATCGTTCATGAAAGAAGCTGCACTCAATAAATCACTCCCTTGACAGTGCTTTGAGAATGGGATGTGGACGTCACTTATCTCCAGTGGACTGGAGAGCAGCTGGGGCACTGAGCTCACTCCCCACAAATCCCAGAGAAGCCCAGCAGAGGTGTTTAGCCCCGTTAAAATCCGCAGCACATCCATTCCACGCTCACCACAACCTTTGGGCGGATCTAACAAAACAAGGCAGGAAACACCAAAACCCTCACAAACTAAAATGTGTTACTGGAAGGGGGTGAAAGACCTCAGGCATTTAGGTGTCCTGAGGTCTTGTGGTGGCTTGTCCTTCAGGAAGAGACTCCAGCTCGTTTCTGCCAACGCAAACGTGAGGGCACTTTGGTGTCTGGTGGCACCAGATGTGTCCAGCAGCTGGAGGACCACCAGCATCCCTCAGCTCTGCCCAGCTTCCTGCAGCCTTGTGACTGGAGTGTCCTCCATCCACCAGGAGTCCTAAGGGAGCTCATTTCCTCCATCTTTCCTAGAGCCATCCAGTGGCAGCTACTCCGTTAGGATTTATGAGCTCCTACTGGGAGACAGGAACACAGATTCACATAAGTCATTGAATTTAAGTCCTGCCGGCAGGATGGCCACGAAACTTGATATTTTAGAAGCGTTTTCATTGGCAGTGCTTACCTGGTTAAATGCTCATAATTGTTAAGGGAAAAAAAAAGAAAAAAAAGGACGTTTTCAGGGAAAAAAATGTACAACCCAAACACAAAAATACTTCACAGAACCCAAACAAACTACACGCATTTCTACAAATTATTTATGGTGGAATTGGCTGTTCTGCTCAAGCAAGTTACAGGGATCAGGTTGTCTATGTCCACAAAAGCAGGATCCTGCCCAGAAGCTTAATTTTTAACTGAAGGGAAAGCAACAGAAAGAGCTGCTGTCTGCTGCAGAGGGCGTTAGCATGAAAATAGACCTGGTCAGAGATTATTCTCACAATATCTTTGTCATTAAAGAACAAACCCAATGGAATGCTTGACCAAGTTTGATTTTTGCTCAGTCAATTCTAGGAAATCTGAACCATTTAGTCCAGAAGTGTTCATGCAATCTATGAAAACATTTGAAATTTTTTTCTTCTTTCTGGTGTTTTGTCTAGATTTAGTGAAAATATATCATAACTATAGGCAATTATTACCAAAAATCACCATCAAGTTAAAACTTGCATTCTCTCTCTTCCACTGAATTTCCCCCCTCTACAATTTCAGTATTACCAGAATAAGTAGCCCAACTTCTTAAAATACTTGGATTATCTGGCTGCCTCTGCACTGACTCACAGGGAAGCTGCAGACAGCAGCTTGCAGACAATACTTTCCATGTGTCCATAAAATCCCCATCGCTGAACATGGCAGAACACTGGTGCAGCACAATGACACCTGTACCTGCAAAGTGAGCTGCTCTCCTTGTGTTTGGGACTGCCCTCATTCCTCTGCCTACACCTACACCTCTCCCTCTCCCGCATTACTCAGTCCCTTCCCTAAAGTATCTGAAGAAGCCAACAAGAAAGATGGAGAGAGACTATTTGCAAGGGCCTGGAGTGACAGGACACAGGGAATGGCTTCCCACTGCCAGAGGGCAGGGTTAGATGGGATACTGGGAAGAAATTCTTCCCTGTGAGGGTGGTGAGGCCCTGGCACAGGCTGCCCAGAGAAGCTGTGGGCTGCTTCATCCCTGGCAGTGTCCGAGGCCAGGTTGGAGAGGGCTTGGAGCCACCTGGGATAGTGGAAGGTATCTCTGCCCAAGGCAGGGGGTGGAACTGGATGATCTTTAAGGTCCCTTCCAACCCAAACCATCCCGTGATTCTGTGATTCTGACCAGCTTAGCAAAGGTATTGACACAGTGCTGGAGACTAAGGAAGGAGTTTCAGCCCCTGATCCCACTGCTACTGTCCAGCTGGAAACCATCACTGCTTCATAACGTAGAGAGAAAGACAGGTTCCTTGGATTTTGGCTGAGCCAGAGCCATTGGCTCCTGATGACCACCTAAGTGATCCCATCAGAGCAACAGAAGGAATTGATTGTATTGAGAAAACAGCTATAATTAGAAATGGGTTAAAACAGATGGACAGACCTCATCACTTGTTTTTTGTTTGCTTTAGCAAAACCAATACCAAGAACAGTTTGGCTGCAAGCCTTGTTTCTGAGCTCATAATATTCACGGGTGGATCTGGGAATAAGAGAAATGGTTTCTGTCAAAAGCTGTCAGCAGAGAAAGAGCAAACTATTCTCCATTTCAGCATGCTCCCACATTTGTATAGCTGAACCCGCTCTGACCGTCACCACATCTGTCACTGTGGCTTTGGAAATTCAGTGGCTGGATGAATCTGTGAAGCTGCTTCTCTGCACTTCAGCAGTGGAATATCCTCTCTGAATTCAGACTGGGACTCTGCAGAAGGGGTCCCTGTTCCTCAGCCAAGGATCATCAGGTCTGGGAGGGGTTTACAGAGTGGCCCAGTGCAAACTAACACTGTAGACTCTGCTCAGGTGGGACCAAGGGGCTTTGGTCATGCAGGTGGAAGTAAATTATAATCTAGAGGCAGTGTTAATTCCCCTTCTGCCTCCCTCTCCTTCCTTTCTCTCATTTCTATGCAAATCCACACGTATGTGTGTATCTGACTGAAGTCAAGTGCCACCCAAAGGTAATGCTACCAAGTTCAAGGGTTTCATTTAAGCTGCAGCTACGCGAGCCAACAATTGCATAAGCCCCTTTATTTTTGGAGCTCTGGCTTACATGGAATAAGACAGGTTTAAGTGCTATTACAGCTCCAGAATTTCTTATGGGTTCTACAAGCTCAAACTAATCCAGGAAAACACTTAATCAAAATTTATCTTCCACACCACAGACATCCATTGGACTACATGTCCATCAACACACTGCTTTATAAAGCATTAATCAGTAGAAAGCCCCAATATTTTTGGTGCATTCACTTTTATGGAAAACAACTCCTCAGCTGTTTGCCATTTTACCATTCCAGTATCAAGTGATGGAATGTTATTATTAAAGTGTTTCCTTCGGCGTTATCACTCTCACACATTCCCACATCAGCTGCCTTTTTAAGAGGTTCTTCATTTGTAAAGAAACATTAAAGCCTCACTGCACAAAAGGTCTCACTCATTCGTTGGTTCTAGAAGTACCAGGGACCTCCCTTGCAGCTATTGGGGGTAACAGGTCTGCTCCTCTCTCCCATTCAGTCATCAGAGCTGTGCCATTGATGTTTGCAGTTGCAATCCAGCCAGAGTCACACTGAGTTTTACTAGCAGAGGATCTGATCTAATACCTCTGAATTCCTCTGCTCGCTCAAGCAAAGCTACAAAGCCTTTGCTGTGACTCTGCCAGCTTTCATCAGCTACCTCGGTCAAGGCTGAACTCTTCCTGGATGGGAGTTTTCCAAGAAAAATCCAGCAACAAGCCAGCCCTCCAGCACAGTGCTCGTGGGCATGGTGCTGTCAGAGGAGCCGTATTTCAGATGTGGTCATAGGCAGGCGTGGGTTCAGCACTGACTCAAAGGGAAGAATACCACCCCTTGAATCACCAGCACAGCTTCCTCCAAACCTTGAGGTTTCCTGGCCCTACATCAGAAGAGGTTTCTGTCCCTTCTGACATTTTTGTTTACCCTCTGTAATTTTCCACTATGCTAGACATCCGTGGATTTTTCTCCATGTAGTAAGACAGACAGTGCCCCAGTCAGTTCACCTGGATTACGATATGCCCAAGACCTGGCATCCCACCACCAACCTCTCATCCCAGAAGCTGGGGCTTTGCAGCCTGTGGAGCAATGCTAGCGTGGGCACGCTCACTGAAAGTCTCGCATGGGAGATTGGGCCCACTGGCTCACCTTCTCTAGAGCTTCTCCAAGGTTAATGAGAGGAAAATGAAGGAAAGCAGCGAAAGGAACAAAACCACCATTCCCGCTACTCTCATCCTCCAGAGCCTGTGGCTATCCAAGCAACACTCACCAGCAGGTCCTGGTGTAGCGGGGGCTCTGCATCCAAAACAGCACAAGAGGAAAAGCAAGACCCCCTCCACCTGGACCCTCACAGGGAGCTCGGACACAAATCTGTGCTTTCCCTGGGATTACTCCCAGCTCAGAGCTGGGCTTTGCAGCTCTGCACCTGTGGGTGGCATGAAATGGCATCCACAGGTCATGATAATGGATGATGGCTCTTCCAGTGTTCCCTGAGATACAGAAACAACTTTCCAACCAAGACATTTTTCCTAATGTCCTGAACCTCCCCTGGCACAGCTTGAGGCCGTTTCCTCTCATCCTGTCCCTGTTCCCTGGGAGCAGAGCCCCATGCCCCCACAGCTGCCCCCTCCTGTCAGGAGCTGTGCAGAGCCACAAGGTTCCCCCTGAGCTTCCTTTGCTCCAGGCTGAGCCCCTTCCCAGCTCCCTCAGCTGCTCCTGGTGCTCCAGACCCTTTCCCAGCTCTGTTCCTTTCTCTGGCCATGCTCCAGCCCCTCAATGTCTTTATTGTCGTGAGGGGACCAAAACTGGACACAGGATTTGAGGTGCCTGAGCAGTGCCCAGCACAGGGGACCAGCACTGCCCTGAGCCTGTGGCCACAATGGGCTGCTTCAAGCCATCGACCTTCTTGCCCATGAGCCAATTGACACTCGATGACCAAGAGAAGGAGAAACACGAGATCTTTCTCTCATCATATTTCATCCTGAAAATAAACATACATGGGTAAACATTGCTTTTACCTGTCCCCAGCAGATAGGGCTGACGTCTCTTTAGAGGTTGTGGGCTTTATGTGTGTTGTTGTCAGGGAACATGGGAGAAGGGGAGGTGCTTATAAATAAGGAAAAATGTGCAAGCTTCTGTAAGATCAGAGTCTGAGAGAATCTGCATTCATTCATTGCACACCCTGCAGTTCTTTTCCATTAAATGCAAGAATGCAATGGCCCAAGGGTCCCAGAGGCCTAACACCATTCAGGGAAGGTCCTGAAGAGGCATAAAATCCCTGCAGAAGCCTGAAGCTGGGACCAAAAAGCCCACACATCTTTCTATACATGCCCTAAACTTCATCATTATGTTTAAAGGAACAAAAGAAGCTCTTTTATTAACTTTCTTTATCTGAAACTGATGCTTCCCTGAGGTTACATTTAGAATACAGGATCCAATCTTTATTCCAGGACGTGGCTTTGAGTTCAAATTTGGTGGGCTTCTAGGAGTCTGGATATTTACTCAAGGCTGTGCAACTCCCTCCCACTTAGAGGCTGGTGAGTGAGGCCTCTTTAGCCTGACTCTGGTGCTGGTGTTCATGACTCAAGGCTGAATCGTTGAGCATCTTGCTGTGCTGATGCTGCAAGAACATTTATGTGTGCCTTGATTCCCTGTTTGTCCTCTCCCTGCTGCAAGAGAGGGGATGGAGAGGCAGTGGGAAATGGGCAGTGTGGAATTCTCACTTGTGAGTAAAAAGGAATAAAGCCAGGAAGCATTTACGAGGGGGGAAGGGGAAATGAAATACGAAGGCACCTTAATAGAAAAGTTCCCAACCTTGATAAGGACTCAAAAGAAAGGCAAACAATGATTTTGAATCTGCTGGCCTATCCTTGGTGCTTACTGCTGGAAAACACTATCTCAGTAAAGGAAAAAGCAACAGTGCCAGCAGAGGCCAAAGGGATGCAAAAGGCATTTGTCCTAGAGCTAGAAAAAGGAGGAGAATTTCTTGTTGTGGAAATCCAGACTTCCCGAGAGAGTTCCTCTGCTGAATTTAGTAGATCCTGTCACTCAATACCTTGTTAAGGAAGGCATGCCTTTGCACATGCCTTTAGTTAGCCTAAAAGAACCCACACTAGCACACCTATTGTTTCTCAAGCTGACTCAAAATACTTTCTGGGAGGGAGTAGAAGCTCACTGATATGGTTTTAATTAAACAGATCACCTGGTAAGGTAGACAGCTGAACTGTTCCCCTGCTGGAGAGCTCTGTACACTTCGGTCATATTTGATCAGCAAACATTTCCCTTTCACTATATTTCTTACTAAAGCTACTTACTGCAACATGTGCCGCTGCCAACTTTTGTGTGCTTCAGCTCTTCCTCAGCTCAGTGAGAGTGTTGCTCAGGCCAGAAATTTGTGGAGTCAAATATTGTCCTAAGGCCAGAAAGGACCCATTTGCTCGTACATCTTTGCCTCTTCCGTCACCAAGACAGTGAACCTCTTTTATAACTTCTCTGTGGGTGGGAAATAACTTTCTTTTCTACCTAAGCCACCACGACCAGGCTCAATAGTTTGTGAGTAACCTGGGACATATTTTTCAAGAACAAATACTTGAATTTAGGGAGAAGCATGACCCATGATTTTGCCAGAATGGGTAATGTTGGAAGGGAGGTCATCTAGTCCAAACTCTCTGCTCAAGCAGTCTCCTAGAGCATGTTATTCAAGATTGTGTCCAAAGAGCTTTTAAGTATCTCCCAAGCAAGAGACTCCAGTGTCTCCTTCAAACATGTGTTTAATCTCCTAAGCGCAGAAAGAATGTGGTAACACAATTCCTTTACCCTGTTCTCACTCTGTAAAACCCACAGGTCATTCGGACTCAGATTACTATTTAAATTGGTAAGAAACTCTACTGATTTCAACTGGATTTTGTGAAGGGGAAGACTTCTGTACACAAGTATCAGCTTGCCTGGTTTACGGTCTTTTCCTTATACCCCATGCCTGCTCAGGTAGCATCAACCTGACAGAAAGGCAAACACCCTCTTTTTGCTCCATCAATGCCCTTTATTTGTTCCACCCAGTGGAAACTGACCCAAGACATTTATTATCCTCAGGTACTTGTTTGGTTTTTCTCAATCATAAACTCCTGAGAATGGTCAGAAGCATTTCCTGTTATTTCACCAGGCTCCGCACAGGTCTCCACAGAAATCCTGGAGAGTGGGAAGAAGAGCGGAGCCCAGCTCCTGCAGTTCTTGGTGAGCATTGGAGTGGACACTGATACACAAGCTCAGCCACATGGAGATGGGAAGAGGAGCTCTATGCTTGAGGAAGGAGCCTGGGCAGCTCTGCTGACTCTTTTATGGCTCACCTGGCCCTGCCACCAGAGCTAAACCTCCTGGGAGAACTGGTGGGATAGGGAGCAATCCAGTGGCTACTGGGGGTGTTGGCCTCCACAGCAAAGGAGCCCTCTACTCCCTGTATTCCTTGTGTAAAATATGTAGAAGCCAAGCAGGTGCAAAGTTACTCATGGAAACACAAAATCACTGCTGGAAATCAGTAACACAGGTAAGGGGAGCCCTCAGACAGTCACAGCTGTAGCCACAGATCCTCACAGTGTTGTGCAAGAGAATTGTGTCCAAATAACAGAGGCAGCTGCCCCTAATCCCTGTGTGGTTCTTATTTCCCTGGGGCCAGTACCAAGCGTGGCAGAGCCACATCCCATGAAAGGACTCCTGGGCTGGGCAGCAGTTCCAAAAACACTTCCCTGGGTGGTGATGGCATCTGGGCATCTCTCAAACTGTATTCATTTAGTCTCCTTTCAACTCTGCCAGGTGAGAAAACACCAGTGTCTGCACTTAGCAGAGGAAAATTCAGGCATTAAAAGGTCACCAAGTAGCTTTGTACATCCCAGACAAGCCACTTGCGCAGGAAAGCTTCCTTCCTCTTTCACTGGCAACATTCTGCTCCAGCTGACCCACGGGAAAAAGCTGCTGCTCCAGCCCTTTGCCACCCATCCAAGGGCACTCCAGCATTAGAAGTTATTTCCCAACAGCTCCAGACAAAATGACCCTGCCTGGCTTTACTGAATTCTTCTCTTCCCCACACTGCCCCAGGTCATTCTGAGAATGGACTATATGAGAAAAAGGAACTGAAACACCAAGATGTAGCTCTTTAATACAGTGGGGGGAACTTCTTAAAAATGCCTAAAGGATTAAGGGCCCGCTGAAGCCAAGGGACCTGCTCCAGTCATCTTTGGGAAGCACTGGGTCAGGCAGCCAAGCCCTGCTTCCACACCATTTGTGCTTTGCAGATGTTGCATCAAAAAAATCTCAGACAATACAACGACAACATAAATGCACTTTTTCCCCCCCTTCTCTGCTTCCCCTCGCAGGGCCTCCTGTTTCTTCTGCAGTTCTGATGGGACCTTGACTGAAGGCTCTGCTGCAGGCATTAGTAATCCTAGAGCCTCTGTATCCTACAGCAGGCAGGAGTTGGCAGGTAGGGAGAAGTTGTAAGGAAACTTTGCTAGAAGCCAGAGCACTGTTTTTGAGCAGAGCCCCAGCTTTTCAGACCTCCCCTCTTCTCCCTGTCTGTGCACAGCCATCCATGTCAGGACAGCTGGCAGAACAGGGAAGAGGCTTGGGGGAACACGGATACATGCACAGACAGGGAGACACAGCCAAAAACTTGTGCACAGTCGCCAAATCAGCCTTGTCCATAGGCCATGAAGGAATAAATTCTGCCTGTATTTCCAATAAGAGCATGATGCTGAATTCACCCCTTCCTCAGGTTTTTTTTATTGTGTATCAGCACCTTCTGCATCTGTTAAACAAACTGTCTTATAAGGATGCAGAAATAAAAAGACTCATCAGTGCCCTCCCCCTTTAGCTGCTGATTGAAGAATTATATAATAACATACAATAAAAGAAACCTTCACTGAAAATGAAAGTTTTTCATAAAACCCCTATACTTTTGTTCAGTGGAAACTCATTTAAACTTGATTTATTGCACCTTGGAATTTAAAACTTCAGATGAGATTAATGGGCTGTTTTCTGGTTACATCATATTCATGGATTGTCAAGACAAGCCTACAGTGAATTCACAAAGGAAACTTTGGTTACAGTCCCCTGTTAAAACACTGGAGCAATTGCTGTTTCTAAGTAACTCAATCGGATAACATAACAGATAGGCTTCATGAGAATAAATATGGAATTTCCACTGTATTAGAACAGCGATGTGGCCATGTTTTACATTACAGGAATAGGTCATATATTTTTAAATACATCAGATGTGACTCATTCTTCAGTCCATGCTCTGATTGGCTGAGAGAACACATTTTTCCCCATTTGGACTGTGTTTTGGGGGGATTTTGAGCTCTGTACTTACACTTTCTAGTGTGGTTAGGTTGAAAGTTGATAGTGATAGCAGAGAGACTGGGAAAGGAGGATTTTCAAAGGCAGAAATGATCATCCTGTACCCTTCTGCTGCAATCTAAACCAAAGTGCAGGGACAAGCAGCACTTGTAGAGCAAAGGGTTTATCTCCAGCAGAGTAGCACCTACAGACTCCTTGGAATTTGCATCCCACAGGTTCAAAGCCAGCAGCAAGCCCATCCTCCCACCCTGCAAGTGAAACAGCGTTTTTCATTGGGCTGTGAATAAGGGAAGGTTTAGTCCACAACCACGTCCAGCAGCTCCAACTTTGACGCGTTTTCTGAGGTTTCCTCAGGGACAGGCTGTGATTTCCATCAGACAGCCACGTTAAAGAGGAGTGAAAACAACTCCAAGTCACAGCATCAGCCAGCAAAGTCTTAGGACAAGATCACAAGTGGCACGTGAGGGTTCAAGTGGCCACCCAGAACTCCTGATGGAATTCCCCCTGCAGAGAGAAATTCCCGAGGGGCTACAGGACGTGTTAAAGTGGGAGCTCTCCCCCAGCTCTCCGACAGGCTCCACGTGTTTAACAGCTTGACAGGCTTCCAGGAATGCAGCCTGGAGCCAGTAAATAAAGGGCTTAGTAAATAGGAGATGCAAAGAGTGATACTGTTTGCTAATGTTACATCCAACCAATACTGATAGCCAAGCAATTGGATTTGGCTTCGTTTCCACACAATCTCCATCCCTGGGGGTATCTAGTTTAGAAAGCAAATTTCTTCACAATGAAATGGATTTGGCAGCTCTGCTGCAAATGAAGTTCATTTTGAGGGCAAAGAAAAAAAAAAAAAAACACCACCACCCTCCCAACACTGTTAAGCAGTTTCTGTGTAATTTATGTCAAATTATTGGTTGCTAGGAGGAATAGATCCAGATTTGCCTACATTTACTATAGGAAAGGATTATAGATCTTTCGTTCAGCCCATCAGAAGCATTATCGGAGCTGCTCCTTAGTCTGCCAAATGTCTGATAAATGACCTTTGGGGGATTTTGTCCTTAGGGGTTTCGTTTCTTTAACAGCCTTGTTTAAACCGTGGAGAAGAACATGAGCAGGCTGTAAGGTTAAGCCATACATGGAGCCTTTGGAGGACCAATAAAATCAGTGTTTGAGCTTATAAATATCTCAGATTCTTAAATCTCCAGAGGGGAAGTTGTGAGAAAGTGCAATAAAACCAGAAAAGCTGATATTTCTCAAAGATACAAACCAAAGGG
>VZRN01000098.1:99730-148987 GCA_013397935.1 Dasyornis broadbenti
AAGTGGATCTCAGCATTTCCCGTGGGCCCCCATGGGCTGCAGGGGCACCCCCTGCTTCACCATGGGCCTCACCACGGCCTGCAGAGGCTGCAGAGCTCCGGCGCCTGGAGCTCCCCCTCCCCCTCCTTCTCCACTGACCTTGGTCTCTCCATGTTGTTTTCCCTCACATACTCTCACCTACTCCTCCTCCCCTGGCTAAGGAAAAGTGCGTGCGCCCATTGTTTTGATTTCGTCTTAAATATGTTTTTCACAGAGGCGTAACCAACATCTCTAATTGGCCCAGGCTTGGCCAGCAGCATGTCCATCACCTCAGAGCTGGACATGGTGAAGGCTTCGAGAAGCTTCACAGAGGAGCCATCTTTGTGGCCCCCCCCACTAGAAAAACCTGGGCCAAGCTAAACCACGACACCCTGGCAAAACAATTTCTAATAGGAACACACAGCTTCCTAACCCTGTTTAGCTCCACGGGATAAAGCAGCCCAGATCAATTTTCTTTACAGACATCTGTAAAGTGTTTCACTTTCGAGGACAGGGTAAATGGCCTGCTGCCATCATTTGAGTGGAGCTGGGGAGGCTCCTCATTCCCAGGGAGGCTTCCTAACCACTGGCTAACCATTTCCCTGCCATATTCCAGCTGCTCGGGCTCTCAGCAGAGCTAGAAACAACATTTCAGGTGCATTCAAAGCACTGCACAGACAGCAGTTCAATTTCTCAGCATGTAGAGTTATTAGTGTTCTGCTCTTGGCTGAAGGGATTTCCCCACAAATCACAGGTCATGAATGAAGAAGGAGTGGGGTATCCCTTGGGAACACCTGGCCATGCAGCAGCACAGGCAAGAGCTCTGGGCTGCACTCTGCAACAGAAGATAGGGCAAAAAATTAATGCACATGATCTTCTATATGCAGCACTAACCCCAAGCATCCCACTCTCCAACTGGACAGCTCCAAAGGAAACAACATGCTTTTTACCCTGTGAAAAACATTACCTCAAAAAATTGTGTTTAGCCATAATCTCTGAGTTTCTGGCAAAGAGGAAAAAGCAAGTGCTGATTTTCTTAATCCCTAGGTGAAAAGGAGAAAAGATTACCTGCCTTAACTCTATCCTTTGCTGGCCTTTGGAATTAAGACAGGGAATTATATCTGCACAGCAAAGGACCATCCAAAACAAGAGCAGACACACACACTGTACCCAACACCTCATTTTACTAAATGTAAGGCACCACAAGTGCCTTGAGTGCTGTAATGGTCATCTCTCTGTAATTCCAACAGCATCTGAAGGAAAACAATAGAGAGGAAGAGAGGCAGGGAACACTAATGGTGTAAAGTTTTAAGTGTGGATGCAAGTGCTTTATTAAATATTGTCTGCCAAATGCTCTAATGCTGGAGGAACTTTGCCAAGCAGGAATTTGGCTCTGTGTGCTTCTTTGTCCATTTAGTTGGTTTCTTTAAGCTTTATCCCAGCTCTCATTTTAAGGTATTCTGGATGCATAACTAGGTCTAAGACAGTGATGCTGCTATTAAATATTTATCATAGATTGGTCCTTTTCCAGAGAAACCCTTGAGCAGAATTCACCTTTTCAGTAAAGGAGCAGTCCCACTGCTCCATGTGATGGCTGCACTTATACCTGTGCTGAAGATCTTACAGATACTCTGCAGTCCAAACTTTGTTTTCTGACAATCATGAATATAAAAACCATTGCTTCTTCCTTCATCCATTGACTGGTATTTACATCAGCTGATTCCTTCTTTTCTACAGCCTCAAACCACAAAATCTTCGTTTGACGTGATAATGAGCTACCAGCAAATGGTGTTTACTTAAAGCATCTTCAAAGAGTCTCAGAGCATGCAGGCCCCAAACAAAGCTACTCTATACAATCCACTTGCCTGTTTACAAAACTGCAAAGCAAACCAGTGTTTTCATGTTTTATTTGAGATAAAACTGATTTGGAAAAAGGCCAGCCTGATAGGTGGAGTATTTTGAACAGTGCATACAACAATACCAGATATCTTGGTTAAAACAAAACCACAGTTCAGAGCTGGCCCTGCTGGGACTGGCTGCAAGGTCTCAGTGTGAGTCAAATCAAGCTTTTAGACTTTTTGCTCATCAGCTGCTCCTGTTTGCCACTGGAGCTAAGGACTGATGCTGAATGTATGAAGTCATTAGAATCCTTTATATGCCTTTCATGCCAAAGCCCTTGGATTCCCCTCTCATTTTTCCTCCCAAGCCATAAACAAGGCCACCACTGCTTGCTACAAGCCAGGCACGATCCTCATAAAGTGGTTTTCAACAGCAAGTTCCAAGAAGCTGTAAAAATGCTTCAGGGTCAAAAAGATCTTTCTGGAGCAGGAGGATCAATCACACACAGGTCAACAAGCATTGCTGAAGGCTGGTATTTCCTATAATTAATAGTAAGTATTTAATAATATAATTACAACTCATTAACCAAGAGTGCAGAGTTGCAGTTTCACCTGCTAAAGCTCAAGCAGCCAAGTTAGATGGGCTGCTCCATAACTCCATCAACATTTGAGTTACTAGCTTGTGAAAACAAAACATCAGGGGGAGGATGGGGCTGATGTGCTGGGTTTGACTCACCTTGAGAAGACCTGACCAGCACAGCCCATCCTTTGAGTGTGCTATAACCACGAATTCTTGGGTAGGGGCACTGCCACTGGTGCCCTGTGAGCTGTGCCTGGCGTGCAGGGTGCCCCCCGTGAGGCCTAGGAAGGTGCCCAGTTCAAACCTTGGGCATGAGGCAAACCAGAGTTAATTCATGGATAAAGGGTGAAGTAAGTGCTGCAATGTCTGGCTGCCCAGACCACAGGCATGGCTCACTGCAAGCAGCATTTTGGGTGGTTGGCAAAGTCAGCCCAGGCTGGTCTCAGCAGCTACACCAGCTTAAACAGCTCCCACCTCTGCCTGTCTGCCATCAATCACTCCCTCTGCTCTGACAGCCCACTTGATCCCAGGGCTTGCCAGGACACAGCACTAGGGAACTGATCAGGTTAGACTGCACTTCTAGGATTATTTTATAGCCTGCAGCAGTTCACTGATCCAGTTTACCTGCTGGTTTACCAAATGCATGCCAGGCACGGGGTCAGAACAAGCAGGTGAAGGGAGGGGACACAAAGGATGCTTTCGGCTGCTATTGCTGATGGGGAAAGGAGCAGTGGATCTGCCCCTGGGATTGGGAAGCAGCTGCTGAGGATGTGGGAATCCTTTCTGGATTCAGGTGCCTTCAATCTCTTCTGGGGCAATCTTGTCACTTTGAACTAAGGAGTCACTAGCAGACAGACACTCTTTAGTGTTGCTCAGTTATGTTATTTGTAATTAAAATTTAAACCTTCCCTGTGACAATGCTACTGTGCCAGCCTTCTAGATGCACTTTTCCCTAAAATCCCACTAATTTGCCAGTATCATGCTGTTGATGAGTTGCTCAAAACAGAACACATAATACCAAGGGCTATAAACACAGGGCTGCTACCTCCTTGTCTCAGAACCCAGTGCTTGAGGGCACTGAGCCTACCATTTAATTAACAGCCATCAGAGCTGGGGATTGCATGTGGTACAGGAGCAGCCAGTGTAGAAACACCATCTGGGCAGATGAGTTGGAAAAGGGGATCTCTCACCCCTGGAGCCTGGGGAGCACAGAAGTGTCTGGGTTAGATCTCCATGGCTGGCTTAGCCACCACACTTGTAAATGCAAGGCTAATGCCAGCACACAAAGTATTTGTGGTTTCAGGCTACGAGGCAGCCCTAGGTAAGCCACAAATGTTTGTGTCCCAGAGCAAGCCTTTCCAGGGTAGCCAGACAATCCAAGAGAATGACTGTGATTGAGCTGTCAGGCAGATGCACAGACTCCTGTCTAGACATCCAGAGCACATGTCAGGACAGGGCAGGTGAATGGACACACGTATGGGAATGTGGGTGGCAGCAGGAGGCTGAAGTGAGCAGTATTCCACAGCACAGATGTCCCAGCTTTCTGTCTGCCTAACCAGTGCCAGATGGCCTGACAGGGCTTATCTGGCACACGTCCTCCTTGGTCTTCCTTGAGGTCACATCCTGTCACAAGCCCACGTGAGATTTGGTATTTGTTATCGTGTTTAAGAGTGGAGCATCACAAACATGGGCACATCAGAACAAACGGATTCAAGCAGAGAAGATAATTTGGGGGGAACGTGCAGCTTTTAAACATTTGCTCTCAAATGATAATTTGTTTTCTTGAAGGAAAGCCTATGTACACACTACTCAGAAACTGGAGCCTTGGTCTTTTGTTGGGGATTCACCTCTTTGGGAACTACAGAGGAATTAGCAACTGGGCTGTAATGCACCTTTCTCTCTTACCCCAGATTTACGTGGGACAGATGACCCCAATCAATGCTAAAAGCTCAGGCTGGGCAGATTTCAAACCACTGCCGAACAGGATTCACCAGTCTAGATAAAACTTAGCAACAAAACCTTCCTTCCAGCAAAGCATCAATACATCCATGCTGGACATCTGCCCAGACCACAGAGCTGTTCAAACAGCCTTGCTGGAGAAGGCAGTGCCCCAGAAGTCAGTCTCCAAGCTAGAGTCTCCCAATAACTTTAACAATAAAATCTTTGCACCCAGTCATTTAAAGGAGGCAATGTTGTCAGTGACTGAAGGAAATGGCAGGTCCCTTGCTAGTTCAATGAGTAATTACATACCCTGTTTGTGAAAATGTTCCCTGCCAAAGGAAACATCATTTTTAATAATTTTTAAGAGGCTGGTTTTTTAATAGCCACTCTGTAAAGCAAGCTGGGAATAAATACCCATTAAAATCAGATATGGAACTCAGTGGTAAAGAAAAAAGCAAATGCAACGGGTTGAACTTTGTGAAGTTTCTCTCCCATGTTTCCCAGGCCCCGCAGAGCTGCCTTGCTGTGCTCGCTGCAATCCTTTCAGCAACTCCCCCATCTCCACTAAAACCCAAGCTGGCCAGGCCAAGCTCTCCAGTGATATCAAATAACATGGCCTTTTGCCAAGTTATCTGGACCTTTAGCCTCAGTCCCCTTTCTTTATTTTTTTCCCCAGCCTCCTCCTGTCTGATTTCCATCTGCAAAGAGCACAGAGCAGTCCTTAGACTCACACTGAATCAAGCAGGTGCCATCCATTACAGCATTTTGGGCAGAACTGGCTGTGACAGGACTGTAAAGAAGAAAAATGTCTAACAACAAAAAAAAAAAAAGCAGCATGTTTTTGCATTCATATCAAGCAAATTTCTAAGCATGAGCACTAAAATACAGCCTGCCCTTGAGAATTCCATTTTTAAATACGGGTGATCAGGTCCAGTCAGAGCAGAAGAAACTTCTACCTTGCCACATGAGCAATGCTCTCCTGAGGCTGTACTGCCCACATCCCTTGGGACACTGGCTCAGACTGAAGGCATGAGGAAGCCAAAGAGACAAGCTGGTTAAATTATATAAACTTACTTTGCTAGTATAAACATAAACAGAAATTTTAAATATTTTTTTTCTGAAAGCACTTAAGGCAGACATTGCTTTTTCAAACCTTCCCAGGGTTTTTGAGGATGTTCCTCACATTTTTAATGCAAATATCAAGAGTACATTCTGACTACCAGAAATGAAAAATGTTTTGAAAAAACGATTTTGCTGGAAGTTTCATAACTTGAAAAAAAGTCATAAAAAATACTTTCACAGAGGTACCTTTCTGTGGAAAATTTTGTTTTTAAAAAGCCCATTGATTTTCACTCAATTTTCTGGACTGCTGCTAACAGGATAAAAGCTGTTTCTCTTAATAAACAGGAATTGGAGGCAGAGGTTTTGGGGTCTGTGCAGGTAAGTGCAGCCTCACCTTGGCTTTCAGCTCCACACGTCCTCGTCTGGCTGCATTTCCTGACAAAACACTGTAGCCATACCTGGCGTTTCCTTCTGTAAAACAGAACCTGTCAGGATGCTACAGCCATCAACTAAACAGCAGGGCAGTGGTCAGTCCTGCATTTCCATGGATGCAGAGCTCATGAGGGCTGGAATGCCCTCTCCATGCACCTGGGACCCCAGGAAGAGTCATGGCTCTTTTGAAGTGTAGTTACAGCTGTGCAAATAATTACATTTTGGTTCCCTGGCTGAACTTGAAAACATGCTATTCTGTTTCAGGTCCATCCAAGATGATTTAAAAAATTTGAGTTCACCAAGAAATAGAAATCGTCCGGCTCCCACCTGGGGTCAAATGAAACATTGCATTTCCAGAAGAACAGAGATAAAATATCATTTTAAATGTGAATTTTCAGTCAACGACGCTTCCCTCTGCACACTACAGAAATGAAACCGCTCTGAGGGGCTTGCAAATCAACACTGCCAATACCCAGCCCCCTCCAGAAGGCACCAAGGATTGTCACAGCACGGCCAAGCCAGGCAGGAGGCACGACAAAGTGGCTGTAGGGCTCATGCCACCCTGGCACCTGCCCTTTTGTCCCAGAACACGCAGAGCTGGGATGAGGGGTGTGGAGGATCATGCCTATGGCCCTCCCTCACCTGGGATTGCTCTTGTGCTACTAAAAGACCCTATCCCACTTTGACTCCTCACAGCAGGCCCCAGCTGCAAAGCTGGTTCTTGACTGGATTTGCATTCGGCTTCTCCTCTGCAGGAACGGTTTGCAAAGGAGACTTCTGAAGTTTGTGGAAAAGGAAAGGCCATGCAAATGATAAACAGTAAAATATTAAACCCTAGAAGTCCAAATTCTGCAAGTCCAACAGTATTATACCAAGGTGAGTGCTGATCCCAATCACACAGTATTTCCTAACATATTTGGAAAACAAAATTTGCTACTTATATCTTTGCTACCCATATCAAAATAATTTGGAAAGTGATTTTTGACTTATGAAAATCAGCTTTTTTAATCTGACACATATCCGCTCCCCAGAGGCTGAGGAAGCCACCAAGAGCATTGCCATCACTTGCTGTGTGACCCCACACGAGACAGCAGCTGGGACACACATGGAACAGAGCAGCCAGTGCCCTGTGCAGCCTCAGGGCAAGGAGCTCATTTTGGAGGATCCCCCCATGCCAGAAGAGCCCCACAGAAGCCAGCAGGAGTCCATATGACTGAGATTTTGTGGCCTGATCTGGGCTTATATAGGTGGGGTGGATGAAAGATGACAAATGCCATTGCCTGACACAGGAAATGCCAGCTCTCATCCCTTTGGGATTGCTATCCTGGCCTGGCTGTGGCAGCACAGCTCCTGCTGTTATTGTGAATATAAATCCCCACAGAACCCTCCTTCAAGTAGTTTGCATATAAAGTGAAGTTGGCATACTTTGGCACATAAAACTGCATTTAATGAAGGCCTGGTTTAAAAGTGCTTGGTAGTTGCCAAGAATATTTCACCAAATCAGAGCAGGCACTGGGCCAGGCTCTTGCGGTTCCAGATGCATTAGGCTCCCATTCCGAGAGAATGGATGAATCACCCGGACAAACTCCAGCCCCAGGCTCAGCGTGGAGGGTGGAGGAAACAGTGTGGTCCAGCATGAAGACACAGAGTCAGTTGGAGCCTGTGCATTGCCTTCAGCAGCCTTAGATCCTGACCTGGGAGTGTTTATATTCCCAGCATGCATTTCCCTAAAAATATCCCAGCGCTAGGATACCTTCCCCATTTCTCCCTCTGCCATCTCCTCAGATTTTAGTTTAATGATCAGAAGTCAAACTTCTCCTGCATTTTTCCATGTTCATTCTCTGTTTCATAGCACAGAATAACCCCCAAAATCCCATCAAGTGTTCTTCAGTCCCTCCAGACTCGAGTCCAATAGTGAGAATGAGATAGTTTAATTATTTGCCCTTACTTTAAATCAAAGCTGCAATATTATATTGGGAAGCACTTTCCCTCTATTAATTGTTAAATCAGATCCATAACATAACATCAGTTGTGGTTAATTGATATTTACCCACCTTGCATATACAACAGAATGAAAAAAAGTGATAACAAAATTCCATAATAAAAATCCTCAGGCAACACTGACTGGGAATTTGTGATTTAAGGTTTAAATTTGCCTTCCAGTAGAGGATTGAAAGAAATGGTCTTGTATTCAAGAGCTTTAACAAGATGTGAGAAAAGGGCCTGAGATGAAGATGTTGGATTGGAGAAGACACAAGGTGAGGCATCAGTCACAGCAGAAAGGTGACCTGAGTGTTTGAAGATTGCTTGCACCCAGCCTGATTCAGTCTGGAGCTGGGGATACAGAACCATGAATGGAATGGCTCAGCTCCTCAGTTAATGCATGTAATTCCTGGTCTGACAACTGTGCAGCAGTAAATTCTACATGTCAAGTCAGTCCTCACCCTGATTTCCAGAGCCAGTAGCCCCCTGAGCCTGAATCCTGCACTGCCCAAGGGTTGCAAGGCTCCTTTGCATTCCATGGGTTTCCAGCCTTACAAACTGAATGTGCCATGATCACAATATGCTACTGGAGTCTTCTTCACTCCTTGTACTGATGCTCCAGGCAAAGTTTCCCTGCAATGCACATATCCCAAAAAATGTGCCTGTGGTTCTTGGAAGCCTAAATTTGAACTTCTTAATAGCATAACAAAAACAACTGAGAAGTTACTCAGTGCATCATCCATGGCATTTATTAATATTAGCTCACCCATGCTCACTGGCTGCTTTTCCGAGTAGCCATCAGCCGAGATTTATCTCCTTCCAAATGATTTCTCCCTTCCTGAGTCAGAAGGGACCTATGTGAAAAAGTCATCCTTTGGAAAAATACAGTAAAAAAAAAATTCTGCCCTAAATTGCTCCTTTTCAACACAGTCTGCATTACAGTAGCTTGTAGCAGAATAACTCAACAGACAAGGCTGCCTTTCTGTCACAGAAGAGGCTGAGAGAGACAGTTAACACTTAATGTTTACATCCTTCTCTAGACAGATGGTTGTTTTTCTTGCCCAACCAAATATGTATATCTGGCCTGTCTCCAGTGCCCCAGTGGAGCTGCTGTCATACTTTACCCTGTCTTCTGAAAAAAGGAGAAATACTTGATGCTTTTTCTAACAAACCGAGCTAGACACGACTTCCCAAGTCCAGCACTGGAGCAGTCACTGCTTGCCCTTTAAAAACCCTGGAAATGCAGTGACAGCAGCTGAGCACTCATTACCAGCACTGTTGCTTCTTCTCGTGGTTCAGATGTCTTCAGCAGGAAAACTGCTGCCGATTAATCTTCTGCAGCTCCTTCTGCTAAACGGGGTAAAGGTGTCAAGTGCCCATTTACAGCTTTCTCCATAAATCTGTTTTTTCTCAGGGCTGAGAACTTTGCTGGTGAAGAATTCCAGCAAAGGCCTTTCCCTTGACACCAGCAAGAGCTGGATCAGCCCTAGAGCAGCTATAAACATGAGCTTTCTCTGCCTCCTAACAAAACCTGTGAGCTCCTGTGCTTGGAATTTTGCACTTTTCAGTCCAAGCTCGTCAGAGTCTATTTCTGGAAGCTTTCAAAAAAATTCCAGGGAGCGCCTTTCTTGGACTTGCAATCATACAATGTATCTTTACATCCAGCCACTAAAGAAGTGAGGGCAATAAATAAATAATCTGCAAATTCTCTTTTTCTTCAGCATGTCAGTAGTTTCTAAGTGGCTCAGACAGCAGAAAGTTATAACCACAATTAAGCTGTACTTGCCTGAACTGAAAGGTTGCAGCTCTGATTTTTATTGTGGGTTGACTGAGCCATTTGTAAGAGATTTCACCTTAATGCAGAAAACCTGCCAGCACCAGAACGTGGCTCAGCTCATGTTCAGTCAAAGCACCATGTCCATGAATTTCCTTGGGCCCTGGGAGCATGTCCTAAGCCTGGTCAAGAAAATTAAAAAAAAAAGAGCCCTTCCAAACACTTCATGGACTGAGTTAGACAAAAAATACTACCATTAAGATTGCTCTTGGAACATCTCTTTTACTTCACATTAGTCACAGAGTTATTTGGCCTAAGCCATCTGTACTTTCTCAGCTGAGGTTCATCACTGCCTTCTCAACAGCTTCCTTCCAAACTAGTGGTGATTACATGAACATAATTAAGACACTATAATCCTCTTAAGTTTAATTAACACCTCTTAAAGTAATGGTTCCCCACCACAGATTCCAAATCAAAGGGAACTTCATTCAAGTACCCAAATGAGCTTGGGCTGGTCTCCAAAAAGCTGATCCATGCACAATATTATGTATTTCCACAGGAGAAAAATAAACTAAAGCTCTGGCTAATGCAACATTTTCTTAGGGAATCCCCTATGTCCTTTCTCCACCACCATAACAGATGAATCATTTGTAAAGTGAGACAATATAATACAGACACAAGAAGATTTTTTTGAAGATGAATGGAGGGATCATATAAATACTGCACAGATAGAATGAGTGTGTATTAGTCAGATAAATTTACTTTCCACAGGCAGCCAATTTCACCTTACAGTCGCATAAAAGCCTGGCAAACTTCATGAGAAGTTTGTAGAATGGGCATGTGTATCAAAGGAAATATTGGCAGAACTTGTTCCTAAATTTAGTATTTACATTAAGTGGAGCTATTTCAAAGAGTGATTTTTCTCCATTTTAAATTATTAATAAACTCCAGCATAAGATCAAAAAATCAGAAACTTCAAAAACACTGAAATCAGGACTCCCACCTTCATTGAAAGAATAATTATGCAAAAGTTAGCAAGCAGAGGGATAAAAGGGGAGATATAGAATTGGATCCATTGGTTATATATGAGAAGAAAATGGTGCATCAGTTCAGCCCTAAGACTGGACACTGAATTCCCAGAAAAATAAAAAAAAACAGTTGATATTTTTAATGAGGAAGATACCAAGGAGCATTCTGAGCTTCCCACTGACAAAAGAACTAAAAGGAAACCTAAAACCTTTGATTTTGGCTGCCCGGCTTTGCCTCTAGACCTAAAGAACAGACAATGAGCGTTCAAAAAGCAGTGTCAGGCTGGAATTCACACTGAACAGCAGGAACACGAATGCACAGTGGAAACAAAGATAAGGAAAGACATTCACTCGTACTGCCAGCAGAACACCAGAGAGTAACATCTATACACCACAGTCAACAAGTGATATGACTCCCTTCACAGAGCCTTCAGCCCTCCTTTTCCTTTTCTTGACAGCCCAGGAAGGGGTGGAAATACAGCAAAACCAGGAAGCCATTTGCAAGGATTCAGTCAAGCCACGTCTGCATTCAAAGGCAAGTTGAGGACAGGTTCTTACGTTAACCATTCTGAGCAGTGCTATAAAGAAAGGGGCCAAGATTTCAGGTGCTTCCATCAAATCTTAGAGCAGGCAAACTCTGGAGAGTGAGGGGCTCTGATCTTTTAGACTCTGCCATTGCAGCACAGAGTGGCACCGACCCAAGATAATGAAGCTCCGTTATCGTGTGGTGCCTCTGCAGAGGGGAGGCAGGGACAGTCCTTTGGATTCCCACTGAGCATCAGCACATCAACTCCTTTCCGAGTGTTCACACAACAATACCTGTGTTGCTTGGCAGTTTCACGAAGACATTGTCATACTGTTGGTAAAACAGCAGAAAATTCCAGTCTTTCTGGATCAGTGAACCATGGTTTCCTGCTCAGGAACCTCTGTGTACCTTCACCATTAAGTTTTAAACAGAAAGCGATAGGACATGGATGCAAATCCTTGGAGGTAAAGCTAAACCATTCCTATCAAACAGATCCTCTCTTTTCTCCTCAGCAAGACCTCTGGGGCCAACCCTTCCTCCATTTTCAGCAGGAGTCTGGATTCATGGTTCATAATTCCTGTTTATCCCTGAAACAGATTACAGAACTCAGGATTTAGCATCCTGGCACACACATTTAAGTTAAAGACTGTTAACTTACAAGCAGCAGCTGAGTCGAATAACTTTAGGCAGCTACTAAATGGGGACAAAGTGTGCACTGATGTACACACATCCTCTGTTAACCAGGATATCCCAAATGAGCTGCTGCCTTGATGACTGATAAGGAGGGACTCAAGACCTCTTTTTCATCTGTAGATTCACGGACCTGCAGAAATATTGCATCCCTGCTTCCAGAAGAAACGTATCTCAGAAGAGTTTCACATCAGGATATCCTGATAGGCAGGAGGGAATATTTTTGGGCAAGAATCATAATTCTTTCCTGACTGCTAACATCTGTTTGCTAAAGCCTACAGAACTTCCCCGGAGTTTTGAGGTTTAAAAACATTGCTTGAAGATGACATACTGAATATTATTAAAATGTGCCTCATAATCCACACCCAAAACCCCCCAAAGAACATTTCATATTTTCAGTCTTTGGTCAACAAAACACTTTTGGACTGTTTTTAGTTCCTTAAATGATGGGTATTTAATTAAAAATGAGGCCATGTACCAGTATTGAGAGAGAACTAGACAGCCATAAACCCACAAGACCATCTTTGAACTGGGCTATGATTGGAAAATAGTGGTTCCATCCAACATCATCACCTTCTTGGGAACTGGGATAATTTGCAAACACACTTACTGAGCCACCACGTACAGGTAAACAAATGGTAGACGGATATTTCCCGTCTCAGACATCCTTGAAAGGCCTGCAGTGGTGCAGCATTACTCCAGCAAACTGGAATCACCATTCAGAAGGAGCCTCATTCCTCTCTGGGCACAGCTGTGACTCACCAGCGCTCTGCTGACCTTCTGCAGTCACCAATCCTCCTCCTCCTGGGTGATATTCATTGACACTGATCGCCCGAGTCTTGGTCTGCATTAAATTTGCTGAGCTTTTCCTCACTCTTCCCTTTCCCCTAAAAGCAATCCTGTTCACATTTGTGATTTATGAAGCTTCTCCCTCATTTGCTTTGTGTCACTGCGTGAATGCTCAGGTAGATGGACGAGACATTTTTAAGATCCCAGGTAGAAACTCACACGTCTGTAAACCCAGGAATTGGCAGAATCTGGTGAAGAGAGACCTTCACCAAATAGCCAGAGAACAGCAATTCTTTCTGCTGATAACACAGACATACAGCACTATTTAAACAGAGGTGACTGGTTTTTGGAAATTTTTTGGAAGATTCTAACTAGAAATTTAGCCTTTGATTTTTAAGTCATGAGTGACTTTACCTTTTCCACAAACCTCCTCCGTGCAGGTCATGCAGATAAAGACAGTTCTCTCTTGTTCTTCTCTTCATGCTAAAACAAATAACACTTTCAGTCACCTCTTGCACAAAAGCTGTTCTGCACCCTTGATCTATTTTTGTCCTTCTCTGTATACTTTATTCTCTTTTTGAGTATCAAATAGCACACGAAGTTTTTAAGGGAAAGATGTGCTGAGGATCTATACATTGCCACAAGTTTGGTTTATTCTTTTTTCTGTTTCGGTAGTTCTTAAAATCATTTGATCTTCTTCTTACCTCTGCTGAGTGGATATTTTCATACAATTACCTATTGCAGCTTTCACTGAAAGAGCTGGGTTTCAAAACATTCCTGCTCACTAGGAGTTAGAGTTGTACATGGAGGATGAAGTCCCAGGCTGGTCACACAGGGGATATAACCAGACTGATCAGGGGGATATGGCAGTCTAAAGTGACAGCTCTCTGAGCTCAGGAACCAACAGAGCATCCCAACACTGCTGGGAGGCAAACCTGACCTGTCACCTCGACGTGCACATGGTTTCTACAATCTGACACCTCCACCAGCAAAGCACAGGGCAGGACTTCATCCTTTAGGCAGGCAACAGGCAAACATCAGCATGGCCATAATGTATATTTATGTACATATAAATATATATGTTTATAAAGGTACACATATAGCAAGATTTTTAATAAAGTCACTTTGAACTTTATTTTTAGGCCAGCTGAAAGCCACAGATGAAGAGGCCTGCTTTTTGGCAGTGATCCAGCTGTGCACATTTTCAGCATCTGGAATGCTAATGAGGCCAGCTCTATTTAAATGAGCTCCTTAGCACTGCTTGTGCCAGCTTCCCAAAACAGCAGCCAAAGAGCACTTAGCATAACATGCTTCATAAAAGATAAAAGGATGGCTCAAAAGACCTGTTTAAGGCTTGAGTGAACCCCCTTCCTCTAACAAAATTCAGCCTTTTTTGACAAGGTCAAAGCTATTTCTCATGTTCGTTTCCCTTGGATCTATTGGAGTCTATCAAAACATTGGACTGGCTCAAATCAGCTCCGATGCTCCATGTGCAACTGACCGGGCTGAAGAACAGCTCCCTTTAGAGACTGCCCAACACACAGCCAGCTCTGGGGTTCCTCAGCCCCACTGTTCCACATCAATAAGGAGAAATCACTTTCAACCAGAGCAGCAGATGGAATTTGCCTTGCCTGGGCATGCACTGAGTATGTGGAAGCTTCATCATCGTTGTACAGTGTAAAGCCTGGGGCCCAGCTTACACAAGTGACCTTCTGCATTTATAGTGCCAAACAAGCCACGCTATCCCCAAGATATAAAAGGCTTCCAGGTGCAAATTAATCTTCCCTCCTCCGTACATCTGATACCTTTCAACAACTCTGCTTTTGTTCAAGTTTACATCAAGACATCGCATGGTGCCATATTTCTTGTTTATAGACAAATGGACCAAGATTTTCTTAAATACGGCAGCCTGGGATAGACCAAGTGCATTTGCTGTAATTGAACTCCAAAAAGGAGGCAGAGAAAGGTTCTCTCTTTTCTACCCCCCCAAAGGAAAGCAGGTTTCTTCCAACGTGACACAGCAAGAGTTAAGGCCATTTTACTAATGCTTTCCCAAACTCCATTTCCAATCAAATTGACAGTAATTCATGGAGCCTCATGCCAGCACCAAGACAGCCATCAAACATGATAAGTATTAACTTTTTACATGAAATCTAAAAACTAGCTCTGTCTAGACAGGAAAGGATGAGTAATCAAGCTTGCCAATCAATCCAGCTGCATAGGTTTGTAAGGATATTTGTTTTAGTCAGCATTTCACTTCGAACTGGCAAGTTCCACCTTCTGCTGATACTCCTATTATGGTTCAGTTTAATTTTCTAACCCCAGGCTCACGAGGCCTCTTAATGAGAGGGGTCCCTTTACTTCCAACTGGCAATGCCTCCCAGCTTTGCACAGCTCCTGTTTCTCCTGGCCTAGAGAACAGAGAAAACCTTTTCATATATAGTTAACATCCAGCCTGGGGAATTATCCTAATGCAGGAGTCATCTCAGCCAAGTCAACAGGGCAGTCAGTGGGAATCCCACAGGAGAATGTCCTGCACATGGGACTGCACATCCCAGTATTGTTAGTTGCTCTTATTTTTGGTGTCACTTGATTTTTATGAACTCAGCAAAAAGTAATAATACTCTCTGGAGGAGAGGGGAACCTCAGCCTCCAAAATGTTTATGAGAATATCCTGAGTTTGTTTAATCATGAGGTTTTGATCTTTCCTTTGCTTTCCAATAGAACAGAAGAGTCAAAAGTTTTCAGAGATTGTTCAAGCCTTTAGACAATTGGTGGCTTTAGGAATTTTAGGAGAGCTTAGGACTAACTACTGCTCTCAAGACACACAGTGCAGAAGAGGTTTCAGTCTGTGGGGCACTGTTTATCATCAGCTGCTTACAGATTCACCCATCCATTACCCTGAACTTGGGAGCTGACCTCATCTGTGGCCATTCCTGTAGGCTGCCTGCAGACGTATCCAGAGACATTGCTCCGAAAGGAGGTGGTCATTCCCAAGACTGCAAAGAGAGCTCCCCAGATCAAAGGATTCAGCTTCCAAGAGCTTTGGTTCCTAGAAAGGGACTGGCTTGGAGTGGGTGGCCTCTTGGTAGAACTGCTCAGGAAGACCATTGGGAATTTTTTTTCCATTTGTGTATATTCTAGAAGAGTACCTGTATTATGGAAGAACTTCAGAATTTTTCTTGTATTATTTGTGGAACGTATATTCAGATATTGGCCAACGGCCCAAATTCCCCAAGTTTCACTGCAAAAACAGAGCCTTTGTCTGAGATCTCATCCCAAGGTTTATTATTCAGTGCTCAGGGCTCTCACTCAGAGGTGTCTGTGCCCTGGCTGTGTGACTGACACAACTCCTGCTGGCAGAGGGAACTGTTTACAGCTCCTTCCCCTCTCACTTCCATCCTGCCCAAGGAGAACCAAGAACAACCACAAGCAAATCCACATTTTCCAACCCACCTGTAGGTGGGCTTCAGCACAACACGTGATATTTTATTTGCCTATGTCAATGGTGGAAAACTACATGTTTGTGTGGAAAGCAAGCAGCCGATAATCCATATTCTCCTTTGAGCTCCTTCGGATGAGTTCAACTTGTTAGAAGAGGGCTTTTGGCTCTGATAAGCAGAGGAAATGGAAAAGCTCAGCTAGGCCTTTATCTGAGATTTGCTTGCCTCAGTCTGCGGTAGGTTTGAAATTTGTGAGCTTTTTGGAGCCATGGCAGGTTTAGACTCAGCCTGAGTGGGATTCAAGATGAGAAGAGCTGGTAGAAAAGAATGGCCAGATAAAAAGCTTTCTCTGGAGAGTTTCCAATACTGCCACCTATGCAAACTGAGCTCTGGCACAAAATCTGGAAAAATAGTTGGCTTGGATTTGTCGTGTTTCCCTTGTACTGTGTTGTGTTTCCCTTGCCTGTAACCATACCAAGTATTATTATCATCTCTGCTTTAAATATCTAGCCCAATTTAGTTTTGTCTACAGTGATAAATGACAGCTCAAAATCTACATTTATACACCAAATTTCATTATAGAATCACAGAATGGTTTGGGTTGGAAGACACCGTTAAGACCACCCAGTTCCACCCCCTGCCATGGGGCAGGGACACCTTCCACTCTCCCAGGTTGCTCCAAGCTCTGTCCAAACTGGCCTTGGACACTTCCAGGGATCCAGAGGCAGCCACAGCTTCTCTGGGCACCCTGTGCCAGTGCAACAAGAAAGCTGAACGTGAAGGATCCTCTGCCATTTGTTACTTTGGGATTGGGACGAATGCTATATTAATACAAAAGAGAAATTTTCAAGGTCACTTAAAAGGGCATAGAGAGCCCACTTTGGGAATGAGACATGTGGCTCTCCAGGCTGCTGAACACAGCAAGCATCATCTTTTCCCATGGAAACAGCAACAGAACAGGCAGTCATAGAAATAAGTAAATGAATGAGTGCTGTCTGCATGAACGTGAAATTTAAAAAAAGACAGTGTCCAAACACAGCACTGGAGAGCAAAGTCACTGTGCTGCTACTCCTGGACTAGCCTGTGGCCTGAAGATGAGCCAGGGAGAGAAGAACATAAAGCCATCCTCCCCTTAACACTGAATGGAAGTACAATCAATTCTATTAAGTCACTAGCATGAGAACTATGGGAAATGAAAGATGCCTAGAAGAGAGGCATCCAATTTCCAGCCCTCAAACATTGCATTTCAAAAAACGTGTTTAAAATAGACAGTTCCTACCCACACAAACCTAGCTCTGGAGTTAGATGAGCTCGGGACATGGGAAGGCTTTCAGTTGAGACATGGATTTAAGTGGATTTTGAAGAAACCTATATTACAGATATTAATATAAATCAGACATTATTTATACAAAGATGTTCAGCTCAAACACTCCCTTCCAAGTTTAAATGCGAAGAACTGAATGCCAGCTGAGACTAACAGCTCTTTGCATGGCACTGGAGGCATCAAAGGGATCTTTTCAGCAATCTTCCCCAGGATCATACAGAAAGGCTTCATACGTCATTAAGCCTCAAAAACTACTTGGTTGCAACACATGCATAGTAGTAAAATATTGATAAATTTGGACTTTAACCAGGAATTTCAATGCCCCTCAAAAATACACCATAGAAGTGATAAGAGGTCACCAAAGATTCCCATCACCTTTCTAACAGCACAGTCACAGCCAACATTTTCATCCATACTAGGTTTGAATACGCAGAGCAGGGCTCTCTAGTAGGTTCTGGTGAATTGTGCAGAAGTGATAATGTGGCACCTCTGGGTTAGTGGAGAAAGCAGCCAAAACACACCAGTAAATTATTTGCTAAGATTATATTAAAAAGCACCAAGCCTTGCTGAATAATAAAAATGCTAATGATTAATAGAAAAAGCAGTCCCAAATTAATGATTAGACAGGCAATCAAATGAACTACTCAACTGATCTGTTTCTAGATAAATCAGTATTTTTTTCATCCATGATAGAAAAAAAAAGGAAAAGCCCAACAGAAAAAACTTCTGAAGGTTAGGACTTGAACCACTTTGATTTCTGCTACACCAGCTAGCTAAAATGTTATATTTGAGAAAATATCATCTGATTTTGGTGCCCAAGTCTCTTTTTTTAGACTGAAGTAGGCATTGGAAGTCAGTGGCAGACATCTAAACACCTTAAAGGTTCTGGGGCACAGGATCAAGTTGGAAGCTTGTTAAGGCACATCAAGATGCGGACTGACATTGATTCCAAACTTTTTTTTTAAAATTCTAAGAACTCTTAGTGAAAGTATGGTCAAAATTTTAAAATTATCTTAGTGACTTGGAGGATTAAGTGACTTGCATTACCCTTAGTGTATGTCTACAATATAGACTAATATATAATAAAGACGATTATTATATTACTATATTATATATTTACATACAGTAATTATGTACTATTTATATAATAGTTATATATAATATTTACATATTATATAAATAATATCTATTGCCTATANAAATATATGTATATAAATATAAATTTATAGATAAAAATACAGACATTTATAAATATATCTATAAATGTCTGTTTTAGATCCATAAAGAACAGAACACTTAGTTTAGCTCACTCTGGACAGCATTTTTGCTTCTCTTCCAAACATGATTATTTTTGAATTCCCCATCTGACCTAGCTTAAACTTCAGGGAATATTAGGCATAACTGTGGCTAAAAACTTAGAGTAAGTGTGGTGTAGCATCCTTTCCTAAATCAGGACAAATACAAGATGACAAAAAATTCCTGGTTAATGAGACCTGGTCACAACCCATACCTCAGAGCATCCCTAGTACATTATAGCAGACACACACAGCGAGTGAAAATAATATTTGCAAAAACAAAAGGAAACCAAGACTATTTCCATTTACTGTCTCCTGTTTCACTCTCCAGTAGGAGCTGGTTATTCATCTGAGTTGCTGGTCATCAGGATTCACAGACATTTTAGAGCTCCTTAGTCTGTGAAAAGCTCAGTGAGATGTGAAACAGGTCAAGGATTTATCAACTGCTTATAGGTTAACCTTTCATCAGCCTCTCAGCGTCACACCTTTTTTTATATATTATACATATATGTATATTTGGCTTGCAGCAAGATAGGTCATGTTTAGTAAAAAGTATGTTTTAAAATAGTTTTGCCAAGTCATTCATTACACAGATTTCCACCCAAGCTATAGTTCCCACCCTGCTGTTCACTTGGAACAGGATCTCAGTGAGGGGACAATTGTGCTGCTTGTTGTAGATGGTGACCCTCATAGTCACTGCCTGAGGTTTTAGATTGTTCAGCTGGATGGGGCAAGAGAAGCAGCATGACACTGCTGGCACTCTCCAGGCAGAGACATGAGAAGTACAAAATCCACGCTGGAAGTCCCTCAACTTCCAGAAAGTCATTGTTAGATGATATTGAAGGACAAGACTGACTCCAGCCCTACGCACCACTATAAAAATAGTATGTTGAAAACTCCCAAGGCCCTTTGACATCTGCAGGTTTCACTGTCCCTTGCCTCTCAAGGCTGGGGCTCTGGCTGTGCCCTACAGCATCAGTCAGGCAGGGAGTGGTGGCAGAGGTTCTCCCCTTGGACCCACACAGCCACATCACTGCAGCACAGGGAGGAAATGTCTGGAGCCTCCGGGCTGAGATGGGACATTTCGGCCTCATCTACAGTGGCAGCAGTCAACTACTCAGCCTGTGTATTTAAGGACTCAGTAAATAACTACTCAGGGGATGGTTTGTTCAAACATACCAATGGTGTTTTCATCAAAAGACCCTTTTTACAGAAATAGACGAAGGAGAAAAAAATATTTATCCAGAGTGTTTCAGGGAAGCTTCACTGGCTGGTGTTTTATGGTAAATGATTATGGTGTTCTGGGACAAACACGCCTGGCAGGCCAGACTTACTCCTGTCCTTGAATGAGGACAGGTGCAGGAGGAATAACTCATGCCTTGTCTGCTCAGGCCCTGCTGAAGGAGAAAGGATTTTTCCATCCAGTCTGCTTGAGAAGAGCCCTTTAGTGCCCAGAGCCACGGGAGCACAACATTGTCCCCATCACTGTGAATCTCCCTTCACCAACTCTTGCAGAGCCTTCCCACAGAGATATTGGGAAATGATGGATTCACCCCCACACCCCCCAGGATTTCTGAGCTGCTGGGTCAATACTCAGCTCCTGTTTTGGAAGATAAGCTGCAGACACATCTGTGCCTGGTATTTAGTTATGTGGTCTAGGACCCAACAGAAGTACCTCTTCACAACATAGCTCAGAAAAGTTTCTGAAAAAGGAGAATAAGGTTGTTCTAAGCAGCAATAAGCCATAACCTTTCTTGTCATCCACAGAAAGTCCTTCCCGAGTTACTATTCCTATCTCTGGGCAGGAAGTTTTGATGGTCTCTCTTTTAAGAGCACTTAGAAAATACCGCTCTAGCTCTGCAGTCAGCTTCTCTTAAGTCTGCCTGCAACAGCAGATGCTGGGAAACAGCAGGAAAGGATGGATCCAGTTGGACTAACACTCTGAAAATGGTTCCTACCAGGACCTTTCTCATAGGTGCTCAGACATCTTGGAATAGTTTTAAGCTGAAGTGACTCATGTGATGGCATATAGTCAGTAAGGCTGGGGCCTTTTGTACAGGCATACAAGGCCATGCTGTGCCTCCGTTCAAGGCAGGAAGAGATGCCACAACTGTTCCACATCCAATGAGCAAGCGGAGACTCGCTGCCAGTTGTACAAAAAGGGACACTTGAAGCAGCCAGCAACTCACTCCGTTCTCAGGAAGGTTTGCAGTCAGCCAGCCTGACACTAGCAGCAAGGTCTGAAAGCTGCACTAATGCAAGGAATCCCCCACATCGTATTTTTGGTTGATCCCAACAGCTGGATTTTGAGCTGTGTGTTAGGATTGGAGACCAGATTTCTGCATTGTAATCCCCTGTATAATAGGGGCTCCAAGGAAGTCAGATACATATAGGAATTTGTATGCTGTGGAGCTCAACATGCTGCTTGTGATCCATTCATTTTGGAGGTTTAACCTCCTGCAATTCCCTCTGCCACTCCAAGGACAGATGCGCTCTCTCAGTGTGACTCGGTCCAAGCAGATCACCTTACTCAGTGACAAGCACCTCGTCCTGTAACAAGTTACAGAAGTCCCACTGGGGACTAATAAAGAGCACTGGCCCAAGGAAAATGCACTAAGATGGGCCTGGCACCCCAGTTTGGCTGATCTCACTTGGCAGAGTGCTCACGGCTTGGTGAGTTACACAACTTTACTATGAAGGATCACAAATGTTTATATCCAACAGATTTCCCAGCACTGGCAGCTAAAGCCACAAGCATGGCAACACTCCTCTGCTCTGCACATGTCCAACAGCAGCAATGGATCATGCAAGCCCCTCCCCAGCTGACCTTTTTAGGCAGATTTAGACAAAAATCTCTCCAAAATGTCCATAATAGATTGTTACTTTTCCAAGAAGTGTCCTGAGATCACTTATACCAGTAAGAAAAAAACCCCACAAGGCAATGGGCATCAGGTTTAACCCTACTCATTCTATGATGGGATTTTTATAATGTATGGCCAAGTCTTTCACAGCTGAGCTGACATGAGCTACTGCACAATGAGCACCTGCTCATAAGACAGGTTTAAACCTAAACTAAATCTAAGTGGGAAGCGATTACTTGATTTGGTCCCGGGATAGGCAAGAAGTTGGTTTGGGCACTCACAAGGTACAGGGGCAGAAGAGCCATTCAGGTGGCCAACAAGACTAACAGATCCTTGTACCCAGATTTTCTGAAGACAGAAGGTTACTACTGCCTGTTTCAAGCACTATGAAACACAAAGCCTTCACTGCCATATTACAGTTCGCCATGCGGTTCTTGCATTTAGAAACTCCCCTGAATTAACACACCAAGTGGGGTTAGCCTTTCTCTGGGAAACAATGCAAATCTGCTCAGAAAAGCATTTCTGGGAAATGCAGACAAACACTGGGCCAAAGTCTCTGCTGGCCCAACTCCACTGAAATCAGAGCAGCAGCAGATAATTCAGCCATACATTCTTAGAGCGTCACTACTCAAAAATCTCTCCCAGATGGGAACAAAGAAACAAACAAGAGATATTCTCATTAAGAAGAAATTAAAGAAATTTATTTAATCAGAGATAGAAACATTCAACTCCTACCTCTCAATATATCAAGAGTTTCCCAAATGACCATCAGTTGACACTACAAAACCTCTGAACTTCAGAGGAACTAGGAAAGAGAAACAAACTAATGAAAGAGGTGCTGTTAAGGGGAAAACAATAAATTGTTTTCCTCAAAGCTAATATTCCTTTTTAGGAGAGAAAATTGATCATTGTTTCAGTCAACCTAGCACACATCAACTCTGTAAAAAACGATTTTAAAAGCAAGTAAAAATCGCTTAACACACTCAAATTGGCGTAACTGCAAGAAGCAAAATGCTTTAAAATTAGTAGTGCTGGTTAGAACACCACAATCTTCCAGTCAAAGTGCAACAAACGACTACATCAGTCCCGCCAATCATTTCTGATACCATCGAAAAGGAGAGCTTCAATTCATCTTCCCTGCTCCAACAGCTCCCCTCCTTCCAGAGAAGGTGGTGTCATTCCCAGGAAGGGAAGCAGGGCATTCCTGGCACCACCATAAGCATTTACAAGAGTTGGCTCATGCCTCAGATGAGTGGTACCGCAGCTTTGTGGACAATCTACACGTCTGTAATTAAGTCATGATTTACCTCAAGGAGGAAATATTCAACCAGGTGAAATTTCCCCAAGACCCATGAACTGTTCACATACCTTCCAAGTCCACTGGAGTGAACGTTCACAGCATCTAGGAGAAGCCAACCTGGCCCTTCCCTCATGAAAATGTAGGAATGAGAACAGAAAAATATTCCAGACCCTCTGCCTTCTCTGTCCACACGGGGCTTGTCTGTTCCCAAACCTGTGTCCATAAAACATCCAGCACTCTGACAACGTTCTTCACATTAAAGGAAGCTAATTCCCTGCCACTGGTACATTGCTAAGACATGCCAGTAGCAACAAGAATTAAGATGCTTTAGTAGGTTTGAAATAGCCAAAAGATACATTAAAGTTGTAAATTTTTATGTTTGCTGTCTCACCAACACCCAGAATATTCTCTCCTGTGGAGCAATCCACCAGATGTGCTCAAACTGTGCATTGCTCCCACTTAAACAGCATCATCCCCTCTCTTTGTGAGACATTTACCAGATCTGTGTGTATCGGAGGCTTTAGGGGTCCCAAGGTATCTCAGATTCCATGCTGCACAATGGCTTCTGGCTGCAGCCACCTGCAGGGCTGTAGCCTCAAGGTTTTGCTGGAAGACCCATGGATTTTGACACTTCATTCTTCAAATGAGGGATATCTTTCAAAGGAAAGGGCTCCAGCCACAGATGCAACTGGAAACAGAATGTCATCACAGGGAAGAGATGTAGGCTGAGAATATCCAGCCAAAAGATTTGAGCTGATTTCAATCTAAGTTAGATTTGGATCCTTCAGTGCTTTTCAAAGCTTTTGCAATACCAAAGTTTTTGGTACTGATGGAGTTTTGCTTTTACTTTGTCTTGTCAGTGTCTAAATTCATTTCCAGTTAGAGTATTACAGCTCTAGAAATCCCCCTTCAAGATACCACTAAGTAGTTTCCCAAAAAAAAAAAGCAGACTTCTAAAAAAATTACAGGTTTCATCACCTATGGTGGTACCTAAGCACTGCAATAGAGGGGGGCATTTTGAGTGTCTGCACTTTCAAATGAGAACCAGAGCAACACTGCCTTCCCTCTCTGTATTTGATGGGGCAGATTTCCCTTTCCTCCCTTTTGGCACAGAATTGCTGCCATAGGAATTAATCACTAGAGTCTCACAATGGTTATCAAGTTATGCATAAAGTGATAATGGAACTTGAACAGTTTTAAACACCCGCTACTCATTGTGTGTTATTCTCCATCTTTGATTTAATGAGCCTTTGTGACAGCTCAATCAGCTCCTACTGAGACACATGCACTGTCCCTCACTTTATCCAACAGCTCTTGTGAGGCAGCAAAGCAGCTGGACATAGAAAAATATCCACTTGTCAGTCCTTGCATTTCTCAAGTGTTATGTGAGGCTTCTTCATTATAAACCTTGAGGGTAATTAGAATTAGCGATTTGATTAATTTGTCAAATATGAGCTACATAAGTAGTTCACATACTCTCTCGAAAATTATTCTTAAACTCTTGTTTTTCTATCAAGGGATTTTTGAAGGATCAGTAGGGTAATCGATTCCACTGGAATTGAGGCAAAAAAGTTATTTGTACCCAAGATGGAGAAAATGGCTATTAAAATAATCCAATTATTCTTATGGGTTAAGACTTTTACTGCTAAATATGTTTGTTCTCATGCCTCTTGTGGAAAACAAGAACTTGCCTCTTCTAGCAAGCAGTGAAATTCCAACAACAGAACCCAAAAGAAGTGGATGAATTCAGCTAAGCCCTGACTCCCTAAAGCTGGTTTTGTTCTGCATCTGTCTGAATTTCTCAAGGAAGCCTCTGACCCCACAATATCCCCTCCACAGTGCATCCAATACAATCCAATAGCTTCTTTTTCCATTTAAAATTGGGAGCACTCAAATTTGGACATAGGCTAAGCAAGGTGAGATTAAATTCCTCAATTCAGAGTTAAGCTCTTTTGATGATACTATCACATTTTTTTCAGATTCAAAATACTCCCTGCATCCTCTACCATATGGGAAAATCACTTTCACCTGCTACAGCATCTTTAACCCCTGAGGAGCAGCCTTCTATGGAAAATACAGGCAGAACTGAGCACTAAAATTTATTCTCTTATTGTTCTCTTGGATAACTGGGCTTTTCTAGAATTTCATTGGTTTGTTTTGTTGGTACACAAAGAACACCTACTTTAGAGAGATGTGTCACAGAGTTTCACCCTGCTGAAGTCCTTTATTCTGACATTTGAACTGGAGAAAACAAGATCTCCCAAGTAAAGTCTTATTCCAAACCCATCTTACCTAACAATCAAAGTCTGGAGATTTTAGCTGTTCCTCTGCTTTTTCCAAAAAAGTAGAATTCAGCTCAAAAGCTGAAAGATAATGAGAGCTAAAATCCCCAGCTCATCTTTAGGCTGGTACTGCAGTCTATGACATTTGACATTACTAAGAACAGTCAAGCTCAACCCTGACCTCTCAGCCACATCTTATCACAACTGAAATCAAAACTACTGAGAGCTGATGCCAGTTTGGAAACTTCTTCCAAAAAACTGATATGGTTTCAGAGGTTCTAGCACTGTCTTTAAAGTATTTTATTTATTTTTTCCTATTGATTGATTTGTTTGTCTGATATGAAGCCATTTAACATCCTGGGCACTCTGCAGTTGGTTTTTTTTGGTAATTCTTACCCAAGGGCTTTGCAAGCAGATGGGTAGGAAGAAACATTCCTGACAGCCAGATGAGATCATCCTATATCATGAGTGAGCCCTCACCCTCCCAGATTCAGGCAATATCCTATAGACTTTGCATGTATCCATGTTATGCAAGTGTATATCACAACAGTTCTCACAAATGGGGGAATCTGGAACATTTCCTCTTTTCTTGCACTCGGACTGTTGATATCTTGTTGAAAAAGGACATTGTGAGGAGAGACATGCTGCTCTGCAAGACAAGGGGGTATGCAACAGCTGGATGGGATCCCTGCAAATCCAAACATTTAGGAACTGCTTAATCCAAAGAAAGAAAGTCATGGTTGTCAGTGCATTTAGAGGTGCCCAAAGGCAGAGCTGCCAGGATGGTGCAAAAGTCTCTGCCATCCTCACCCTGTTTTATCAACAACCGGTACAATTTGCTGTCAAACACAGCCTGTGCCAGGATGGTGTGGGAGGGGGACAACCCAGCACTGCTCCTTTTCCATGCCCCAGGCAGTGGAGCAGAACAGAGCTGTTCAGCCCACCCACCCACCGCCACGGCTTTCTCTGCATGAAGTACAGCTCAGCAGCCACTCTGACAGCATCTACTGAAAAGGAATGCTAATTTCCTCCTTAATTCAGAGTTAAGCATCACACGGGGATTTATTTGGTACAGAGCTGCTGTAAATAAAGACTACAGGCTTCGAATACGGCATAATTTGTCTACCATGAGTGCTACAGAAAAAGAAGTCTTGCCTGTAATAAATTAGTTAAATACATATAAACACCACAAATATTAATACAAGAAGTGTAATGCAGAACAGGACTCTGGGAGCCAGCTCAGCTGAGAATGCAGGGGCACAGGGAGAATACCCAGCAGAGGTCCCAGGGGTGTAGAGCCATCAGACCATCCCTCTTGATGCTTAATTATTTAGCCATTAGTTAGGTGGATGCTAGTTTGGACATACCCATGGCTAGTGACCACAGGATGGAATGGACCTTCTTCATATTTAGGAGAAGCCAAGTGTTTTTAAAATCATTCAAAAAAATACTAAAGGCAGATGGGCATTCAGCATGAAATGTTTCAACCATCCCCAGGTCTGCCCAGAAACATCTTCATGCCTGATTAGCCTGGAAATCTAAAAATCTAATCTTCAACTGCAGCTTCTCCTCAGCTTGGACCATTTACAAAAAAACTCTCCCTAGTGGGGAACTCCCAAGTAGCCTCCGAGAAGGAGGTTACAGTTTACAGCTAAGTTGCTCCACATATGTTGAGTAATATTCAAAACTCACATTTAAAGAGTGAGCAGATACCAGCAACTTGATTATTTGATAATTATACAGAGTTTTAGAATGGAGCTCTCTTTTATGATTTCAGCACCTGATAAAAGAGGCAGGGTATAATACCTAAAAAGAAACATTTGGTGAGTGGGGGAGAAAAACAAGAAGTTTAGGAATGGGACAAGGATGGCTTTCTACAGAAATTCCAAGTGCTCAAGAGAAACACTGGCTGGCAGAAAGCAAGGACAAATGTGTGGAACAGATGAAACTACATGTGGATTTACCAGTCTCCTAAGATCATCCCTACTGGAAATTCACTGCTCATCTGCAAGAACAAGGGATTATTTAACCACAGCTGGATAGAAATCAAAACCCTCAGGAACATGGTCTAAAAAACAAGACAGCATCATGCTTGATATTTTTTCTGTTTTGCTGCTTAAATAATAGGAAGACTGAGCCCACTGTGTCTTTGGGCTTCATGTCGAATACACAGACTATTCTGCAAGTGTTGGGAGCTGCAGAAATGCCTGTAACAGCTGGAATAATATTTAATGACAAGTTATGGAAGGAACACCCTGATCTATGAAATAAAGATGAGAAACAGCACAGGGTCTCAGACAAGGTCACTCAAAGGCCTGTGAGACACGACAAAAGGGAAAATCTCAGGAGAGATGCCCAGGTCAAGGTGCAACCCTGGAAGCAGCAGGGTGGCAGGAGCTGGCTGGATTTGAAGAGACAGGTCTAGGAGAGGTTGGAAGTGGTGTGGGCTTTGCCGTCCATCAGCAACTTGCTCACAGCTGCACAGGAAAACAGAAAAACCCCAAAATTTCTCTTAAAGCGTCTCTAGTTTTTATGAGGATCACACTTCTTTCTAACAAGGACAATCAGAATTTCTGTACTTTTATTCATACTAAAGCAATACTACAAGCCTTTACGTAAGTGTTTAGATAAATGTTTGTTAGTCTTACAGTCATAAGTGATGACTAAACCCGGATGAGAAGTTTTGGCAGAGAGAAGCGGCCAGGATTGAAGGAATGTTTTACCAAAAAGACGATAATAAGCATTTTTATTTGCTTTAGGATAGTGGATAAGGCATTCAGGGATATTTGAAGTCTTTATTCAGGTCCCTGCTCTAGTTTGCTGTGCCCAACACACTGGGCTCATCTACAGGATGGTCAATTCTGATATAGGTCTTGTTATAAACTTCTAAAGCAGAACTTTAACAGCGGTAGTTTGGGATAAGCTTTTCATCAAAATACATACGTTTATGGTGAAGTTTGGCATTGAGGAGGCTTTGCTCCAATCATACAGATTATCCCTCTGAAAAGAAAAAGAGCCTCCACATTGATGATCACCCAGGAGCTAGAAAATAATTCTGTGCAAAGCATAAATCAGTTCATCCAAGAAATCCGATTATCTTCTAGATCATGCAAATAGATACCCCCTTTTCTTTTGAAATCATCAGTTAAAAGTAGAAAATTATGGATATTTGACACACACAGAAGTAACAAGAATGGCTGAAACCTGCATGGTTAGGGTTGATGTGCCACAGTGCTGCAAGTCAGGACAGTTATTTTGATTTCTACTTTTCCAAAGTGTTCTTTTCTGGTAAATAGATGATAATAAATGACAACAGATGATTTTCAGCGGGATTTTCTGAAGCAAAAAACTAAAAAAAGTTCTTCAAATACTTCATTTTAGTTACAAAACTGCATCCTACCTGATCTAAACAAAAAACAGGTGAATCCAAACCCCTGGTTTGGAATGCAAATTGACATAAATCCATAGTGTCCATTAGAGCATATTTGGGGGAGAATTTACTGCTCTTCTACATGATTTTTACAATGATTTTATAGCATTTTCTTGAGGGCATCCTCTCAGACCCAGTTTTCAGGGTTTCATGTTTTAAGGCTTTTGCTTTTTAAAAACTACAGGAACTTCAAAGCAGCAGGTATTTCCACATGAAAAGCCCTCACTGTTGACTACCAAGATCGAACACTGAAGCACACAAACCCCAGATAAAACCATGGATAACACAACATTCCCTCCGAGCCTTTACCACTGTCCAGTTGAAAAACTACAGCTTGCAGAGTAACTAAAGCCAGTGGGGCGGGTGTCTTATTTTAAGTCTGAAATGCACAATAAAAAAAAATCCCTTTTACTTATGTTTATTTATAATGACATTGATCAGACCAGCAGTTGGGAATGTGTATAAATACCACATTGTCATAGCTAAAATAACATCCAAGTTCAAATAATAAAACCCGGGATATGGTTTTGAACATACAGAGTGGATTTAAAGCTGCACAGCTCCACAGCAATACCATTTTCTGAGGTGCATATTCAACTCTATGAACCCAATTTGTCATTGTCTTAAAGAGCATGCTCTTAATTATGCTCCTGTTCAAAAAAATCTTGTTATTGCTTTGTGAAATGCGTGCATTGCAAATGGAAAAATTAAGAGAAAGAGACATTAAATGTAAGACCAAAAAAAGCCCTTTTCTCATGAATAGTTAAACTGACTGTATTTAGTTTGCTTTTCTGTTTGTGTGTTTTTCTCTTAGCAACAAGGGGGAAAACAGCCTTTTAACTGTAAGAAACCCCAACATTAAGAGCATAAAAATTGACATAGCAAATAGGATATCTGAAACTACCTATAACAAATCACTTACACTGTTTAAGCTACAAATTGAAGGTATTCCTCTAACTCTAAAGGAACGCACTTTTGTGTAACTACAAACATTTAAAATTGTATTTTACACAAAGACATTCTTCCCAAAGAGCTTTACATGTGGAACCCATTCAAACCCTAGGAAACCCCTGAGGACTTTTATTCAGACTATTTCCAACTCAGTGAGATTATTCATTTATTTAAAATTAGTCACCAGTTTATGTATTTGCAGAAGTGAGTGTGCATGAAGGATTTCTCATATCCCACTGAAATGCAGCCACCTCTACAGCAAGACAAAGTTGTTCAGCAGCTCTACACCACAGAAGGCACCCAGAAATAAAACCATCAAGTTCAAGGATGGCAGAACACAACAGCCTAAGTTAAAACTTCACCAGGACTAGACTTTACATCATTTCCCCAGGCAAAAAGCACAACGAGCTATTCAGCAATATGTCCACAAGTCAAAACTTTGCCTCTGCATCTCAGAGGTGGTTTATCCTCATTGAGCAAACCCCAGAGGACAGGGCCACTGACCTGAGTGCCATTAGCATCACCTGCATGAGATGAGATCTTGCACAGCAAAGCTTGGAGGGGAACATGCTCAAATGTTTCCCAGCCTGGAGGCTGCAGAATTTCTGAGTAACTAGAGGAGGTTAAGTTTTACTGAAGTATTAGCATACAGCTGACAGAAAAAAGTAACCCTCTGAACCTGTTATCATCCTATAAATCTCAGGCTGGGAACGACTGCCATGGCCTGTTAGGCAGGTCTCACACAGCCCTAAAGTCTCCCTAACACCTCACCACAGACTGGTGTGATGAGCAGCAACAAGCCAGTCCTGAGCTCTGCTTTTCATAAACATATTCCAAACAAATATTGGTGGTCAGTAAACCACCAAGGAAAACATGCACACCTTTGCAGCTTCCAGCATGGCTTGGAAATTAACGACCCATGAGTTGGCAGCACACCTTCTCCTTCCTTGAGGTTGGAATACCTCAAGGAAACTGCAATAGCAAAGTGCAAAACAGGATTTTAACAGGAGACTTCCCAGAACATGGAGGTCTCCAGCAAATTCCTTTTTTTAAATCTCCATTACTGGATAACCAGCTGCTGTTTGTGAGCTTTCTGAAGAAGCTTTTATCAGGTGGGGGAAATCAAGGGTCAGAAAAAGAGCTGGTTTAGCCTCTCCCAGCTTTTCTTTCCTCCATCGCCATGCTAATCTCAGCCTGCATATTGCCCACAGGTAAGTGCCGAGCTCTCCTGCAGTTAGGAGAACAAAAAGGCAAAGAAGATTATGATCTTGAAACCAGAAGGGGGAAGCAGGTGGAGTTTGCTGCCATCGCTTAAAGGGTCAGAATGGCTTTAGCAGGACCAGTCATACGCTCAGTGATTCAGCTGACAGCAGGGATGGTGTCATCCCTCCCCCTTTTGCCGTACTATCTTCAGCAGGCTCTGGGAGCCTTGCAGCATCACCAGGACTTGGGTTACTCTTAAAAACCTCAATTGATCAACACTGAAAAGCTGCAAATAAATTGTGCTAGCATTAAGCACCTAGCATTAAACTGCCCCCCAGCATTTAGGACACAGCTGCAGGAGCTGTTTGCAGAGCCAGAAGAGATCAGCAGGTGCACCTGTACTGTCCCAGGCTGCTGGGTAGTTTTGTGGTTAACAATTTGTGCACTTGACACACTGACTGTGACACTAAGTACTGCTCACACCAAGAGCTGCTTGCTCAGGCTTGATCCCAGAAGCCCTGGGAGCTCAATGCTAAGCTGAAGCTAAGAACCCTGCAGCTTTTGATCCACTCAGGAAGCTGCATCTGACATGCCATAAGTTTTCCCCAGGTCTCCCCACAAACCCACTGCACATCCTCTGAAGGCAATTTTGGCCTATCACATGGCATTCCCACCAGAGCTGCCACACAAAGGATCTTGGGGCACACAGAAATGCAAATAGGATAGCATCTCAAAAAAAAATCACATTTTTGTAGGATTTGGGGAACAATAACTTCCTTCCACAGCCTACAGCAGCTTTGTCTAAGCAATTCTGCGGACTGAGCTGCTCTATCACTCTTGGAGGAGAGACATTACCATAGAAATGTGTTTCCTTTTTGCATACTTAGTGTCTCTTGTCCAGTTTCAGAGTGGAATTAGCTGCTTTCATTCTGGATTTTCATTTTGACTCCAGCCCACAATTAAACTGTGTGTAGACTTGAGCTGTATATGCTCATTGGAAGCAGCAGGCTCTGAAGGACTGGTATGCCTCTAAGTTTGGGATATAACCACACTCACTGCAGCCTGCCACATCCAGGGGAGCCTGGAACCAAGTGTCACCAGCTCCTCTGCCCTAAAGCACCCTCATACTGTGTTTGGGCAAGCTCAGAGCAGGCAGTGGTACCTGTGAAGATCAAGGGGACATCAGTAGACAGGATCAGCTGATCCAGAATGCTTTTCATTATAAAACATAAGCCCCAAGTACATGCAGAAGCAGGTTTTAAGCATGAAACATGGAACTCAAATCAGCTGTTTACGTGTATAGTAGATATCTGAGAGAGAACTGGCTGCATGAATCAGAGCTGGTTTAGAAAACACTCCCAGGACTTGCCTTTAACAAGGCTGACAACCTTTTGGATTCTTAAACCATTGCATAGAGAGCTTTGAAGAAACAAAGAACTCTGTAAAAACACATCACAGAGCCAAGTAAACACTCCACCCTAATAGGAAGTCTCTCCCCCCCGTTTCTGATCAGACATTTTTGTGTATTTTCAAGCCTGAATTTGAGATCCAACCTCAGAAGTCCAGTCTAATGGCTATTGGACAAATCCACAGTACCATGCAGTGAGGAACCTTATTCCAAGCAGTATCCTCACAACAAAAATAAATTCAGGACTCTGGGTTTATGTTGGATTTCCTGAGTGACATATCTTGGTGTAAGGTACACAGGAAAATTCAGACTCAAGCTAGTTACAAACAACAACTTAAAAGCCATTAAAAACTCCAAACTGAAAACAAACTTCCAAAGTCAGCATCAAACTTCAACTGGTTTTAATACTGTGGGCTTCGTGACAAACTCACACCAATCTCATATACAATCAGCTGTTCTAAAGTCTGGTGCAAAACACATCAGTTTTAGAACAACGAAATCATCCAGTCCCTTTGGATTACCCTTCCTTTTGTATTAAAAGAAATTTATGCATGATGTGCCATATTTCTCTTCCCTGAGATCCTCCTGGAATGCCAGTGAAGCTTTTTGCCTTCATCCCATTGAACGTTTCCTAGCGCTATTTAAGACCCTTTGCACATTTCTGCCTAGGATTGTGGCTGCCATTTACAAGTACAATAGCAACAGATTTTTTCCCCCTAGAAATGGTCAAGAGAAGACACTTTAGTACAATTACTGCAGGGACAAGGAGCCACACTCCCATAGCAGTCCTCAGATAACTTCCTCACTTCAAATATTAGCCATGTCCAGAGCAGAACATGAGCCAAAACATTTGGAGATCAAAAAAGCACTGAATCGGAATGTTTTCTCCATTTGCACATTTGGAAAAAGCAAGATTACTTTTGGCTTGTAGAGTGTGAGAAAGTTCCTACTCAAAGCATTTCCAAGAGAGAATAGGAGCAGAAGGCACCTTCACTCAAGAAATATTTGCTTCCAGAATATTACAGCAATGGTTGGTAGGGGTTGTGAAAAACTGGATGAGCATTAGTTCTCCTAAAAGGAAGATCAAACTCCAAATTTTCTGAAAAGCTCCATCGTCAGTAATTAGTGTCATTGTTTTTTGCTCAATTGTTTTTCATTTATTGTATGCTCTCAGTAACCAGCTCCACACATGCTTGGAAATACAATCCTGAAGGCTTCAAAGTCTTGAAGAATTAGGAAGTGACTTTCCACTGGTTTAGCAAGTGGACCAGTATGAGCTGTCTGAACATTACCGTAACAAACCACCATTACACTACTTAAAAATAATATTTATCTACTGAAGCTGTCTGT
The DNA here is from genome assembly GCA_013397935.1 of Dasyornis broadbenti. Taxonomy (NCBI): domain Eukaryota; kingdom Metazoa; phylum Chordata; class Aves; order Passeriformes; family Dasyornithidae; genus Dasyornis; species Dasyornis broadbenti. The sequence continues at coordinate 133,239 of VZRN01000098.1, forward strand.
TACAAAGTCATCAACTTTGAGCAGTTTAAGAAGGGCATTAAATTATAGGGTGGAAGTACTTAAACACAGTTTTATTTGCAGGGAATTTGCAGGACAGTTTTACTCTTTTACCAAGAGCTGGCAGATGAGGATTTCACATGTCTTTATGATCATGGCATAGAGGGGGTTGTGGCTGATGTGACCCTTTATGGCCCCTATCCAAATACTATCAAACTTTGCCATTTACTGACATTCAGTACCCTCAGACATTTGCATCTAATCTTGCAAGAGTGGTCCCATCAGGACTGGTTTGTTTTGGTGACCTAAACACCCAGAGCCAGCCAAGTGCCATTAGTCTGGATGTGGGGAAATATTTTATTGCAGGACTGGCATCAGCACCTACTCCACCCTCCTCACAGCACCCAGAGCCAGGGCAAAATGAGGTAGAAAATGCTGTTTCTACGCAAGTATCACTAGGAATGCACCCAGATCTTATTTTCTCAGCCCAAACCCAAAGTTCTATGGCTGATAGGAAGGACATCAACTTATAAAACAAGATTTCTCAAGTCTGTTCCTGGTCCATCACCTACCTTTTGATCTAGGACAAATTATCTTTTCTCCCTCTGCCTTGGAAGACTTTTTATCTACTTCAAGCTCCTTTGGAGAACTTAGGCCAAGGCAAGGAAGGATACAGCTCATGGTTCATTCATATGACCCAGAGGTACAGGATTCCTCCCACGTTGTGACTAACTATCAGTAAGATGCGTTAGTATTTCTTTCCCATTATGTCTGTACAGGCCAACATCATCAAGAAAGCAACACTCATGTCCTGCTTTAAGTGATAAACTTCCCAGGTAACAGACACTTCCCCACTCCCTGTGCATCACAGAGCTCTCATATTAACGTGTTCAAAGAGGAAGAAATCTTTCAGTGAGGACAAGCAGAGACCAGAGCAGACAGCAGGCCAGGGAGACAGATACATACTACAGAATATTTTAAGTAAGGCAATTAACTCCTTAGTGCTGACTCGCAGTATTTAGAGGGCAGCAGGAGGTTGGTTTGCAATGCCAGACTCTCACCTCTCCTTCCATGCTCCAGTGATGAATCAGCAGTCTGACTTTTAGTCAACACAGCTGAAATGGTTCTTTGCTGTCCCCACTCACGATGCCCCAGAGTAGAGTCACAGTCAGCTGCTCTGGGATGAGGCAACAGCCAGTTCATCCCACAGCTGGAGAAGGGAGCAGTCACAGCCTCAGCTGTGGCATTCCCAACAGGCTTCAGGTTTGAGAGCACAGCTCCTGGGACAACAGGCTGTGGACACAAGTGGGAGAGGGCAGAGGGCCACAGGGAGCTGTGCTCAGCAATCCGTGACAGCAACAGCTTTTCAGCCTGGAGGTTTCTCTCTTCAAGTGTCTTCCCTTTCTGTTCACCTTTGTGGCCTCCCTCACAGCTCCCACAGGGGCAGACTTGGCTAAAACATGGGACCTCCATAGGTCCCCATAGGACCTCCCGCCTCCATAACCCCATTGCAGCAGCATCTTAAATGAATTTCTTCTATAGATGTTTTCCTCACAATCTTGGTTTAACATTTAAATACACCCCCCCAGCTTCAGACACACAGGAGCTCAATTGCAAGGTTAATTCCTGTCTATAGCATTGATACTCAGAACTGGCACACAGCCATTGATCCCAGGAATTACTTCATCGAAGTCACATTCTTGGAAGTAGATGCTTAAAACAGGGTTTGGCATTTCCTCTACCCTGCAATTCAAAGTTTCCTTCCATATGTTGAGCGTGGTCAAAACTCCAAACTGGAGATTTCAATTTTACTGGAAACCAAGTTAGTTTTCATCTCAAATTAGTGAAGTTTCCTGTTTCAACAATTAAATTGCCATCTCAGGAAAATGTCTGCTGGAGTAAAAAAAAAAAATCATTCTGTCTCAATAAAATTGAGAAGTTTTGCTCAAACAATGGTGTTTTGAAGGTTGATAATACTGTAACTCAACATATTTCCAGTGAAAGCATTTTCATGTGAAAGGAAATCCTTCATCTTCGTTTGCTTACATGACAGAGCTACACCGATGCCAGCATTTACCATGAAAGTTTTGGATTTGTTAAAATGAATTTGTTTTCTGTGGAAACTTTCTGTCAGAAGGCTTCCTACCACATGTGCTCTCCAGAACTGCTGCTTGAGCTGTCAGCACAAGGCTCTGGGGGCAGTGGGCTCTGGGAAGAGGAGGCAGGAGGATGCAGACAGGACTTTCAGAGATCAGCACCTCACCACTGATGAGAGACCATTGTTCGTTGTCAATAAATGCTCAGCAGCACAAGCTTTATATTCCTTTCACTGACTCCAGCTTCCCTGTTATTTTTTCAGCTCCATTTTTGCATGGTTTCCCCACCTCAAGGATTTTTGATCAATAAACCAAGAGGAAAAACAACTCAAAGCTGTAAATATATAACTTATAAAGCCTCCAATCTCAGCCATGCCTCAGGGTGGTAATTATCCAGGCAACATCTACACTGAAGACACCAATTTACTGCCCTGCAGGTTTTAGCCAGGTACGAAGAGTACAGTGTATCCATAAATCATATTCCTATCCAGGCTTTTGAGAGCGATACATAACATTTAATAAGTGGTTGCCTTTCTATAACTTAGGACTAGAACCTTAAAATACTTATGTTCAAGGATGTGATGGCAGATATCACTCTTCTACTCTTATAGTTATCATTACATGTTTCTTAGCGATAGATCTCAGACATATGCAAAGGAATTAATTGCACTGATCACTTTCCAATGAGCGGAATTTATATTTGTTCAAAAGTAGCTTTGATAGTCTTACTTGCATAATCAGGAAATAATCCAGAAAAGAAGTCAATGCAAAAAAACTAATGGGCTGGCGAAGAAAGAAATAAACAGATTTAGGGGCAGTAATATTAAAATTGGGATGATTCAAATAGTGGAAGAAAAATGAGGCATACCAGGCCACAGACTGCAGCCTTTTCTGCCTCTGCTGTTGGTGTGGTGCAAGGACAATGCATTTCAGCCACTGAAAAATGAGAAATCTACTTCATGGGTATAAAGCCAGAGGCAGCAGTAGGAAGCAGGGATAAGGTGGTGGACAACCATGGCCCAATCTCCCAATTCCCTCCTGACAGGGAGACTTTAGTTTGCCATCACTGCAGAAATAGAACAAGCTCCAATTCTGTAATTCCAGCCGGCTGCTGCCTGCACTCACAATACTCCAAACTGACTCTCAACACACACTGGGCTCTCAGCTAGTTAAAGAAAGGAATAATACTTAGTTCTATCAAGCTTCTAAGCTCCCCAAGCTGTGAGCTGAACACTGCTTTCAAAAGCAATGTTGAAGCTGATAAGCCACCCCAACATCTGGCAGCAGGTCAAAGGATTCATTTCACCACGGGAGAGATCTGCAGGGTAAAGCCCAAAGACACTGATGGCTGCAGCTGAGTGCCGCACAAACATTTGGAATTGCCTGGGCTGGAATAAAAGTACCAATCTGGCACTTCAGTGTGGATGAAACTCAACATGACGATGGGTCACACTTCACTTCCTGTCGAGCCCTTAGCAGCCAGCCTTGCCAGAGCTGTAGAAGCAAGGCAGGGCGAGGCCATAAATCTCCAGGAGGGATCCTACAGCTTTGTGACAGGCAGGAGGTATTAGAGTTGATAATTTAGTTTAGCATTTGCCCAAAATCCATTAATTCTGGCATAAATTTCCCACCAGCTTGTAGGACCACAACCACAGGCAAATACAACAGCAAAGACTCAAACTCAGACAAGACTTTGCACCACAGCTCCTTGTTTACAGATAATCCAGACAGGAATGATCCAGTTTATCCTTAAGAGATTATTTACAGGTCCTGCCCATCACCTATTTAATTTCACTGTATAGAGTTGCCAAAACAGGCAGTGAACAACGGGAATGGGAAGAGATAGTGTTTGCATTTGGACTTCACTCTGCCTGTTCCCCAGGGACCAAAAGCATGTAAGATAGGTGGGTCTATGAGTGGGAAACAGAAGAAATAGAAGGATTCCTCTAACACTTAGCTGCTCCAGCTGCTCTCTGTGCCACCCTCCATAAACAAGTCAGTCTTTGTCTCAGCCTGGACTTGTGTTTTGCTCAAAAATGAAAATATGACTCTGTCTAGACCTCCTTACAAAAGCACTTTCAGTGTTTTCTGCAGAAATATTAACACTTCCCAAATAAGCAAATAAGACTCTCACCATTTGAGGATGATAACAAAGAAGTGGGTTTAAAATTTAAAAAAACAACCACTAGAATTGGGATAATTCATAAAACACGGTAAACTCGTATTTACACTCCACACTTGTTTATCAAAAAAATTTGTTTCCTTGTTCTAAAGGTCACAAACTGAAATTTTTTTATGACAAAGAAATAAGCTTTCTTTTTTTTCTGTTTGATAATAGGAAGTTTTCAAGCACTGCCTGAAGTGTGCAGAAAAAAATTATTCCATTACCTTGACCAGGGAAAAAGCAAGAAAAAAAACCCCCAATCTTTGTAATACTGTTTCTCAAGAACATCATGGGCAATGTTTCTGGTGAATCAGTATCTCCATGGTCAATCACTGACCACCCATTCGCTCATTTCCCACACAGGCTTTGGTACCATGAATAGCCTCCACTTCTCCACATGGAAACATGGAGAGCTACTTCTAAATATTTGTATTTATACAACTTTTTTTTTTGCTCTTTTGCACATCAGCAGCAAGAACAGTTGTCTTACATTTAAGACTCACTGAACTACACTGAAAAAACAAACCCAACAAACAAACAGACACAAAGACTACCCCAAAACTTGATGAAAGGCATTACCTGCTGAAAACTTTGAAGCCGCTCACCTTGCTCAGTCACAGAGCTGTAGCCAAGCACTTGCTGATATCAAATATAAGTTTACGCACAGGAAGGCACTGAAAGAGAGCACACACACAAAAATCACCTTTAAATCACTTTCATGATTGGCCTTTCGTGGAGGTTTTTACGCAGTCTCACACTTCAGAAAAACTCAGAGCAAGCAGGGCAAAAGGAGTCTCAGGGTTTATTGCAGTCACCCTTAGTTACTACCAGCAGAAAGCACAGGCAGCACCAAGTTAACTATTCCCCTTTTTAAACATCCTCCTGGGCATAAGGGAGATATGAAGAGTCAGCTCAGCTCTCTGCAATGCTTTTCAAGTTTTAAGGATAGTGGTGCATAATTAGAATGAGGCAAAATAGTCAGCATCTAAAAATCCCCTTTCACACGCAGACACAGCAGATTCTGCAGTACAAGATCCATTCTTGAGGGGAAAATAGCCCCATATAACAAATTTTTACACTTTTGAGCTTGGAGAAAGTTTCATGCAAAGTTAGGGCAACCAGTAGAGGAATCCAAGGAAAAAGGATAACATAGCCTATCCCAGAAATACCTTTTCTAAGCCAGGATCCGAAAAAAATTCTGTACCTTCAAAGACACCACCTTAAGGAGACTGTCCCTTATAAAAGTACGACCTCCACAGCTTCTCTTCCATTTACAGGGTGCGAACAGCAACCACGTGCTGCTTACCATGGAATCCACCTGGAATCCTCCCGTTCAGTTACCACCCCACTAACGAGCTCGCTAATGAGCTCGCTAATGAGCTCACGAGCATCAGCTTTCTGCTGCAGCTGGGCACAAACGCCGGGCTCCAGGCTGATAGGCGCTGAGGTTATTTTATTTCTCCGTTCCTTCTCAAACAACTGAAAAGGCCCAGTAAATGCAAAGCTTAATTTGGTTCAAATTTTGTTCAGTCCACGCTCAAATTTTGTATTTCAGAGGCAAGGATTCAGTGCCTCTTGCACTGCTTCCCCTTCGACTCTGCTGTCTGAGCTCCCTGACATGCACAGAAATTTCTCCATCTAAGTCATGCCATGTGGGCTTGAGAAAGATCAACATTTCCCAACAAAACTCTGCTTTGACCAGACATTTACGACCAGTTTTACCCCGAATATATTAGAGGCAAGAGGAAGGGGCTCTCAGTTTCAAATCACACTCCTCACCCAATTTATTTTTCATCCTATTAATCCATTTATTTCTAGTCACACCCTTTAGAACCATCAGCGTTCCTCTTATTAATATTACAACCTATTTGATTTTAATTATCACTCATTTACAGGAAGGGCGTGGCCAAATTAAACTGTAATTTGCAAAAGAAAACTCCTGTACAGCCAGATTTTTCACTAAGAAAAGTTGGGAAGGAGAAACCCAACAAGGAAAATGTATGACAAAGAACTTTATTAGTTTTTCTGGATGTTTCTAACCATCACCCTTTAAACAGCATATCCGGCTCCCAGGGGGATGAGCAGCACAACTCTCCCTGTTTTAGTGGAACCAAGGTTGATTACGTGGCTGGAAGGGAACCGCAGGATGATATTCCAGGTTACTGATCCAGGAGCATCCCACATCATCTGCCACACAGATGTGTCCAGATGTGGGGCTGGCAGCCTCCTGGTCCAATGCAGGCACATTTTACAGGAAGACAGCTCCCAGGCGGGGCAGGGTATGGCAGCAAACCCTCTGAGCTTGGGAATTCCAAGGACCACCCTCAACTCCATCAGCAGCTTTATAATGAATTTTTACAGCTAGAGCCTAAGTAGCTGTACATTTTCTAGGGCCAATAGATCATGGAAGATCTAGAGGGGGACTTTTCTTATTAATCTGCAGACAAAAATAATGCTCTACCAGAATGTGGTCTAAGAAGGGCCAAAGGAAGGCTGCACAAGGGGCCCATCCCATGGCTGCACAGACAAAAGGGCTTTGAGAGGAAAATGTATCCGCAGACCTGCAGGAATGATTGCTTCCAGAAGAATGTAGGAAATCCTCACCAGAGGGAGGACTGAGGCCACTGACTCATCTGGTGCAAGGCAAAATTACTGCTTCACAGTCAGAGACCATTTAGGTTGGAAAAGACCTTGAAAATCATCAAGTCCAACCACTAACCCAGCAGTACTTCAGCATCAGTGAAATTATGCTGATTTGCAGAAGCTGATGCTCTGTGTCTTATGAAGTCGCACAGAAAAGTTTTCTCAGGCAGCATTTTTCCTCACAGTCTCCGAGAACTTGTGTGTCCGCCTCAGGTGGTTTGGAGGGTCTGTTATTTTAGTAACGTTCCCCAGCACCCCATGGAGGAGAGTTGAAAATTATATTGGAAATAGGGATTTACTCTCTGTTAGAATCAAAACATCAGAGGCTCTGGTCAGACAAAGGGACACTCTAGAACCACACTGGCACATTTCTCACAGAAAGTCCTTGCCAGTAGTGCTACCAAAAAAAAAATGTTATAATTTCTTGCTGTTTTAATGGGCCTTTCAACATCTGGTTATTTTCCTAAACACCCCAGTTTCTGCATAACATGCTAAAACACTGGTCCTGTTGTTAAATTCTTGTTTCTTATGTTAAGATACAATATAAAGCTTGAATCTAATCTCACATCTTTAAAGACATCACCCAGACGGGAGGAAGAACAGGATTTTCTGAGCCAGCAATGTCCCAAGAGTAGGAGCATCAGACCCACAGGCTGATATGGATCGGAGGAGATTTCTGGAAGTCATCTGGTGCAATCTGCCTTCTCTTCAGAGGAGGAACAGCTTTGATCAGATTCTTAGAGGCCTTTTCTAGGCAAGGTTTAACATCTCTAAAGCCACTACAGCTACTGCAGGAAGCACAAAGACACCTCGGAGTTAATCCAGGGAGGCAGCAGAATAAGTCTATTGATGGGAAGGTATAGGAAAATTGATTGAATTTTATATAAAAAGCACTGTTTTTTTCTATCAATCCCATCCAGAATAATGACCACGAAATTGTTTCCTGAGAGTTCATAGATTCATGGAGTTCCTGTGGCACATCACCTCTGGATCTCCATACTGTTATAATCCAGGATTCTCCAAAGACCTCTTCTGTGCTTTCAACACCTTTAATTTTACCATTAGTCTCAATTTATTTGGCATTTTTCTTAGCAGCTCAGCTTCTAAAGGCACAGAGCGCTAGAACAATGTTGACTTTCATGGTGAAAAACCCCTGCTAGATTGTGGAGGAAAGCAGAACAGAGAACCTTATAGATTCCAAGGCCACAAGTCAGAAGCACCCCGATTAATTTTATTAGTTCAACATGCAGTGAAAGCTGATTTGCTACCGAGCCACATCGGATATGGGGATTCTCAATCATTTCCCCATTAGTGGAGCTTTCATAACATCTCTCCTGGGCACATTCAGACCTCCTCACACCTGAACTCACACTTAAATCTTTCCTTTCAGTCACAAGATCTCTCTCTCCTACTCATCCATTTATTGCTGACCCTTGGAGTGACAAAATTATCCTTGACATTTGTGCCCTCCTTGTGCAATTGGTCGGCATTAGTCAGCGGGTTCAGAAGTCGAGGGGACAGGAGGATGATCACCTAAGGAAACAAAGTGTAGGCAACACAGCTAAAAAGATGTCACATTTGTAACCCAACCTCATCTTTTCTAGGAGTATGACTCTTTAAATGAGTCAAAGCAAGGCTGAAGCTGAGAGCAGAATTTATCACAAGGAGGCTCAAGTGGGAAATGTGCTATGTTTTAGCATTATTACATGGGCGCATAGACAGATAATATAATGTTTTATCCTGGGAAGTGGGAGGCATGGAAAACATCTGCTGAGAGGATGATCACTTCTTTAATACGTTAAATACAGGCATGCTATAAAAGCAGATCACCCCATGCATTATTGAATTAAAAAATAAATATTGCAATGATTTATATCCTGGTTTCCTGTTGCTCAAGGGACATTTGTGATGAGGTTGCTGAGGAAGCAGTGTTTCACAAGCAGCTATCTAATTCTAGCTGCTGTGTCATGTTACAGAACAAGACTTTCTTCAGAGCGTTGGACTCACCACCCGTTTGTCTCAACAAAATTTCCTACAAATCTTTCTCCTTTTTTTTCTCTCTGCCACCAATTCTGCCCCTTGTGTCTGAATGATGTTTCTCCACAAAGAATGAGAAACCCACTCTTTTCTATGATCCCTTTATTCTTCTTCTAATAAACCTCTACTGCTATTAATCACTAGCTACCTAATTAAGCACTCTGCTTAATGTCCTGTGGTTGGAAAGCAAGATGTTATTGATTGTTTTTTCCCCCCTTCCACTATGGAAAGCGTTTAGCTTTTGTTCTCATACTGACCCTGCATTTTGCAATTATTGTTGCCGTGTAAAAGGCAAATTCCCAAATCCTCGTTCTCAGAAATTTCTAAGGGTCCCAAATCCATGGACAGAACAACCTCTTGCTGCAGGAAATGGAGTAAATCTCCCCCATTTTCAGAGATATTGACTGTTTTTATACTTCTAACCATTTATTCAGAGTTTGATCCAATTAAGAGTCACTCCCTGGATTGTAAAGATCTCCAATGTACTCATCTCACACTGCCACTCTGATCTCATGTTATCTTGGTCCACCAGAGACTCACTGTATTGCTTTTCCTTCTAATTCTGTTCTGCCTAATTCACCCCAGTAGAGGATTGTTATTTCATTTGCGTGGGTCCATCTCTTCAGGATCCTTTCTCCTGTTGCTGAATCACTTCCTCTACAACAAACCCTTCTTTTAAAATCAGGCTATGTAAGAACTGATGGTAAAGCATTTTACAACACGCTCTTAGAAAGCCCCATGGGGGAAAACTGTTGTATGACAGTATTTCTGAGTTCAAGTTGCTTGTCAGCAAGGACTCCGCTTAAAAATCCTGTTAATGGAGCCACCCAACTTCATAAAGCCAGTTTTTGAGGCATTAAGTAGACCTTTGGTGGTCAAGACCAGCTGAATGTGTTCCAGAATACTGAGTAGGCTGTGTAAATGGCCTCTGAACTGCTAAATTACATGGCATTGTTTTTACTGAATGATTAAAACACTCCAACACCCACAAAGAACTTCCAAAACAGCTGAGCAAATGCTTTCAGAGGGTGTCACACTTTTTCCTTTCCATTTTTGAGACATGCTCTTTTCCACTCTTGTACTGTTGTAAATAAAAATGGTTGGACAGATGTTTGGAGAAAACAAAGAGAAGGGATCACAAAGCCCGTTAAAGCAGAATCAAAATTTGGAGCTGAGGATATGCCTCACGGTTTCTCTTTAAAAATAAATACAGGTTCAAGTGTCTTTATTTCAGTGAACATAACCCTTGTTCATTTTACAATGTCTTCTGAGCAGAGTGAAGAAGAACGAGCCATCACCCAGAGAAGGAAGAGCTCAGAGAAAAGAATAACAGTAGAATAGAAAGGCCAGAAATCCTTCTAAGAACAAAGCACATCATTAAAGAAGAAAAAAGCTCCATTAAACATAATATCTGAGACAGGAATGATTTTTTATGTCTTACACTAGCACCACAAGGCCTAAAATGATGATCAAGAACTATAAAGCATAATGTTTTGTAAAACAAACTACAAGACAGTCCTTGCCTTGAAGTATTTACTGCTTCAGCATGGAGGGCAAGAGGCAGAGGAAAAGAAAATCTAGGCCCTGAAGAGTTGTAGGAGAGGGAATGGGAACAGCACACTTATTCCCCTGACACCACTTAAATGTTCAGTGAAACGACTCCCTAGTCTATTATTTTCCTGCAGAAAGAATAGGTCTCTGCTGCTTAAGAAGTGCTTTTAATTTAAAACTCTTTTTACTCCGAAGTCTGAAGTGCTGTTTTGTAAATGCATCAGTCTGGTCTCTCACCTGTGACATTTTCATATCAATAAGGAAAATAAGAAAGGCAGCAGGAAAGAACTGAGGAGAGGCTATTCCAGGATACAGGAGTGGCCCAAGAAAGCTGCACTCCTGTGGTCACAGGGACCAAGGTTTTCCAAAATCAGTCGGTCCAGAGACAGGATTGCCAGCGGGGCTCTCCTGAGCTGGGACTCAGTGTCATGGTGACATGACCTTGGTCATGCCACAGCACAGTCACAGTTCTCAGCTGTCTTTCATCACCATTTACAACCAGACATCAGGGCAGGGCTTTCCATACCGGTGCATTCCTGGAAACACTTGGCATTCCTGCAGCTCTGAAAACAAGGCTACGGAGGAGAGGGAGGACGTTTTGGAAAAAACCTTCCAGTCTTCATCAACTCCAGCTGGTGCCCACCAGAATGGAACTTGTGGAAGTGAACTGGCACCAGCTGAACCTCTTGGCACTGAATCGCTGACTTGGAAGAAATAGAAGTGAAGGGAATTTGGGTATCCACGTGGCAAACATGAAAATAACCCCTCTTTGCACCTATATGCAGCAACAATGCCCCGCTCTAACAACTGGGACCAACACTGAGTTGTGTCAACATATGACTCAGAAGAGGAGGAGGAGAAGATGGAAAAACAGGCCGAAGAAAGGCAAGGCTACTGGAAGAAAAGCAAACAAAAAGCAGCAGTGAAAGCAGCTGTGCTCTGAAGGGAGCGTGTGCAACTCGGAAATCGGTTAAATTATGGGGAAATTCACCTTTCGTACTTCCTAATGCTCACAACAAGCCCAGCTCACATTCTCAGAGGGGGCAGGGGAATGAAAAACATACTTGGGGATAATTAAGCAAACATGGGATGATTAAGAAGGTAAAGCTGCTCTCCCTTCGATCCAAACCACCATTCCCACCACCCCAGCTCAGAGCACATTCCATCCTTATTTTTCCAATCAGCCCACTCCTGAACTGCCAGCTGCTTCCCCAAGCAGGGAATGCAGCAGGTTGTGCAAGCAAGTGGGACAGAAGTCCAACCATGCAGGAAATACATCAGGAGCTGGTAAACCCCATGCAGGTATGGGCTTTCAAGGGAAGCAGCCCCATCCTATGTGCTGCAACTCCTATTTGATAGAGCAGGGCAAAAAATGCCAGAGGTCTCATGTTGCCACCACTTGAAAGATCCTGAAAAAAAAAAATGAGAAAGTTGCTCTTATTTGGTGGCCTCCCTGAGACTGGAACACAGAAGCAGCATTTAACAGATTCAGGGACATACCTGTGCAAAAAGTTAGCCCTAATTCATTGGAATGTCTTACGTGTCACTGAGGTTCAGTACAGACCTGTGTTTGAGGTAATAAACCAACAATCTGACTTTCCAATCAGAGCAGACTCACATCCAAGGCATTTCAAAAGCCCTGCAATTTCAGCATTTATTGTCATTCCAAGTCAAACACACATGGAATATTTCTTTTCAAGATTCTGATCAAAACAGAAGCAATCTGACTTTTGTACCAGGTTTTAAAAGAAAATTTTCTTTAATTTTTTTAAATTAGCATAAATTTTAAAAATCAGATTTTCTGCCTTTTGGGGGGTATTTGACATTATCAAAATGCTGGATCTGATTGTGAATTTTGTGGACATTTTGCTTACATTTCCAAAGTTCTGACTTTGAGGACCCAGTACCTTCCAACAGCAAGATATTCCATCATGGCATTTGAGTCCCACAGATTCTCACCCGAGAGTACATTCAACTCTTTGCTCTATGAAAGAATTAGAAGCAACAGCCATTAAGTTAAGCAAAAGGAAAGAATACAGATTCCTAAGGGACACACAAGGCACTGCTCAGCACTTTTGATGTCACCTCATGACAAGGGCATAGGATAAAGTCCACTAAGGAGGTAGGAAAAGTCAGTTTAAGGGGATTTTCCTGCTTCTCCCAGGAGGCGCCACTCTTCATTGACTGTATCTCATCATTAAAAACCCCATCCCATTTGCCACAAGTGTAGGAGTGAAAGCCCACAGCCCTGGCTTAGTTTCAAATGGAATTTCGCCTGCTTAGAATTTCACTTGTGGTTTCAACCAGAAGAAGTTGCTGTTCCTCTCTTGTTCCTGTTCCTCTCTCATTCCTGTAACTGCTGCTATGCAGGGATGGTGCGTGGATGTGCTGTTTCATTCCTCCTGATCCTACTTTCTCCTGAGTAGTTATTTCCCTTGAATAAGTGTTTCCACTAAGTAATTATTCTAGTGAATAATTATCCTGGTGAATAAATAAAAGCACTTCAGGATCTTACAGGGTGGAGCTGTGGAGCACATCTCCCATCTCAACTGTGGAACAGCTGGAATAGCTGTACTCTTGGCCTCTCTGCTGACCCCTTCATTTCAAGCCTCTTTCAGAGTTGCCTATGGTAAGAACAAAGCTCTGTAAGAGACAGTTTATGAATAGCGAGGTCCTCGGCGCAAGCTTTCTGAGGATTTCCACCCACTCCGTTTCAGGGAGAGTGGCTCCTCTGGAATCAATTAAATGACTCCCAACTGCACCAGCTAAGGATCTGCTCAGGTTATTCTCATGCCTCTTGCCCCAGCTCTGCAGCAGAGCAAACGCCCTTGACCATTCTCTCTATGAAATCCCTGTCTGACTGGTTTGCCCCGCTTTGTCTACACAACATGCTGGCTGCTGTAGTGTCAAGGTATTTGCATTACCAGGGAAGTCTTGGGTGTGAAAGGAAATTTTCATTTCCTCCTCAGCTGAGCGCTTTACAATATGTGTTTTAATAAAACAGAGAGAGAAAATTATTGCTTGTAAATGCCAATGCACAAGAGAATTAATTAGGGCAGCAGCAGTCTGTCTGTAGAGCCTCTCTTGAGGAGTTCACATGCTCAGGACAGTCAGAGCATGGATTCCCTTAATAAATGTCTCCTAAAATTGCAAGCTTATGCATTTAATCTCTATGCAAAAAATTGCTGCTTTTGAAATCAGGCTCATGATACAGCAAGGGCCAAGTTTATCTCTGTTCCTACATTATCATCCATCAGCCCTGAAGGAAATAGTGGTCCTGATATGAGGGAGATGTGTCTGCCAATGTGTCTGTAACCTGCAGGAGATTACAAACTATTTTTTTATAGCTTCCAGTGAGAATAAATCTTGAGAGGTATTAGGCAAGATGGCATAATAGTCCTACTAATCTGCTCCTCCAGAGATTGGGTTTAGGCCAGTACATAATGGTTTAGTCAAAATAACCCCCAAAAATGCAGAGGACAATCATCTGCTATGAGCTTAGATCCAATAAATACCCTGGGTGTTTAATTGTGCATCGTTTTACAAGCTGTAATCCCTCCACCGACACCTCAGTGCAGCTCAAAATGCTGTCAGTCATCTTAAGCTTTCACAAATCCTTCAGCTGACTGTAGGAGTGAGACATACTTTTTCTGTCTTTCAGAGGTCAGTATAAACTCTGGCCCAACTACCATAATTAAAAGTTGGAATACAAAATTGGGTGGAAGTGTGGGATGCTGTGATAGGCAGGATGAGAGTGGCTCCAGAGAAGGGAACAGGAGTGAGAAGGATCTCATGCTGGAAGGAGGCTGGGGTGGGTTAGAGGATGGAGGATGCACCCCTGGAGGCACTTTGGATGCATGAGAAGAGGCCGAACGTGCCCAACAGGAGAAGCACCACCATAGGGGAATTTAAAGTGAGAGGAAAACCCCCTCCTGATTCATGCAAGTGAGAAAACAATTGCTGCCCCTACCTGCCTGCAGACAAGGGGCTTTGTGTGAGTCTGCTCTTCCAGGCTCTGCCAACAACACAGTCTGTGAAGCTCTTCCAATATGATTCAGCCCAGTTTGTTTTGAAAAGCCCCACATATACACAAACACATGTACAGGAGGCACGTAAAGTGCAGCTTATGTTGGGAGCAGAATTGCTGGGTTTATGCAGTTCAGCCAGAAAGAAAGGAATTCTTGTCGAAACTTGTTCTGTCTGTTGCTCTGTATGTGAACTTCACATATTTCTTGGGATGCTACATTCACAGTAAGTAATCAGAATGCATGGAAAAAAGAGAAACGTTTGCACATAATCCAGTTTCCATTTCTGCTTTGCTGCTGCACATTATTAGCACATTGAATATAACTGCTAGCGCTCACTTATGAAGACTCTGAATAAATCACTGCTTTGATCTCTTTCGAAATGCATGAGAAAGAAGAGATAAGGTAGGACAAGGATTGCATTAAATCTGATAATGTTTAGAATTTCTTCAGTCTTGAATGCTCTTTTTTCAGGGACTGACGCTAAGTTAAAAATTCAAATTATTCCCATTAAAACATGGTTCCCCTGTACAGCTGTCAAGAATAAATAGAACATAACTAGGACATTTGTGTCTGGCCAGAAGTCACCAAAATTTCCAAGAATTCTCAAGGAGGGTATCAGAATCCAGAACGACCTTGACATCACCTCTGAATCTGATAGAGACGAGTGGAGAATGCTCAGCAATAAAGGGATCTTATGTGGTTCAGCAGCAGAACTCGGGCAAAGAATTAAGGGATAAGGGTAACTTCAGAGTATAAAAATCAATGAGATGCTGTTGCCAAAATCTAGAATTCTCATTTTGGGCTGTAGGAAGGGAGAAAAGCAGTAGAATAGTGTAGGCAAGGCTCAGAAGATGATTCCCATCCTTTGTCTGATCAGCTGTGATGCCACTCCTGTTATTCTGAAGCCTTTCAACGAGTTGTGTAGGGACAAATTGTAGAGAGTCTAGAAGGGAGCAGCAGGAAAGGTATAAAAGATGATCAGACATGAATGTGAGTTTTATTTGGGAAAAGAAGGAAAGAAAGGGAAGGGAAGAAAGGAAAGAAAAAAGAGAAAGAGAAAGAGAAAGAGAAAGAGAAAGAGAAAGAGAAAGAGAAAGAGAAAGAGAAAGAGAAAGAGAAAGAGAAAGAGAAAGAGAAAGAGAAAGAGAAAGAGAAAGAGAAAGAGAAAGAGAAAGAAAGAGAAAGAGAAAGAGAGGGAAAGAAAAAAAGGAAGTGAAAGAGAAAGTGAAAGAG
>VZRN01000098.1:149241-235640 GCA_013397935.1 Dasyornis broadbenti
GGAAGGAAGGAAGGAAGGAACGAAGGAAGGAAGGAAGGAAGGAAGGAAGGAAGGAAGGAAGGAAGGAAAAAAAAAGAGAAAATCAAGATCAGTCACTTGTCAAGGCTGCTGGGGAACATCCACAAGGAGAATAATTTAGCACAGTTTTTTAGCTTGGGTGGTTTAGGAAAAACTTTCAGCAGTAAGAAAGTACAGCCCTGATTACAGAAGCAATCTCCTTCACAGGAGGGGCTCAAGTCAAGGTCAAGCCAACAAGTTCTGGACCACTTTACACCTCTGGCATGTTCAAACCCCGGATTGGAGCATGTGATTTTTTGGATCCTGTAACTTTACTTTCAAATGACTACATTGAGGCACCTGCAGTAACCAGGTCTAGGCCAAATTCCTCTCTGCAGTCAAGATTAAAAGCTGAAGTCTTGAACTTCTAAGAACTGATGGAGTTCTGCGGTACACATGAAAGCAGCCCAAATCTAAGCAGACTAAGTGGCTGACATCAGGATCTGCAGAGCAGAGATCTCCATCTTTTCGTTCATTTGTTGTACATTATGTCATTTCCACTTATGACATCCAAAATAGGTTTATGACCCTTTAATATACTTTGCAGGAAACCAATCCTTGCATAGACATCTCTCCTCCCTGAGTTCCCTCAGGGTTGTTTTCCAAGTGAGTGTCAGGATACCTAGAAATTTTAATGGATATCGAGCTGGTTTATTTTTTTCATTTATTGTTAAAATTTGCCATGACATTGAAGTTGAAGCATTTCTCTTTTTCCATTTCATAAATGATACATTTAGTTTGTTCAACATTAGGACTTTTTTCCCTACAAAGATGAACTTGAAAACTGATTTTCTCCTTTCAGTTTTTCAAAGGGGAGAGCTACCAAATTTTTCTGACTTGAAGAGAATTTGAAAGTGAATTTGAAAAGAATTTCAGAACTTGAAAAGAGCACAGTTAGCATCATGTTATTCCATGTAGCACCTGAATCCAGAGGAAAGCGATCCGTGGTTCTCTCAGATCCATTTGCTTCAGAAAGGGCATCAGGCTTTCAGAAGCATCTGGCCACAAGTGAATTCCTGTGGAACACGGGGGAACAGTTCTTGCAATTCAAGTATTTCAGTTCTTTTAAAAAAGAGAACATATTTCTTAATGCTGCAAGCTGGGTAAGGGACAATCTGCACAATAACAGAGAGGATTCCTGGAAGAATGGGACAGGGATGGCTGAAAATACAAAACACACAAGGAGTCAAGGTATTTCACTGTAGTGGTAGGAGAGATGATAAAGACAGAGATGTGCAAGTCAAGGTTTGCCCATAAAAGCCTTTGGTCTTTTAAACAAAATGAAAACAGGCTGTCACAGCAGCATAAAAGATGGTTATTACTGTAGACATAATAGACCCACTATAAATTCACTTTTTGTCTGGCTTGGCCCTCTGCCGGGAACGTGTTGCAAACCATCACAGTGATGCCTCATAGCCTTCCTTGACATAGCATCCTAAATTGTTTCCTTAGAAAGCGTGCCTCCAAATTTCCACATGCATACTGCTGGTTTAATTCCTCCGGCCATCTAGACACAAAATAGCATTTTTCAGATGTCATGTAGCTGCAGGGAGGTAAGTATACACTAGATTAGGAGAAATCCGACTTGTCTCAGGAAAGTTTTTCCAAGATCTTGGATTTTAGCTCCAAGCCATATTGGAATCTGTCCACCAGAGCACCACAGAGTAACAGCACCACTGTTAGCAGATAAAATTAACACCTTCTGCTTGTGTTCCTACTGCCTCCTGCTCTGAGCCTGCTGCAGCAAAAGGGAACATTTGCTAAAAGTGTCACAACCTTAATTTTAAAAGAAGTTTTGTGGTCCAATGTAGCAACAATTTTATTTCACGAAGCATCTGGATTTTATTAGATGCAAACATAGTTGGTGGAAATTGGGGGAGAGGGGGGAGATAAAAAATGCGCTCCCTGGAATATTTTAAAGCAGAAGCATTCATCATGCACAGCATACCCTTATAATCTAACACAGGGCTTTAGGGTGATGGTGCACTTCACTGTAAAGCTATTGCTACTGCAGTGAGTTATTGTATTTATACTTTCATTGCCACTGGCAACTTGCAAATGGTGACAGGTGAAAAGTTTCCTTTCTTCTTTGCAGGATTCAGCAGTTGCTTGCAGCCTTATTCACATTCCTTTGCAGCAGGAAAGACTGAAGACTGATTTCTGATAATTTCCAGAGTTATGGATGTTTGCTGAGCCTTTTCCCTACCAAAAAAAGCCCTTTATTTTTGGGAAGTCATCACTCACAGATGATGTTTGCGATGCTCTCCCTTCTGTTGGCACTTCTGGCACCAGTTTACCATGTCTTCTAGTTGCCACTCAATAAACATTATGTAATTTGTTCATTTAGACTGAATTTATATTTAGAAGACACACGAATATAAATTTGAATATGAATCTAAATTTAAAAGTCACGAGTCACAACACCCCAAAGTTATGCTTGGACTTAAAATCAATATCAAAAATCAGTTTTTTGAAGGAAGTTTCTTCTTTCAAAAAGGCAGAATGAATCAGCCACTGATATCCAGAAAGCGTTACCTTCCCTAGAGGTGAGTGTAAGTGAGGAGGTGACGGTAGATAAATTTATTTATATTCTACCATTTAGGAGAGAATTTCACCTAAAAGAACTTAAAGAGGTAAGCAGTCACCCTTAGCTGAGGGATGTCTGCAGCATCCCTGTGCATTCAAAAATAAATGGTGTGCATAGCACTGGACACACTATGGAGCATGGTTTTAAAATTAATTTTATCTCTGTATGACCCCTGATTGAAAGTGCTATGATTTGCAAATTTTTTCAAGTGTGTGCCCTACCAGCAAGGCGTAAATATGCCTGGGATGCTCTGGCATACTCTTCCATCCCTAAAAAAAAAAAAGGCAGTAATGAATGTAGAATGAATAAATAAACAGATTTCTGGAACAACTTGGTAGCACTGAAACCTGCTGTGTGGCACTCAAGGACAACCGCAAATTAATCATTTTAAGATTGTCCTGAGGATGGATTAAGCTCAGGCCATTTCCTCTTCCCTCCTGCAGCTTGGCTGTAACCAGCAGTGTTGGAAGGCACATTCTGTGTCTCTGAGAACCGGATCTAAAAAGCCATTTAGCATCACTCATAAAAGCCAACTAAGAGTATAAGCACACAAATATTAACTCATGAGGCCTCACTGATTCCTGCTAGGAACCTACAGAGCTCTCCAGGGATGGAGTTTTGGCCAATATGCTTAAATCATGGGAGGGATTTTTCTAGATACCAAAAGGATTAGGACGCTCCATTTTCATTAATAATCAGGCACTGTGCAAGGACCCACAATGTCTTTGAAAATTTTTCTCCATGTGTTCCTTTCAGGATGAAATCATCTGGTGGGCTGCATCCTCCAGTGGGTGCATATCTGTTTGTTTCTTTTAAAAAGCTTGACTGCTTCCAAGAGCAGGAATAAACTCTTCGAAATACCTAATCAGTGTATTCAGATCATAACCAATACAACATTACGGGCTTTTATTTCCTGTTCTGTGTTGATTTTTAATTAACGTTGACATTTATATATAAAATAGTCAGTTTTCAAAAGGCCAACTGGAAACCCTCTTGTGGATTACCTCATCCAAGCACAGATTTTTTGGTGTGCATATTTGTAATTGTTTGAAGGTTTTCCAAGCGTATCTTAAAGTCACACCACAGTTTTCAAACACATTTATAAGAATGTTAGAAGGGTATGAAACTTCAAAGAAAAAAAATTAATTTTACACAGTAACGGTGCTTAGAGTTTGCGACGGACACTGGACGTGGAAAGAATATTTAGGCCCACATCCTGTGAAGGCTGACACACAAATTTAGGGATACAGCTGCAGTCCATGGATTTGGAGATGGGCATGCGCCGTATGTATGCTTTTGTGAGATTGTTCAGGCCTCCTTCAGAATCAGTGGCACTTTATGGGTTTGATTTTGGCTTTTCTATAAAGAAGGCAGGATTCCTAATGGTCTTAAAGCATCAATCTTTCCCTGAGAGTTGAGACAAAAAGAAAAACATTAAATAGAAATTAAGTACCTCAGCCTGCACCTGAAGAAACCAAGGTCAGAAATGGTCTCATTTCAGTGGAACAAAGTCTAGTAGTAGAATTTCTGCATTACTCTTGAATATTAGTCTTCTTTTGCTTCTCTCCTCATGTGTCTGCCACAGCTCTCATCTCTCCAGCAGCTGTGATCTGCTGCCAAGATTTGCTCTGCTCTCCCTGTAATTTATGACCCTGTCACGCAGTTTATTCACACACACTTTCCCAGTGGCAAGGCTGGGGATGCTGAGGTGTCTAAATGCTGCTCACAGAGGTGCAGGGAGTGAGCTCTGGCGAGACAAAGCACATGCCTGCCTTTATTCAGGTGACAGCTGAGGTAAATCAAACAGTGGAATAACTGCAACAGGTAAAGCTACACACTTTAATTAGTCTTTGCAGGGTCAAAATGTGAGCCTTGCAGCTACAAAACCTCACAGATCTCCAAGCTGTGAGCCGACAGCAGCAAGGAATTCAGTGCCCAGAGCTGCCTCTGGCCTAACAGTGTTTCCCCCAGCTTATCTGCTTCCCCTTGGCAAGGTTTCTACCAGACACTGCTCCTACAGAAGCCAGGGGCGTAAATGACATGGCTGTATGGACTCAGGCACTAGGACACCAAAATTTACTGTCTTTCAATGAGTCTCAGGCTCACAAGTCTCTGGGACCTGGCCTGTCAAACAATCTTAGGTCACAGGCACAGGGAAGTAGATGTCCTTAGGTCGACGTGAGCCCCAGGCTTGAACAGAGAGGCCTAAACACCAGTACTCCAGAGGCCAAAGCTCCACCACAGAGTCATCTTACAACAACATTGCTAAAACACTACTGATTTTCATGTGATCCTTAGGATTCTGTTGTCTTAAAGATTTCTTTCCCATGCACAGATGCTCCATCTTCTACAAAAAAATCCTATCAAAGGTATGTCTGTCTCTTCCTCACTTTTTGTTTTCCATATAAGAAATGTCTCTGGCTGTTTTATATGATAGAAAGAGTAGTTTTTAGAATTTATATTTCAGGAAAATTTTTCTCTAAAGAAATGAGACTTATACAGGCCCTTTGCAGGTTTCCATTTCTATGTCCCCAGGCACCACTGAAAGAAAATTTGAAAAAAGGGAGAAGGAAGAGTCCATCAGAAGATAAATACTTCGTGCAGCATTCATTTTCAATACTACACATGATGTTTCTGACTGTAAATTAATTGAAGAGACCTTCTTTCAAAAACTTTCCCTTCATTTTATGAACATGTAACCTTCACTTTATACTAAGGCACTCTATGGAAAATGTGAATGTTGTTCCTGGAAAGTGAGCTATGACTTCTTTCCACATTGTGTATAAATCTGGAGAGTATAATCAGATGCAGAAGCAATGTGTATCTCCAGACTCTGAAGCTTCTACCTTCCCCTATAAATCTTTCAGACATGGAACGGACAGCAAGTGGGTTTATACTAATCCTGCCAGATTAATACCCCAATCTAATGATATGTATTTAGGTAATGTTTACTTCAATTTCTGCATGACCTGGCTAAGCAAAAATGTGCCTCCAATAAATATAGCTGGCTTGGGACATATTCAATCAGTACAAACACCAGATGCATCATCAAGAGCTTTGGGACATTTGTTTTTAGCATATGACCACAAGATATGATGCATCCTTGAAAAACTTCCTACTTCACTTAATATTGATGTTCAGCTTTTTTGGTCGTGCCAGAAGCTATCCTGGACAATATAATGAGAAACTTTCCTTTTCAGAATGTGTCAAACTATTCAGGTTTTTTTTTTTCCTTTTTTCTCTGTTTCTGTGTCTATGGAAATGCTAATCCCTACCCTAGATCATCCTGCTAACAGGCTGAAATTCTGCTCCTATTAAGAAAAATGTGAATTTTCTTGTTCAATTCAATGGGCTGGACAGCATTCACCTTATTGTACGGTAAGAGATTTAGTTTTCCATCCATTACATGCCTAAGTGCCTGCATGGCCACTGCTCCCATGCCGTTACAGGAGAAGTGTAGCCAAGAAAGTCTACGATGCCATCCCTCTACTCAGCAGTCGAAGGTGCTGGCTGGTCTTGAGAAGAGAATTCTGCAAGGAAAGAGATGTGTCTGAATCACCAGCTTTCCTGCAAAACACTTTGAAGCTTTAAATCAGTGTGTAAGTGTTTGGAAGTAGTGAAACAGATTCCTGGAATATGGGCATGGCTCCTTGTTCCGGGCAAACTGACTTGTTTTCACTTGTGATGTCCCAGTGGAAAACCTCTTGCTGCATCTCCAGCTACGCCAATTCCACACTCGTCATGGCTCAATCCTATCAGTGATAAAACTTCTATTTCCACACACAAACTCCTTTGCTGTGGCTGTATCAGGATAGATGGCAGAAAGAATTATGTAAAATGGCCCGTGAAAACTATGGATATTTATTGTTACTACAGTAATACATCGTCTCAAGAGTGAGGACACTGCAAACTCTATAAATACTGTCAGAAAGGTAAATGAAGTGAGTGATGGCTGTTGGAAAGCTCCAAATCTGTATGATTTCATGGCTAGTAGCTCACTACAGACTGAAAATATGAGCTCTGAGCCAGTCCAAGATGCAAAGAAACCCCAAAATGAGAACAAGGACCAGAATCAAAAAACATATGCAGACTATCATCAGTTTTGAGTGCCAGGAAAAAAAGTCTAATCCTATATAATCAGCAGTTGAAAGTAAAGAATTAATTCAAAGGATTAATGACAGAGCAGAAATTTTCTGAGTCAGTATAGAAAGCCCTTTGCCATGAGGCCCAGCTTTGAACCAAAATGAATTTAAGCACAACAAGAAGGGAACATGTAGCCACCCCAGAAAGAGTTAAGCAATGAGACATGGGACTAAGGTAGCTCCATTTATCAGCTTGACTCTCATTAGAGGTTTCCAATGGAAGTGATGGGAGGAAAAATCTTTCCAATACTGATTCCTATCTGGAATGAAAACTCTCCCTTGGCAAAGATCCCCAGGGAAGAATCATACATGTAAGAAGCCCTGACTGCAGATTAATTATGAGTTGACAGATTGACACAGAATGAAATCGTAATAAAGCAAACCTGCTTTATTACAATTTCTTGCTAGAAGCTCAGCCTCCACAAAAGGTTTGAATAAGTGAGAAACAGCCCTTCTGCCTTATTCTGGGCCTCTCTCTGGGCTGGATTCCCATCCACAGAAGAGAAAGAGTTGTGAAAGTCCCACAGGAGAAGTGACACTATTGCTGGGCCATAGAAACAGCCAAGTTAAAATAAATACATCTGAAACCAAGGAACATCTTGCTGGCCTGGAGGACCGGAAGGCAGAGGGTGGAAGAGCAAGAAGAAAGTGAGAATGAAGACAGGGAGAAGACCCAAGTTCTACCCCAGAAGCTGGAAAGTATAGAGCAGGAGGCCAATGAGAACTTCTGGGCAGGGCTGAAAAACAAGTGAAAGTGAGAGCTTCTCTCATCTCTGAAAGTGCAGCCAAAAAATCAGATTACTTACAGTAAAAGAAGAAGCAGGAAACAAGAAAAAAGAAAATCCCCTCAAAACTGGCAGCAAAGAACTATCCACACTCCTTGGCTCCACGTAATGCTGGGTAGAAGGGGTAAGAAGGAAACAGGGGACCAACTGCAGCTTGAACCCAAAATATTTCCCTTCTGGATGCTCCTGGCTCAGTTCAGCCCTTTGTGACTCTCAATTTCAACCCCTTATGCACTCCCCTATAATCATCATACTATGTGGCTGTTTGCTTGCTCAGTGTATTCAACTTCCTCACAGCAAGCCAAGCTCAACCCAGCACTAGCATTTATTTCTGGATTTTAACCAGGCCTGCCTAAAACCAAACAAGACTCAGTGTGGTTTGCCATATTCACTGGGAGAGAATAAAAGAAATTGCACTCAAACACCAGGGTTTGTGGCCAAGTTCACCTCATGCTGCTGGTGGTGACATCACTGTTATTTCACTTTGCTTTAGTACTTTTAAGAGTGCCATGGAAAAAGCTCTGTTCCTGGGCTTTGAGGGAGATGCAAGTGATCCTAACAACACGGACATAACTAACTGTTGTCCTTTCATTAGGAGAAAAAACCCTCTATTAGTCAAAAGTCAAATTATTGTTAGAAACCCAAAATGACTAAATAAAAATAGCCACCAGAATGTGAGCAGGGCAGACATCAGCTTGGGAGATGGAACAGCCCTCAAGACAAAACAGTTCCAACCCTGCCTAAAATAACATCTTTCAAGAGCTGGCCTCACCGTGTTCGGTGTCGGACACCAAGCCAGGTCCCACAGTCCCAATCAACGATGCTCATGACACATCCTGAAATGCCGACTCAGACTTCCAGAGCTGTCCTGAGAGTTCCCAGAAGCGCTGCAGAACTCCCTGTTGGGGCATCAGGATGGGGTTTCCAAAGGGTTTAGGGCAACATGAATAGGATTCAGGCATCTGTGAAAGTCTCTGCCAAACACCTCAAAACGTGATGAACAACAGGTTTTCTGCTCCTTGAAGCTGGTGCTGCCCACCCAGAAGCTTCACCTGGGAATGAGGGACTGTCCCATGCCACTTGCCTGCCAATCCCCATTGTTGTGGGTCTAATGAGAGCTCTCATTTTTGTTGATGTTTTGGCATCAGGAAGCATGTCACGATCTCAGTTTCTATTCTTAAATCACTTGTATGGGATGTAAACACCTCCTTAAAATTCAGAAAAACAAACAAACAATCTGAAAGCCACAGGAAAACTCCTCTACCTGGAAAAAAAATGGAAATCTCTTATCCCTTGCCCTCCTAAGCTGTTCTCCTGATTTTGCAGGGAGCGGCTCACAGGGGTTAAACGCCTGGGGCTGACAGGACTGCAGACTCTAATGCAAAACAAGAGCTGTGGCTGCAAACTTCTCATCACTGGCAAACTACAATAGTTTGGGTAGACCAAACTAAATATCCTAATCCACGGACAGCTAGAGAAAGGAAATGTGTTTTTCTGTGTGGATGACACTGAACAATTCGTTGAGAAGGACTAGGGAGGAGGGAGAAGAGAAGGAATTTCCACTGAGAGTGCCAAGGATCCAATTAATGTCCTGTCACGGAGCATTTATACCCGATGAAATTCATTCCTGCACTGAGAGCCGGCATAAAGTTACGTCTCCCTGAAGTTGCAGTTAACGGGCAGAAGGAATGGATTTCATTTCAAGAGCAATGTTCCGGATTCCTGGACGAGACACTCAGCGGTGAATGAAGCACTGTGCAGTAGAGCCTCAGCAGCCTTGAAGTGAATTTTGCTATGACCTAACAAAAACCATAGACTTGAAATTGTGATGATTCAGAAATTTTCAGCTCGCAACAGGGGTTCTTGCAAAATATTTGGAAACTGCAGGAAGCGTTTAATGTCAAGGAGAGGAATCCTGACCTTTACTCTTCATGGTTCTTGTTCCTTATAAGCAATAATTTTAGAAGGAAATTATGAGGCCCAGGTGGCCTTTTTTTCTAAGGTTGCTTACAGAATAACAAGTGACTTGGATTGGTCCTTTCTGTACTGATTCATCCTCTCTTTACTACTGGAATTGCAACAGGGACAGACCATGCTCCCAGTCACACACAGCTCCCCATAAGCATGTGCAGTAAAGGAAATCAAGTGGAGAAGTTTATCTGCAGAGCAATACAATGGAGCAACAAAAGTCAGGAGAACCTTATAAGGACATGAGCCTTTCCTAGCCAAGAGTCGAAAAGGTAGGATTTCAGTAAGGAAAAAAAATTGAATAGACCAAGAACATGAATCAGAATACCAATGGCTAAAGCAGAGGTTTGGGACATTCCTAATCCTTATTTGGATGCAGAAACCATGAACGGGTAGTTTATAAATTCAAACTGATGTAATCTGAGGGAAGATTTCAGGTGAATCTTCCTTTCATTTCCTGTTAGCTTGAGGGACAAACTGATAGCAGGACAGGCAAAGGAGCTACATCCATTTCCCAAAATAAATAAGAGACTTCTCACAAGTTTAACAGCATGCAATATAATAATTACTACATGCTTGTGTTGTAATTACTGTCAGAGATTCCTTTAAAAAAGAAACCAGGCTGTTCCAAATCATCTTTGAAATACTTCTCATAAGACTGTTTCTGGCTGCTTGTAAATAAGGCTATGCAAAAAACTAATTTGAGCATCACTGGAAATTATAATTTTTGTGTGTGTGCTTCCAGTAATGTTTTCTTAAACAAGGATCTTACATTTTTCCCTGTATTTGTGTAACTAATTCTGTGGAAAGCATTAGACACAGTCACACGCTTGCTGACACTGTCTTTTCTCATACAAATTTCAGACAATACAATTTCCAGTTTGTGTAAATACTTATACTGCCCTTGAAGACCTAAGTGCAGTGCAAAATGGTGTGAACTGATCTTAAAACAGACAGAAATGAGGTCAATGTCAATAATTTACCCTTCATGGGAACTATACCTGATACATGAACCTTTTAGATGCCACTTGCAAGTAATTGCTAAAAGCAGATATTTCTTCCTCGTGTTTGTTTATTCCACCACATCCTGTTCCTTAGGTACATAGCTCTTACATTTAAGCAGGTTTCCCCTAGCAAATTTTACATATCATAATCCTCCTGCCTTCAAGACTTCTCATAACCCTTTGCTTTTCCATGTCAACTGAGCTTAATTAGCAGCTCATAGCAGCAGCAGGATCAGTTCACACATTCATTGGATCTATACTCAGTAACTGGAAAAATGACCTCAAATTGCCTCCTCATTGCATGTATGTGTGTCCTAGAAGGGAGACTCCTCTTTTCCACTGATTTCCACTCAGTAATTCTTCCTTTGGACCAGGCTCGGTAAAGTACATCCAGCATTCATACAGCAATGTTTTCTGGCAATATGCTTTTCACCTGGCTTTTATCAGAGAATTCCAGACATGAGCTGGAATGTGAGATGGAATTTGAGGATGACACATCATATCTTAGGTCTCAGAAAAGCAGGAAGTTTCTGAAAGCATGTTCTCATTTCAAGAAACTGGATATTTGCTGGTTTTTGATGCTGAGTCCCACTTCAAAAGCTAATACTCTCCCTCACTGTGGCCACCTTAGTTCTGTGAATATTGTGAGGGATAATGTGTGTCTGGTGACTCAAAAAAAAATAGATAAATAATAAAAAAAAGGCAGTGCGGTGGATCTAAAAATAAAAATCAGGAAAGGTGGGAATTAGCTCACCACAGCTCACCTCAATTGCCAGGTTAGGTTTCAATTTCCAGTAAGTTTTCAGCAGAGCAGCTTGTACAAATGTATCTGTGGGCACTCCTCATACAGGGGAAAAGAAATTTCCTTGAAAACAGATAAACAGATACCTGACATCACAACTACGTGTTTTCCTGGAACAGAGCACGCGTTGGATCTGTACTCTGCCTACTGACATAGTCCTCATCCCAAGAGTGATATTACCGCTTGCATGTTGGTAAAGATAACTCCATGGGTTTACGGGAAGTGGAACCAGAGGTTGGTGCTCAACATGCCAAAGAACTCTTATGGAGAACTGTGGATGTTCACTTTAAGATGTCTGCAAACACTGCAGACTACTTCACACTCAGTTTTTTCTGAAGAGTTGCTTTTATACATCAGGAACCACAGCAGACTTTTTAGATTAACAATCCCTTTGCCAAGACAGAGTACGTGTGAGAGGCATGAAAATGGTTAGCAACTCAACCTGCCTGTATGATCTAAACTAGGGTGCTGGTCCAGGCGCCGTACCAGAATGGGGCACGCAATGTGCTTTGTTCACTGGCAGCCTGAGAGCCGCACTTACTCTGCTTTGCAGTGTTCCTTCACACTAGGGAAAAGAAACCCCCCAGAGCAGCAGTGATGCCCTTGGGAAGAAGACACATGAAAGAGGTTGACAAAATTTGTGTACAGCAGGGTTATATTGAGGCATTACGCTGAAGAACCCTTCAACTTAATAAAGGTTCAACACCTAGCATTTCTTTTTATCACTTTTCTTTTGTTCTCAGAATTGATTTTGAACAGCAAGAAATAAAGTCAGAGAAAGAGGGTGTTAAATTTATTTTTGATGGAATGCAATGACACTGATTTTTCCAAGTGAGGTGTGAAAGCTTTTAACCTTGAGTGTCCAGCAGTAGATAAAACATCACACAAGGTTTCCATTTCCAACTCGTATGTTACACCTCACCTTCTCCCCTGTGCACAACATTATTCCCCCTGAACGGAGCATTATCCGCTTACAGGCAGCTCTGCTCCAAGGAAAAAAGAAAAGTTTGCCTCTCCCCTCCAAAAAAGCCATTTTGTTCAGCCAGATGTTCTACAAAATGGCACGGCCGCTCTGCTTGAGGGGGGCCGGGCCTCCTACCCCAGCGGGGCTCGGCGGGGCGGTGGCGGCCCCCGCCCGGCCCCCGGCGGCGCCGAGGCCAATGGGCGTTGGGGCGGCGGCGGCCGCCTCCCCCCGCCCAGCCTGCCCTATATAGCGCCCGGGCGGCGGCGCCGTCCCGTCCGTCGGGCTGTCCGTGCCGAGCCGTGTCGAGCCCAGCCGTGCCAGGATGCCGGGCCGCACCGTGTGGCGGCTGGCGCTGCCCGCCCTCTGGCTCGNGCGGCTGGCGCTGCTCGCCCTCTGCCTGGGGGCCGCAGCGGCGGGGGGATATCGCCGCGGAGCCGGCGGCAAGAGCCGGCGGCAAGCGCAAACCCAAACCACCTCGCTCCCGCAAGGCACCGCCGTGCAGGGAAAGCGTGAGTACCGCCCGCGGGCAGGGCAGGGCACGGCGCGGGGCTGGGGACGGCAGCGCCGGTGGCCCCGGGGGACTTTGTCTGTCCCCGGCGCTCGCACTTAGCCGCCCCTCGGTTCGGCGGGACACATACACGTGTGCGCCCCGCGCCCCTTCCTTCCCGACTGCTGCCCTCGGTAACGCCGAACTTTGCTTTCTCTTTCCCCTCTGCACCCGCATTCCTCCTCCTCTCCCCCCAGAGACCTGCTATGATAATGGACGGTACTATCAGATAAACCAGCAGTGGGAGCGCACTTACCTGGGAAACACGCTGGTCTGTACCTGCTACGGTGGCAGCCGGGGGTTCAACTGCGAGAGCAAGCCCGAACGTAAGTTGGTGGCCCCTTTTGTCTGCATCGAGACCCCAGCACGGCTCTTGGTGCCGTGCAAGCCAAGCCTTGTACGAGTTAGGGCTGGCAGCCCAGGTTTTCTGCTGAAGTTTGGTACTTAGGGTCAGTAATGGGATCTACACTCAATTACACTGAAGATCTGGCTTGGGATTTTAAGAAATGCTTTTCATTAGCGATGGGCCTGCCACCAGAACCCTGAGCCAAACATCACTCATCTCTCTGGAGGATTGGATCTAAACATTAATTTTGGAGCCAACCTCTTCTTTATAATGAACTGAACTGACTCCTGGACTCGCACGGGGAAGTTCAAATCTGGAGTCACTTTGCAGCTCTGGCTCTACTCTGTTTGATTGCTTCACCCCAACTTTTCATAGCTGTGCAGTGTCGTCAGCTTGTTTAAAAATATTTCAACTTACAACTTTCCACAGCCCCCTAGCCATGCTGTGAGCTTTCTATAATTGAGTGTAAAATGAGATTGTTTAGTCTGTGCAGAAAAAGTTTAGGGAACAGAAAGAAGTTTAAATGCAAGGTCTGGTGGAGGATGTGTCTCTCCCGGATTCAATGTAGTTCAGATTATCAGATGCAATCTATCTGTATTTATTGGTCTGAAGCCACTGGTTTGCCATAATTCCTTTATGTTGCTCTGGAGATAGAAGAGAGGAAAAGCTGGTTCCTGGCTGACAGTGTTCATGTAAGACAGATGTGAGCATCTCAGCCATCTGTTTTGCAAGGCTTGTGTGCTGCCTGCCTCATGGCTATATTGAGTATTTATGGAGTATTTTAAGGAGTACTCAGTCCTCTTACTCTATAAAAGGGGGTTCAATCCACCATTCCTTCCCTCGCAGAGATTCCCAAATTTTACAGTTTCGAAGTCCAATAGCAAGTTTTCCTTATGACACAATGAACTTTATCTGCTCAGGAGTGAAGAAAGTTGTTCTGCTGCAAATCTTGAGTCTGGTGGCAGCACTGATGTTCTGTAATCCCTCAGGCATGAGTGTGAGCAATACACATGTAGTGAACTTTGCTGTTGACTTTGGTGGGACTGCTGCAGAATTTGGTATTAATCTACTCAAGTTTTGCTAAGTCAGAGCAAGGAGGATTAGCATGACAAAGCACACAGCTTCCAGGGGTTGTTTACTCCCTCCTGTCTTCTGCACAGTTGGCTTTGAACAGCTGGGGTTGATGCTTTCAGGCATGCCTGCCATGTGCAACTCTTGGCTCCCTGAGGGAGGGAAGAAGAGGTTGTTAAGGTTATTCAGCATCTTGGGGATCTTGAAGGGGCAAATTTCACCCAACTTCCTCACTTCTGTTTCATCCCCTGAATAAAAAGGAGACTGCTAGGCATTTTTCTCCAGGAAAAAAGGACTGTCTGTGTGAGGAGGCAAGGAATGTGTTTCTGTTAACTGTTGATGTTACTGGTGTGGTTATGTGAAATTATTTTTTTCAAATTTTTTTCCCCCCTCATAGCTGAAGAGACTTGCTTTGATAAATACACTGGATCCACTTACCGAGTAGGGGAGACTTACGAGCGCCCCAAGGACTCCATGATCTGGGACTGTACTTGCATTGGAGCTGGACGTGGGAGAATCAGCTGCACCATTGCCAGTATGTAACTAAGAGCTCTATTCCTAGAGCTGTTGTTCCTTAATGTCATATTTTCCAGAGCAATTTACACAATATTCCCAGTGCCTATTAGCTAGAGTTGCATGGGATTTAATCCAAAGCCTGCCGAAGCTTTGGAAGTCCTTGCCCCATGTACATATATTTGCACAACCAAGCTCCTCTTTCATTTAAGAGGTCAAGTGTTATGTGAGAAAACATAGGCCAGAAATTGCTGTTAGTTTCCAGCCATACAGGTTAGTAATTTATTGTATACAAGAGTGTGTTACATCTTCACAGATGCAATTATGAAAGTAGGTTTTGGACTGGAAACAAGAATACTCTGCAGCTGCTGAGTCAAAATAACACCATCAGCATTAATGGGACTAATCAGAATAAATGATAACAAAAAAATGCCACCTGAGAGCCAGACATCCATCCTGCAAAAATGTCATCCAACACTTCCCTAAGGGCACTGGGATTTGATATCCAGACAGCAGCTTAACTTGTTTCTGTATGTCCTTTTTCACTAGCCTGACCCATACTTTCCTCTTGCTCTTCCCTCTCTTCCCTTGGTCCTTTCTCCCCAGCTCCCCTTTCACGTCTGTCTGGAAATCCTTTCCTTATTGAGTCACTGAATTGTTCACAATTTCCCTTCAGTTCATAATTAGACTTTCTGTGAGCACAGAGGAAGATTACTGTGTGTCAGGATTTTTAGACTGAGATTTCAAAGTCCCTGAGGTACCTTTTGAGAAAAGTCTTGGTCTTAAAAGTATCCAGTTTCTTGTTTAAGACACACGTGCAGATCCTAGTAGTGTTGCCACAGAGGACTCGGAAACCAGTCATCATTGTAGCATGGGAAAAAAATAATGCATTAAATGTAACAAGTAAAGCTGGAGCCCTTCTGAATTTAATGACATTTTATTGGGCAGGGATGATAAGTGTTGTAAGAAAAAGAGTCAGTAAGGAAATTGCAAGTGTAAGAGCAGCCTTGTTTCCTCATCATCAGCCTGGTTTAGAGCTCACTGGAGAGTCTCACTGACTGCAACTGGCTTTGAATCAATCTTCAGAGCTCCTAGATTCCCTGCTTTCATAAATGAGCCCGCAAAACATTTTACTGGCTCCTAATAAATGATGGGATGTGGGTGTTGTTTTTTTTTCCTTGGATTCTTGTGAAGAAACAAACCCTGTGTGTGCACAGTGCCCTGCACCATGCTTCCCTCCCTCAGCCTGGGCTGCCTCAGGGCTGTGGGACACTGCTGGGTTGGAATCTGCCTTTCCAGGGAAGGTTTTCCATACCCAAGAGGTCTAATTTCCCACTGGGCAGTCACACCAAGCATCTCCTTATCCTCCACATGCTGTCCTGGCCACCATGTCCCTCACGAATGGCCGCAGAGAAGCCCAAGCAGTGTCACCTCAAACAAGATGGAGGCAAACCCTCCCTCAACAGCCCTCAGCCTGTGAGCAGGGTGTGAGGGAGAAACAGCACCTCATCAGGCCCTGGCATTCCCTTTTCACCAGCCAGGCTTTGGCTGTGCTTTGGAGCATGGAAGGGTTAGCTGAGGGGAGAGGACAGGGCCTGGGAGGTGCAGAAAATGGCAGGTGTCAATGGAAAATGGCGGGTGTCTGTGGAAGATGTAGAGCACCATTTTACAGGCTCATGTTCCCCCTCATTCTCGTCACTGTCCTCCCTCCTTCTTTCTGCCCTTACTCCAGCTGTCCCCCTTTGCCCCTGGCCAGGTGGCCCTTACCTTGTCCCTGCCATGCTGTCCCTGGTGTGTCCCTCACCTCAGCTCTCCTCTTTCCCACCACAGACCGCTGCCATGAGGGTGGCCAGTCCTACAAGATCGGTGATACGTGGCGCCGGCCCCACGAGACGGGCGGGTACATGTTGGAGTGTGTGTGCCTGGGCAACGGGAAGGGCGAGTGGACCTGCAAGCCTGTGGGTAAGTGGCCGCTCCTTCCTTCTCCCTCAGCGCAGTCAGAGCGTGTGGGCCCTTTCTTGTGTGTCTTCCCTGAGGTGTCCCCGTGTGGGAATGCCTTGGGTGGGCTCTGATCCACTTTTCCCTCACAGCCGAGCGATGCTACGACAACACAGCCGGGACGTCCTATGTGGTGGGAGAGACCTGGGAGAAGCCCTACCAGGGCTGGATGATGGTGGACTGCACCTGCCTGGGTGAGGGCAGCGGCCGCATCACCTGCACCTCCAGAAGTAAGTGCCAGCCTGGCAGCTTCCGGCTGCTCTGTTTTATGTATCTTAATTATTTTTTCATTGATTTTTCTTACTTACTTTCATCCTGCCTGGGAAAGAAAAGTTATTCCTTGGTCTGCCCTGTGCAAGTAGCAGTAATTTGGGAGGGATGGCCATGGCCTGAGAAATGGCGGGAAGCAGACCCTTCTGAGGGGAGAGGGGCATGCGTGGTGCCCAGTCACCATTTGCAGTTTGTGGACAAGGCTACCTGGATTATTTGGGGATTTAATCTCATGGAGAGAGAAAGGTGTAAGGAATCTGTGTGTCAGCTGGGCATCTTCCAGGAATTTGGGGGAATACCGTGGCCCAGAAAATGGTGAAGAGTTTAGCCTAGGATGTCCATTTTTGTGCTTTCAAGGAGCCTTTTGAGGGACAATCAGGTGCTTTTAAAGTTAAATACCCTTTCCAACAGCAGGATCTGCTAGACTAAAATATTTTCTTGTTTTTTCTCTCTATTACTTTTTAATTTACGTGTTAGCTAAACCAGGGTTTGTTTTGTCTGCTCTACCATCTCGCTTATCACTTTTCCCATCCCATTTCCCGCTCCAGCAGAACAGGTGATTTTTTTAAAAAGTTTTTGCATCATTGAGGGGCATTACTGTAAATACTCCATTTTATTTGTATTTGCACAGCAAACAGGGCTTTTAAGATCCAAAATCTTGCTTGTTTATTGACCTTCTGTTCCAGTCCTGTTAAATCCACCACAGAGCTTGCTCCTATCTCAGGTTTACACCAGTTGCCTCAAGAAAATTTAACTTTGTACCTTATACCTTGGTTATGCAAGCTTTGAAAAGCTCTTCTGTAGCCTTTCAATTGCCTCATATTCAGTTGCCTTGGGGCACACTAATAATGGATTTTTGCTGATACAAACAGCAGATCTGTAAAGAACTAAAACACTAAGGAGGATTGGGATTAAAATGGAAGTTATGGAAAGACTTGGTCAAGAAATGAGCTATAAAAATGAACCCAGCCTTGACAATATTAAGTCTGTTAAAGACACATGGGGAAAAATCATTAGCTGTCAAATAGGAATGAATAAAACAGAATGTGTTGTTTGTGAATTTTGGAGGACTTATTATTACTAATAAAATGTATTTGGCAGTAGCTGTCTTTCCATAACTCAGGTCTGCCCTGTTGTATCATGGGGAAAGTTGCAATATAATGACCTGTTCCTTTTTCATTTTGTTTTCCAATTACAATTGAAAAGAGAAATTCAAATTTATGTATATAAAATGGTACCTGTAGCCCACAAAGTGGCATTACACTTCAAGTGTGTGCTGCTTTTATATATCGTTTATGGCCAGCATTTTCCAGAATCACAGCTGGGTTGCTTCAGTTGACATTCAGCTTTTCATTGAGAACAGTGTCCATAAGACATGTTTTTTTCACATTTGCAAAATTACATGATGAATACCTCACCAATTTACCATTCTTCTGGCAAATGCTCAATTTTTGGTCATCTTAGCTCTGTGAATCAGTAACATGTTTTCTACATTCACATCCTATCCCATGTGCTTTCTCTGTGGCAGTCTGGCTTAATGCATATGTCCTTCCACAGTTCTTCATAAATCCGTGTTCATTGATCCGTTATTATATTTGAGCCACTGTATCAAGTTTCCCTTGAATAAGAAGGTAAAATGTTGTAATGGAAGAGGAACTAGTTAATCCATGTGGATCTGGCATCCAGACAAAAGTAGTTTGTTGTGCTGTCCTTTGAACCCATTTACTCAATTCGTAGGGGGCTGTGGGTTATTGAAGAAATTTAGAAAGTCTGGTACTCCTGGTATGACTTGAGCAGCTTATGTTAACTTCTCTGCAGCTTCGTGCAGGCTTCTTCTGGAAGAAATGGGATTTAACATGTTGCCCTCAAACAGGTTTTAGTCCCTTCCAGATGAAGGAGAACCCTGAACTTGAACAGTGCCCGGTGTATAATGTGAAATGACCCAGGCTGCAAAGACTCCTATTTTTTCTTTAAAAAGGGGCGTTAAAACAAGTGGAGCTTTAAAGGTGTATGCTAGACAGAATGGGTTTAGAATGGCTTGAAAAAGCAACTTATTTTGACAATGGCCATAAAGTGAAAGCGCAGTTCTGGAAACGAATGGAAATTTCGCTTAGGCTAAAGCACCAGGATTTTGGGATGCTCTCAGCCTGTGCAGTTTAGTGCAGGCTTTAGTGCATGTAGGAGTTGCAATAGTGGGCTCCAGCAAATGATGTGGGCCTTTAATTTAGGCTTTAAACGATCAGCTTGTTCGATAGAGTTGGTTGTTGAGTGGTAGCAACTGCCCAGTGAAGTCACCTGAAGTGCAGGCACAGATTCTAAGAGTCACGTTCCTTACCCAGATCGCTGCAATGACCACGACACCAAGACTTCCTACAGAATTGGAGACAACTGGAGCAAGAAGGATAACCGTGGGAACTTGCTCCAATGTGTCTGCACCGGGAATGGCAGAGGCGAATGGAAATGTGAGAGACACACGTCCCTGCACACCACCAGCACTGGTAAGTGGGACATCATGGCACGGAGCATAGGGAAGGGGAAAAGAAATTGCATGTTTTGACTGGCTAGGACTTGGAGTTGGATTGTTCCATCCTAATTCAGGTATTTCAGAGTTTTCTCTGGGAAAGATCAGCAGCAGAGAGGGTCAGAGTTCAGGAGAGGCTCCTTGTTTGTGCGTGTGGAGATAAGATTAATTGATACCTTGTTTCCATGCACAAATGGGGCTGACACATACAGATGGGATTGCCTGCACAGTCACAGGGCAGTAAATCATCACATCTAGGGCCCTGCATGCACAGGAACTATCTTTGTCTTGGGAGCATGGCACTCCAAATTAATGTTTGAACTTTATGTATTCGCCTCAGGGTAACTTTCTTGAAATGTCCTTAATTTAAACCCCACTGAGACCATCTGGTTTCTTTGACATGATAAATACACCTACTAATGGCTGAGCTTTAAAACCCCCAAAATGCCAAGGAATGTGTACAATGCTGTTTAATATATGTACATGAAATAGCTTGTAATTTCGGTATGAAATATTGCCTAGTTTATAGATAGCATATTTTTTGTGCCCAAGGTTTAAATCATCAGCTCCTAAATTCTTTTTTTGTCATTTTAAGTATCTAGGTTTCTTATCAGTGAGTGCAATGTAGAACTTCTGTTTTCCTGCAGTGGCTGCACTAAATTTTTCTTGGTAAATGACCTTTAACTGTTTGGTACCATCAGGTTAACTTCAGACTCTCAGAAAGTCTAAACTTCAAAATGCGTAACACTTCAAGGCTGCCAGTGTTTTGTTTCTGTTATTATTTCCCCTATTTCAGCAGAGCTGAATTTATGGAAGTTCCTGTGGGAATCATTAACAAAAATTTAAATTATGTAGACAGTAGCAAGCCTCTTTGTCTCTCAGTATTATTCCAAATAATAATGTGCCAGGAACTTTGATTCAAAATTTTAAAATTCCAGAGTAAATGAATCCATTTAAAGTTTATTGTTCTTGTTTTTCAATGAAAAATTCAAAATTACTCCTTTTTTTGCCTTATCTCCCTACTTCCTTGGTGATTTTTTTTTATTGTCTTGTCACTTATTTTTCTATTCTACTTTTCCTTAAAGTAACTTCTTTTTAAAAAAGTTTTCCAGACGATTCATCTGAAAAGCACTTTCCAAATCCTTTCTAAAGTCACACTACAGGGTGGGAAACCAGAGGCTGTTATTAGCTGAAGGGGGAGTCGTTCTTTTAATTTTGAAACTTGCTAAGTAGAATAATTAAGCCGTGTGTCAGGAAGCTTAAGAGAGTTGTGCCTTCCATCTGACGGAGTACCTGAGGTTTTATTATCTTGACATTCAATGGCAGCATTCTGTTGCTCAGCTTTGCATGCCACGTGTCCCTTCTGTCCCCTGTTGTGCCGCAGGGTCTGGCTCTCCCAGCATCACCAACGTGCAGACGGCGCTGTACCAGCCCCAGCCGCAGCAGCCCCAGCCCCAGCCCTATGGCCAGTGCATCACGGACAACGGCGTCGTCTACTCTGTGGGCATGCAGTGGCTCAAGACACAGGGCAGCCAGCAAATGCTGTGCACCTGCCTGGGCAATGGAGTCAGCTGCCAGGAGATAGGTATGAGTTGGTGTGTGGTGCCCGTTCACTCCAGTGGCGTCTTTAGCACTGCCCCATGCCTTAACTTCTATGTAGAACCCTTCATGTGTGTATCAGAAATGTCTTCTGAAGAAGACATCCTGGAGAAAGGTGCAAGGGGGGAAGAAGGGATTTGGTTATTTGAAGCCTCGTTGTGTAGGGCAGAAGCATTTCCCAGTGAGCTGTATATAACCTGCTGAGCAGAAACAGAGCCCCTGGGGAGCAGCATTAGTAACTTTATTCAAATGGAGCTGCAATAATATATGTTTGGAAAAGAATGTAAATGAATGCCACAGCTGTGGAGCTGCCTGTTGGTGTGTATTGGCCTGGGTCCATGGCAGTCTGTGTGGGTTCCCAGCAGCCAGCGACTTGGCCTGGAGTGGCTGTTGCTGTTTTAGAGCCATGAGATTTGGGGATTGCTTTAAACCACTGTCTAATGCTGTGATTTTCTTTTTGAAGCCGTGACCCAAACGTATGGTGGCAATTCTGATGGAGAGCCCTGTGTGCTGCCTTTCACCTATGATGGAAGGACTTTCTATTCCTGCACCACTGAGGGCCGCACAGATGGGCACTTCTGGTGCAGCACCACTTCCAACTTCGAGCAGGACAGGAGATACTCCTTCTGTACTGAGCAGAATGGTGAGTTCTTCTCAGAGGGTGTTCGCATGCATGTGGCCCTGGTGTGGAGATGGAGGAAGGAGCAGAGGACACAGAAACAGGCAGCCTGACCAATTCCAGCCATCTGGAGGGACTCAAGGCAGCAAGGCAGTGCTGTGAATGGAGGGCTGCCTGATGACAGAGCGTGCTCTGGGCATCTTTGGAGGGTGCTACAAGTGCAGCACCTTGGAGTTCTCTCTCCTCTGAGCTGACCTTAGAAGGGAGTACCTGGTCAGGGTGGAGCTTTGGCCCAAGGATACTTATCTTTGGCTTTGCTTGGGTGAATTGCTTCGAGCAATGCCCATATTAGGTTGCAAAGAGGAGGATATCCATGGAGTACAGTTTGTGCAGTCCTGTCACTCCGTCCATCCAGGCTATCTAGCCAGGCTGCCATATATAGCAGTGATCTTCATGTGATTTGTGGTCACTGATCAAGAGCTTGGGCATGACTAATGCAGCAGCATTCCCTCTTGTCTGTGGATGGTCAGTGTTCCCTTCACAGCACAGATCTACCTGTGGGGTTGCCCTTCCTGGAATGCCTGTCAGACATCTATGGAGCAGTGTCCAGGCAGCTTCTCTGGGATATGACCTTGGAAAGAATATTTCGTGTTGCCCCATGAAAATACTTCTTACACTGCATAGATACTTTTTTAAAAATTCTGTTCTACTTTGGTTGTTCTTTTCCTCATAAAAGGTAAGGTTTTCTCTGCAGGGCATGTAATACCTTTTAAAAAGAATCAAACAAACCAACCACCCAAACAGAAAAAACCCCAAACACTATCCCTGTCCATGCACACGTTCACATTTCAGAGAGGCTTCTTGTGATACACTGTGGAAAAGAGAAATGTGAATTTAGAAAAATCTCAGTAAATGTCTTCTTGTTCTCCAATATTTGTAAAGCAGAGTTGCTCAAGAGGTGATTAGTTCAGGTAGGTTACAGCTCTCTTTCTACTGCTGCTTGCAAAACATGAAGCTTCCAGGCTGCAGAGAGGTTTTGGCTTGTCCTGTTGTACATGAGTGAACTGTAACCCTTTCCTGAGGGTGAAGGTTTCCCTTAGAGCTGAAGGGCACTACTGGGAAATAGTTTAAGGCAGGTAATACAGGAATGCTGAGAGCTGTGAGTTTATTTTATTCCTTAGGCTTAGGGAGGAGGGATTTACAAAGCTATTCCCCAAACACAGTAAGCTTTGGTTTTCCCTGTTCCCCAGGAATTCCCATGGCTGGTTCTGCAGCTCCTTCTAAAGCGATGCTTGAACTGAACTGACCTTGTACAAAGCTTATTTTTCCAGATCTGAATTAATTAAAGCCAAGAAAAGAGGCCTGTGGATAATATACGGGGCACACATGGGAACAAGGAGTGCTAGTGGTTTGTTTTCCAAGCTCTTCCATGCATGCTAAAACATAGTGCAGGCTGAATTTGCATCTGCTTTCTTTTCATTTTCCTACAGTTTTGGTCCAGACACGTGGTGGCAATTCCAATGGTGCTCTGTGCCACTTCCCCTTCCTGTACAACAACCGCAACTACACCGACTGTACTTCTGAGGGACGCAGGGACAACATGAAATGGTGTGGAACCACTGAGAACTACGATGCTGACCAGAAGTTTGGGTTCTGCCCCATGGCTGGTGAGGCTGAGAGCTGTGAAGGGGTTGTGGGGCACCTGCATGCGGTTCTTTGAGCTGGAAAGTGAAGACCTCTCTGTTGTTGGTCACTTATTGACGACTTCCAATGAGCTGCATCCCAGCCCAAAGCCATCTAAGGCATTTCTGAAGTTCTGTTTTGTTCTTTTTCTCCCCATTGACCACCTCTAGCAGAGACTCAGGCAATGCCATTACTTCTTTGTTACAAGCCAATGGTAGGCATACTCCTCAGCTGCTGCAAACTGGTGTAGATCTGTTGAAGAGCCTAAAATTTGAGTGGGTGCTGAAAATTTCCTTGTTAAGATGCAGAAACCACTCTGTGGTATGAAGGAGCATTTAAATGCCCCTCAGTTCTCAAGATCCTGTAAATTCTGGCCTCATAAATATCCTCTTGCTTTCTTCTCACCCAGCCCACGAAGAAATCTGCACAACCAATGATGGTGTCATGTACCGTGTTGGGGATCAGTGGGATAAGCAGCACGACATGGGCCACATGATGAGATGTACTTGTGTAGGAAATGGCCGTGGAGAATGGACCTGCATTGCCTATTCACAGCTCAGAGGTACTGATTTTCATGTTGATATCACCACTTTAGTCTGACTGGGGGCTGGGAAAATTTGGTGTTCTTTTCTGTCATTGTGGGCTTGAGCACAGGCTCGAGAACTGCAGTTTACTCTTTGGAGTAAGAAGGGGATTAGAAGAGCTGTGAAGTTCTTGTCTTGTGTGCTGGAAAAAGATATTTCAGCCTTTAGAGGCTCTCAAGCAGAAGCAATTCCTTGATTATCTTGATTGCGGTATCCCTCCCTCCTTTTGTCTACATTTAGGAATTGGCACCACTGTGACTTTACAGAGAGCTCAGGATAGGCACCTCCCCGCCTCAAGAACAGACAAAACTCCAGACTAGTCTGAAGTTTGAAAGCAGAGCTGTTCTGTTTAATAGTCCTACAGTGAAATTTTCAATTCCTCTCTGCTAGATTAGCCTTTTGCTGGCTAATCTATATGAAAAGCTGGCAGGAAAGCACTGAGATTACTCTTATTTATTTACTCATTTGTGTGAGAGGTCCAAGTGGAGAAGTACTTAAGCAATACCAAAAAAAGAAGACTTAAAAGCACAGACATTTGATCATCCTACAGCTTACTCACAGCATTGGCTTCATGTCTGGAAAAGGCAGGGGGGTTGCTGTCAAGAGGCCAAGAAAGGACTCTTTAACACCACTGCTGAAATGGGATATAATTTATAGGGAAAGGCTCACTCAAGGGCTTTGGAAGGGTTTTTTTTTTTAATGTGCTTCCTTCAGAACAGTGAGAAAGGCACTGCTCAAAGTTCTGGTCTGTGCAACTCCTGTTTCCACTTACACAGCTAGTTCTCCGCAGTTCCATTCTGGAGTTGAAATGGTCTTTCTTGATGGGGAGGGTAGAGATATTTTGCTTTTTCAGAAGGC
This sequence comes from Dasyornis broadbenti, assembly GCA_013397935.1. Taxonomy (NCBI): domain Eukaryota; kingdom Metazoa; phylum Chordata; class Aves; order Passeriformes; family Dasyornithidae; genus Dasyornis; species Dasyornis broadbenti. The sequence goes on from VZRN01000098.1 coordinate 174,160, forward strand.
AAAGGTTATCTGAGTAGAGCTGTTTAAACTCAGCAGCCAGACCTTGGCGCCTGCAGGAGAGTCTGAGCACTCCTTGGTTTATCCTGATGCCATGCCCATGGTGTGGGAAAATACAATGGGGAATGAAAGGCTGGCCTCACTTCCCCAAGGACAGATGGTCCAGGCTTGACTCCAGAACTGAACTTGGGTCTCCTGGGTCCTGCTTAACAAAATAAAGTGCTTCTGGGGTGGTTTTCATGTTTGTTTTGCCTTTCTGCTCCTTGCTGTGATTAGACGGGCTTTAGGAATTCTGGGCCAGATCCCAGATTGACATTGAACCTAATAGAGTGATACCATTGTACTTAAGCATGGGGTCTGGTTACTGTGTTTTGAAGGAAGAGGAGACTGGTAGGCACCAGCAGCATCTTGTGTGCATAACAGATCTGCCGCTGCCTTCAGATTACTACAAAGGGTAGCAGAGATACCCAACAGAATCACATCATGAGGGTGGCTGTACTTCTTCACTGTATCTCTGTGAATTTGGAGCAGCCCTTTTCTCCTTGCGTAGTTCCAGTGATTTGCGGCAGTATTCACTGAGGAGGTTCAGCTGAGATGTTCCTCAGAGGAGATGGGTGGAGAGTCAGTGTGGTGGTTTAGATTTTCATTCACACATGGGATCTGTCCAGAGGAACAACAAGGCAGTTCTGTAGCTGGGCTGTGTCTGACAGACCTCTTTTCTGCAAGTGTTGCTTGTTTGCACCCTGCTGATAGATGAACTCGGGAGCAGGGGTGTGTATGCAGCACTGTGATGGTCACAGCCTACAGGAGGGCTCCTTTCTGCGTGAATGGAGCGTGTCACGGGCAGTCTGTGTGCTGATCAAGCAGAGGGAATGAGGGCCCAAGCAGAAGGGTTCTGTCTTAGTGTTTAGACCTCTTGCTGACAAACTCTCTACTCTCTCCCCCAGACCAGTGCATTGTGGATGGCATCACCTATGATGTGAACCAGACCTTCCACAAGCGTCACGATGAGGGGCACATGCTGAACTGCACCTGCTTTGGCCAGGGCCGGGGCAGATGGAAGTGTGATCCTGTTGGTAAGTCACCGCTGTCCCCGCTTGCCAAACACCCTTTGTGGCTCTGCACAAACTGGCTGTGGTATAGAGAAACTGGTGTGTGAATTTGGGCCTGGTCTTCGTCCGCTCTCTGTCCTGAATTGCACAGATGCAAAAATAGATACAACACTGAATTTGGTGGAGGGTAAGTGAAAGGGCATTTGTTAATTTAAGGACTTAAGCTTAGGTTATCACACCTGCCACAGAAAAATTGTGATTGTGGCAAGCATATGTTCTAAAATGTAGCCGGTTGTGGTAGCAGAGCAGTTAGCCCCAGGCTGTTGTGATTTGGCTGAGTTCTGGTACCTGAGCTGTCAGCTTAGCAGGGCTCTCAGCCTGAACACTGATAAAACATGCAGCTGGGCACTGATGCTAGGATCAGTTTTCTTCCTTTTTCCATCTTGAAATCTTTCAGCGTTTTCTCACTGAACTGAGGAAGGAGCACCAGCGTATATTAACTTACCTTGGACTGAATTGATTTTTTTGGCTGCCCTTTGTTCTGGCAAAGAGAGAGAGCTCAGGATGAGAACACATGTTAATAGTGCTCTGGAGGTTAGCTAAAACTATCATGGTTCCCTGCAGGAATGAGGAGATTTCATCTCTTCTGCCTCCCCGCCTTCCCTAGCAAACCTTGATTGGAAGATAAGACCTGGCTGTTCGGTTTGCAGTTACTAAGTCCAAGACAGCTTCAAACTGTTGCCAAGAAAATCTATTAGAAATTATTAGTGGTGAAGTTCTGCTTTATTTACAGTAATATCTGTACATGTTTACTCAAGGAACTTGGATTGTAAAGCTCCTGAAAATTACTAGTTTGAAGGAAAGGGTGGGGGGATGATTTCAGCTACCTGTATAGGTGCAATTAAAGTTTTAATTTTGTTGGCTGTCTCTAAACAAAGGTCTTGTTTATCCAAGCAATCATAATGCTAGTTCTCACTGAAAATTTCCATTGAGCACACAGGCAGTTGTCAGAGTAGGAAGTGTACTTCCTACACAATACTGTATTGTATTTACACTAGTTAAGCTGATTTCAGGATGTGATCTGTCCCCCTTTGGTTTATACAATAGTAAATCTGGAAAGGTTCTGCTGAAAATTCGTAGGAGTTTTAAAACATAATTGAATTCTGCTGAAGGCAGGAGGAATTTTTGCCTTTGATCTCCTTGAGAGCGGCATGGGTTAGCTTTGGATGAGAGATGAGCTTAGTTGGCCAGGGCAGAATTGGGCTCCAGAGTGGATGAAATCCTTTCTAGAAGGAACACCCCAGAGAAATGCAACACAGCTGAATTAGCCCCCTAATATCTAACTTAATACATGCAGTGCTTTATTAAGAACCTTGATTTCAGATGAAATTTGTTTCCACTTCCTCTTTTGCAAATGAACATTGGTGTTGCATTTCTTTTTGCAAAAGCCTTTTGGGATTCATTCTTCTTTGTAGATGTGTCACCATAGTTTTGGTGACAGAGTGCTGAAGTGTCTCTCTTGTGCCTTCAGACCAGTGCCAGGACTCAGAAACCCGAACCTTCTACCAAATTGGAGACTCCTGGGAGAAGTATGTCCATGGGGTCAGATACCAGTGCTATTGCTATGGCCGTGGGATTGGAGAATGGCACTGCCAGCCTCTGCAGACCTACCCAGGTAAGAAACCCAACACAAAATGAACTCATCTGCTGAGTAAGACCTGAGGAAAGCTGACTTTCCACCCCTCACCTGTTCAGGTTTCTGTACCTAATGCCTTTTGGTTTCCTTTTAAAACAGAACAGATTCCCCCTGTCCCTTGGCAGACACAAGCAGTTGTCAGGGGAGTCATAAAGAGGGGCCCAAGCTGTTTACAGCTATGCCTGAGGCCAAGGTTAGTTCAGAGAGTGACTCTCGGTGCACACAGCAGCTTGGGTTTACATTGCCTCTTGGCGTTTAGTGATATCACATGTGTAATCTTCAGCTTATATTGCCTGGAACTCACACAGGTGTACTCCTTCCTTTTCCACTCATTATAGAAGCAAAATCCATCATGAAATGAAACGTTTTTCCTGATCAGTGCCCCAAAGAAATTAAATATTTGAACTCTTGTTTGTCCAGGCAGTTCCAGGAACTCTGTATAGGGATAGGCAATGCCTGTTTGTTGGTTGTTCAGCTTCAGTTCCCCGAACAGAACATAAGGGGAACCTCTCTCTTTTCCTGTTGAAGGTTGCAACTGCCACTGTCTTAATCTAAATAAGATGAAATATTAAGGCTTGCTGAGCTTCACTGACTCCTGCCAGACTGCTTAAAGAAACACCTCCTTGAGCTATGTGAAATATTCCAGCCTCTAGCCTGGAGACCAGGGCTTTGGGCTGCTTTAGACACAAGAGTGACTGAAAATGTGTAAATAACCCAAATCTAATGTTTCTGAATGTAGGTTTGGGGTTAGGTGAGCTTTGAAATTTTCTGCGTGTGGGCACAGGTTTGTTTGCCTAGAAATCCAGTTAAATGGGGAACAGGTATATATTACATGGTTGTCCAAGTAAATTATTATTAGAAATGTTGGGAATGAGGTGAGGGTGCAGCTATTTAATGGCTAAAACACTTTGCAGCAGATTCCAGGGATCTCTTTGCTAGGATTTTCTGAGAACTAACATGAGGACAGTGCTACTGAGTGTTCAGTGAAACCTCCCCAGCAGATCTGGGAGGGATGAAAGGAGAACCATGGGATCGTAAAACCTCCTTTATTGGAGAGTTTTTTAGAGAAAATAGGCCTGAGCCTGATCTAGCTGAATGCAATCAGTAGTCTTAAGCATTAGAAAACTGCAGAACTTGTATTTTCGTGAGTTCTTGGGCCTGTTTTGTCTCAGGACTTCCACCAGCCCTTCTGGTGGGGTTTGTGGGCAGAAGACAAGTCTCACTATCTGTGGAATGCTCTGCAGAGTCGTGCAAATTCAGTGTTTCAAATGAACTGATTAAGAAATGTAGTAAAATAGTAGAAGATGAGTAGTGTCTCTCTTCAGGGTGTATTCAATGTCAGATCAGGAATTTTCCCTCACCGTGCTTCATGATTAGACCTGAATTTGGCAGATGGTCTTAATCAGCTTCCCTGCTGCCATTGCAGAAGATGATAATGATGAAAATAGTTGCTGAGAAGTTGCCTCCATCTCTTTGAACAATACAACTTTGCTTTACAGATCTTTTCTATACTAGACCCTCTCCCATTTTCCATTTCATTGGTAACTCCCAGGAAATGAGCTCAAACAGTGCACACTAACTCACCCACAGAATATATTCTGATTTGCTGCTTTTCTAGGTAGCAATGAAGCATTGAGGATAGAAAGACAATACAACTGATTTCCCATGTATAGAAATACGATGTGAGCCATGCAGCTTTCTTGCTTTTTGATAACTCCACAACATCCTCAGTATGTTAAAACTGGGAATTTTTTTTTCTCAGGGTCAACTGGGCCTGTTCAGGTGATCATCACAGAGAGCACAAATCAGCCAAACTCCCACCCCATCCAGTGGAATGCTCCTGAACGATCTCACATCACCCAGTACATCTTGCGCTGGAGACCGGTGAGTGCCACATTTGTTGTCATTTGTTCATCAAAAGTACTTTATTTGACTTTTTCTGGTGTCTGAAAGAAGTGGTTGATGCAATTTCAACAAACTTGGGTTGCTTATTTAGTGTCGTTGTCCTGTCGAGGTCAACAGCTACTCTTGAGCATCAAAGAGCCAGTGCTGGATAAACACTTCATGTTTTCCTGTCCAAACTTCACTGGTTGCTGTGTTCATGAAGTATTTTATTAAACAAAGCACTAGCACAGACAAGTTTATATCCTTCCTCAGCTTAAGGAATGTAAATCCTTCTGGAAGCTTCTTCATCCAAAGAAACACTGTTTTAGTAACGTGCATATCGAGACAACTGGGATACTTATTATTCTGTTAATGGAGGTAAAAATGGGTAGGATATGAAGACATAAACAGCTTAGTGTAGGATTAAATAAACAGTCACTCCCATCTTCTCTAAAGTCTAAACCAAAGCTGGTTAACCACTGCTTGTTGGCTGATTGCTCTGTGAGGAATGATTTGGTTTAACCTACACAGATGAGCTGTGTTTCAGCTCCCCTGAGCACAGCTTCACAAAAGGCCACTCAATGATTAAGAGCATTAGTACCTCAGTGCTGCCTGTTATTAAGAGAACAATAAAGGCCCTGATCCAAAGCCATTCGAGGCACTCAAGTCTTTTTACTGAGTTCAGTGTATCTTGGATAAAGGCCTGAACGAAATGGACTTTAAAGCATTGGAGTACAAACCTCAGAGGATGGAGCATTATTTTAAAGCTTCCCATAGAGTTCAAACACAGGGTAGAAGGGAAGAACTTTTCTGTATATTGTTTTCAGATGATGGCTTAGAGTGTTTTTATGAACAGCCTTCAAATATATATTTTCCAGCCTCTACTTCATGCCTTACTGTACTTCTGCTGAAGGAATGAGTTGAGTTTATAACAAATAATGCTCCTTTTAAAGGGTGAAGTTCAAAGCTAGGTTGTTTTTAGTTCACCCCGGTAAAACCTGATCACTCAAAGCTCTTAGTCCTGCTACTTGGCATACTTTTCTCTTCTCCTTTGACTTGGTTCTGTCTGTGCATTAAAGCCATTCAAGTCATACCTGTTTGAATATTACAGTGATTAGTAACCACACGATAGGTTAGGTCACTAGATTCCCCAGCTTGCAGGCTAGGGAGTCTCTCACTACTTGAGTGTCCTTTTTCTTGCAGAAAAACTCTGGAAGGCAGTGGAAGGAAGCCACCATCCCTGGCCACCGGAACTCCTACACCATCTCAGGCCTGAAGCCTGGTGTGATATATGAGGGACAGCTCATCAGTGTCCAGCAGTATGGCCACAAAGAAGTCACTCGCTTTGATTTTACCACAACCAGCACCACAGCAGTGACAAGTGAGTTGCGCAGGGGGACATCCAGGAAAACCCAATCTCCTTCACCCAAGTCCTTGCTTCGTGCATCCCACTGAACACGAAAGTAGTGATGCTTAATTCAACCTCTTTCTTCTCTTGTAGGCAACACTGTTTCAGGAGAGACAACTCTGCTTCCTCCCGTGGTTGCTACTTCAGAGTCCGTCACTGAAATCACATCCAACAGCTTTGTTGTCTCCTGGGTTTCTGCTTCTGACACTGTTTCTGGATTCCGTGTTGAGTATGAGCTCAGCGAGGAGGGTGATGAACCACAGTACCTTGGTGAGACAAAACTGGGGTGTGCCAGACCAAAGCATTGCTCACAGTCAGTGCCTCACTGTTTTGTGGCAGTCAGTAGAGCTGGTGTAAACAGTGAGCATCTCCCTGTCTTTCAGCAGGATTCAGTTAGGATATGAGAGTGGCAGGATCAGCTCAGATTAAAAGCTCACTTAGTTCATTGTCTTTTCTCCATTAATGGCTGTAAGACAGCAAGGCAAGTATATAGCAATACCCCCTCAGAATACTGTCCCAGAATTCTGCAGAGGAAAGCTCTCTGAGCCTAGAGGGGTGGATTTGTAATAACTGTGGATAGATATATTTTATTCTTTTCATCTCCATGAATTTGTCCATATTTTTTTTAAAAATCTTGTAAAGTTACTGGCTTCCACAGCACCCTGATGTGAGCATCAGTGCAGATGAGAACTAGATCTGTTTTTTAAACCTTACTCCTGGCTGATTTCCTTTGCCATACCTTTGTCCTTCCGTCAGAATGGACAGAGAGAAATCTTTCCCAAATGTCCTCTCTTGGCTGCTTGTTATCTCATCGATATCTCATGTTCCAGTCTGTTCTGTCAGTTGTTTTGTTTGGATCAGATCTTCCTCATCTTTGATAATATGGTAACTTAGCTGAGCTGGGAAGCTGATTAAAGGCACTGGACTCAGACACAGGAATTGAAACTGCTTTTCCAAATCTACTGTAGACCCTTTGTCACCACATGTAATTTCACCTTAACTTCTTTTTCCTAATTTCCTGTCTTAACAGTGGTAGTAGCAATATCTCACCTCAAATATTTGAGGTTATAATAGTTATTGCGACATGAGCGGGACAGAAGAACATGACAAAAAGAATAGTAATCCCCTGACCTGGTAATTCTCCCTGGGCTGTTGATACCCTCAACTCACAGGCTTGGACACTGAGCAAAAGTGGCTCACATGGGGACTGTCCCCACATTTGTCTGCCCAGATAGCTGAGCTGTGCTGTGGAGCAGCTCCTGAGCTCCTCTGTCTACAGACAGAGGTTTACAGGCAGATGGAAACGCAATTCCCAGTTTCCCATAAGATGCTTGCTTTCAGTCTGGCCAGCAGGGAGCTGCTTCTTGGGGAATTTTCTACATCTGGCACGTAGGTGGACATCTGGGAGAAGGGAGCAGGGAGAGAAGTTCACCAGCCCTCATAATGTCATTCTTCTTCACTCATGAGTCAGTGTTTCCACATAAGCTATTCATGTGAAAGCTTTTTCCATATATTTCTGTACTGAAAATGCAACAGTCAGGGTATGAAATGAATATTCAGCTGAGGTGGCTGCAGTGTGCAGGGGGCTGCTGCTCAAGCTGCCCTGCCATATCCCACATCAAGCCTTGCTGCCCTTGGTGATGCCAGGTCCCACCTCTCCATACAACTTTTCTGAGGTGAACCGAAGACAGTGCAGAAAAACTGTTGTTGTATTGCAGGAAGATTGTGCGTCAGCCCAGATTAGAACAGACATCTCAATTGCTTAATTTGGAGAGAAAGCAAGAAGATGGAATTGTTAAAACAAATTCTTCTCTCCTGCCTTCCTCAGATCTTCCAAGCACAGCCACTTCTGTCAACATCCCTGACTTGCTGCCTGGTCGCAAGTATATTGTTAATGTCTATCAGATCTCTGAAGAAGGAGAGCAGAATCTGATCCTGTCTACTTCACAGACTACAGGTATGTGTTGGGGGCTGTTGCTGCACTTTGAAAGCTGTTGTTACTGTTTGCTCAATATTTTTTGTTACCTCTTATCCTCACACTTGCTGTCCTCCTCTGTTTATTCCCTTAAACAGCTCCCGATGCACCTCCTGATCACACAGTGGAAAGTGTGGATGACACATCCATTGTCATCAGCTGGAGCAGACCACAGGCCCCAATCACAGGTTTGTCCTGTTGAAGTGCACCCATTCTGCCCTATTGGTAGAATCTGAAATGTAGGTGTAAAAGAAAATGAAATATAACTCTGGGACAAAGTTAGTGCAACATTCTGCCCATTCTGAGACTCCAACAGCTGGAAAGCACATGGACAGCTTAGCATTTGCTTGTCTTCAGTGATTGAACCACGCAATTCTTGGTAAGGCTGGATGCAAAACAATTCCTTCTGGATTTGTGTTAAATAAAAACAAGCCTCAAGACCTTGTATTTTTATCTGTCATCCAGACCATCCCATAGTGAGCATGAGAACTGTACATGCCTCAATCCACATGTCAGACCTCAGAAATACTCTAACCCAGGTCAGACTGTGCTTTGGAAGGTGGTGTGAGTGTGTGGTCTGTAGATGGAACGTGAGCACAGGCAGGCTGCAGGTCCTGCTGAAATTCAGGACTATTTTTATCAAAGCTCAGTAGGGAGATCAGTCCAGCCCTCATTTCTAGCATTCTTTGTGCTTACTGATTGTGCTGAGGATTACATATTTCTCTTTCTTCAGGCTACAGGATTGTCTATGTACCCTCTGTGGAAGGCAGCAGCACAGAGCTCAACCTGCCTGACACTGCCACCTCTGTAACGCTCAGTGATCTGATGCCAGGGGTTCAGTACAACATCAGCATCTATGCAGTGGAAGAAAACCAGGAGAGCACTCCTGTCTTCATCCAGCAGGAAACCACTGGGGTCCCACGCACAGGTAATGCTCAGGCTCTGGGTTTCAGTCACTGACTTTTCTGTCTAAGTGAATGCTTAAACGAACTCACAGTTTTGCAGGTTTGATTTGTGAATTGCACTGGTATTCAAGTTCTGTGGTAAAATCATTGGCACGGTCAAGACACCATTCTGTTTTAAGAGGGTTGTAATTCCTAGGGATTGGACTGCAGGCAGGTCTTGCATTGTCTGCAGAAGAGAGATCAATTTCCCAAGTTATCTTAGGGGGATTTTGCTAAGAAATGTTTTGAAGTGCCTGGCACATCATTTTGCCACAGTAACTTGGCCCACAGATGTTCAAGGTTACATACTCAGACACCACAACACACATTCATGTCATTCACCTGACTTTTCCCTCTCCCTTCCAGTCCTACCCATTATTTTGCTTTGCAGTCAAGGGGGTGGGAGGTTGCTCAGCATTGACTGATGTGCCAAAAAAAACATCGTACGATCTAAACTCGAGGCACCCACTATTTAAAAAACTACTGGTCTGAGGGTTCTTTAAGTATCCAGTTGGACTGAATAACCAAACCAAAGGAAGGGATAGTGAAAGAATTGGGATCTGATGTGGTAAGCAGTGGAATCTGATGGTCATGCAAGTTGCAAGCACGTGTTTGCAAATGGGACTTTACCAGGAATGAACTCAGCTCAATGATTTTATGGTTTGGCATCTGCATCTTCCAAAAATGTGCAGTGGTTAACATTAAGGCAGTATCAGTCCTAGTCTCAAGAAACTTAATTTAAACACAGGAATTCAAGGGTGCAGTACTGTGGCCCAGCACTGAGGGAACTGCATTTGCCTTCAACTATAGTAAGGCCAGATCAGCCCCTGTACTTGTTTAATTATAAAAGGTGGATTTCAAGTTAATCACAGACATTCAGAACATGCTGTGGATTTTGAAAACCCTCTCTTTTAATTTTAAAAGGAGGTTACTCTTTCCAACCCCTGGAGTACTTTTCTTCCCCTCAGGCTTTGGTTCTGCATATACTTGAAGTTCTGTAGCGTATTACATCTGGTCTTTCAGTTCTTTGTCATAGCAAGATACTTTCTGAAGACATAAAATACTTTAAAGAAGATAGTGATGGTTGGAATTGTAGTCTGCTTGAACATTGTCCGGGAATGTGTGTAGGCATGTTTATAGTAAGGTTACCCTGACTTTTTAATTTCGTTAAATGTTCTCGGGCTAGCTATTGCTCATGCAAAATTCACTTTTTTTTTCCTTCCTTGGAAACCCATAGCTTCTCCTCCTGCTGAGGACTCCCTCTAACAACTGTTGTACCCCTCTGCTTTCAGATGAAGTGCCTTCCCCCCGAGATCTGCAGTTTGTGGAGGTTTCTGACATCAAGATCACCATCATGTGGACCCCACCACAGAGCCAAGTGTCCGGCTATCGTGTAGAGGTGATCCCTGTCAACCGCCCTGGCCAGCACGGCCAGAGACTGCCTATCACCAGGAGCTCCTTTGCTGAAGTCATTGACCTGATCCCAGGAACAACCTATCTCTTCAAGATCTTTGCTATAAACCAGGGCAGGGAGAGCAAACCTTTGACTGGAGAGCAAACCACCAGTAAGTGTCTTTCCTCCATGCTTTTTTCAGCCTTCTGAAGCATTTACTTCTCTGTCGCTTGGAGAAATGTATAAACAGAGCACTTGAAGTGCAACAGTAATAGCCCAGGAGGTATCCCATCAGTAGGATGACAGGGCTGGGAATTCATTCAGTCTAACAATGATCTCTTCAGCAGATTTATCCTCCTCCAGGGCTTTCCAATGGGAGTTTAACTCTCGTGGCGCTTTAAAACAATTTCGTATGGCTGGAATTCAACTTTTTTATTACTGACTGAGAATTGATGGACCCTGCAGTTCTTTTACGGCACAGATCACAGCCTGTGATTTTTATATTTTTTTTCTTTTTTTGCTGGTACCTTAGGGCAGATTTCAGCATAACTTAGAAGCCTTGCTGAGATTCCTCTGAAAATCCCTGTTTCCCTTCTGACAGCTCCATACCTATCTGGCTCCACTGGCAGCAGGAGCAGCTGTTGCCTGCACATGCAAGGAAGGATCATGCAGGATCCCTCAGAACCTGATTGCTGATAATCTAGTGGCAGTGCAGCACCTCACCAGTGTGAAGAAAAATGCACTTTGCCTGGCATTGTTTTTTGCTTTGCAGAAGTGCAGAGAAGAGAGAGGAGCAGTGGCTGGGCAAGACGCAGATTTTCAGATGGAAGAACAGGAGTTTAATGTGGGTTTGGGTGGTTATCTCCATTTTTGATCCAAGAGGAGCGGATCAGACAGAACCTGGGACATGGGTTGTTTGATCAGATCTTGTTTGTTGGGCAATAGAAGGGTGACTGGTCCTTGTGGTGCTCTTTGGCTGCGTCACTTTAATCAAAGGGACAAAATTCAGCTACGTGCATCTATTCCTCTTCTGTTTCTTTTCAGTAAATACAAGCAACTTGGCTGGCTCTTAGTAATACGAGAGGGAAGGAAAGGAAATGGGATAATGTGTGAATATAGCCATGCTGTTTGAGAAATATCCTTACTTATATCCCTAAAGTTGTGAGCCATGAATAGTGCCTGTCCCTTGACTGTGCAGGGAGAATGGGATCCTTATGTCTGTCCTTTGACATAGGTGTCTAATTTGAGCATTGCACAGATGGTGTGAGCACCCTCCCTCGTCTTTCAAGTGAGGCTTTCAAAAGCAAGGATGCGACTTAGGAGTCTGAACTCTCTTAGAAGCATTTAGAACAAGAAGGGCTCAGTTCCCAGTCAGATCTGTAATTTTTTGTGGTTGTTTTGAGGAGCCTGGGCTAGGTGTAGGGTTCCTCTGAAAGTCCACATAGAGGTGTACACTGGAGTATAGACATTCAATTCAGACAGCACAGTGCCAGTCACAAATGTCTGGAATCATTTTCCATGGGCTGTGATCATCCGCTTAACTGCTTTGCCTAAACCACATTGCAGAAACTATTCACATAAATTGCATCCTGTAATCGAAAATCCTGGGAAACAGAAATCATTCAGGGTTCCCAAGGAAAACCCTACAGCAAAAGTCTCTTCCCACGGTGTAAATGTGATTCTCTTTTTGGCCTTCCGTTGAAAAGCAGTCTACAAATAAACTCCGAGTGTGTGCGTGTGGCTTTTTAATCTTCTCCTTTTTCCTCTAGTATGGGGAGAGGAAGTGATAAAAGCCTAATAGAGCTGGCAAATTAAATTGTGCAGAAAGGAACTGACTTTAGGCTACACGTTTTTAGGAAGACACAATCTTAGTCAGATGAGACTTAGCATAGATCTGAGTACTAGCAAGGGATAAAGTTGACTTTCAGCCTGTGAGTTGGAGATGGGCTTAAGCAGGGTCACACTCATCCTTTCTCTTTTAGAGTTATCTCCCCTGGTTTTTTTTCCAGTGGTGGAAGAAGGGAGATCTCACTTCCTTCTTCCTCCCTCCTCAAAAATGGAGAAAACAACTGGGGAGAAAACAGGACAAAACCAGCTTCCCACTGAATCACTGGGAGAGTGGTGAAAACATTAATTTTTATCACCAAAGCTCTACTTGTTCAGAAGAAGGAAAAAAGCATTTTCCAACAAAAAAAAAATTAGTGAAACCTCTTCTCATTGCTCTTAATTTCAACAAATGATTAGAACCTAGAAAAGGTGGGGAGACTTGCCAGGTGAACTCTATGAACTCCTTGCTGCAGCCAGTGCTGCCCTGCCTGCTGTGGGGGCAAACTCCCGTTTGGAGCTTCATCTTACCTCAGCCAAAGGCAGTGACATCTCCACCAGGCTCTGGAGTGGTGCTGAAGGAGCTGTGCTGCCTCAGCCTCTTGTTTATGTAGTTATCTGGGTTATCAGCTTCAGCAGCTTCCTGGGGCACTGATAAAAAGGGGAGGAAGCCTGGTAAGAGCTGTTCCCTCTTCCCAGGGGAGAGATGAGCATGCTTGGAATTGTTGTATGGTCGGTTCCATGGTGTGAGTGTTTTTAAGTAGATCTAGGAACTGTTTTTCTGCAGAAAGTCGCTGACTATTACTTATTTTGACATTCAAATGACAAAGTAAGGGTTGGTTTATTTTGGGAAGGGATTTTGAGAGGACTGGGCAAGGATTTAAAAGAATAAATCTTTTTCATGGAAAAGGGCTAAAATTAGGTTTCCGTGCTTAGGCTGACAAGTCTAAACTGAGCTGGTTTTTGAAAAATGCTTAGCGCTCATGAGAAACTATTGAAATTCCTGAGTGTGTTGGGTTCATCTGTCTTGCCTCAGCTTTTAGGCTGCCTTCCCCATGGGATGCATGGATGGCAGTGACCCAAATCAGTGCAGCCCAGAATGCTCAGGTCTGCCTGTCACAGTGTATTAGTGGATGACACTGAGGTGTGGATGCAGAAGTGAAATAACTCTTTCCAGCTCTCTCATGGTCCCACCTTCTATCTTCCCTACTGTTGCACTCACACAATACATCACAAATTCAGGCCCAGTGTACACCCATGGTTTGGAAGTGGGGGTGAAGTAGATACTCAGCTGGGAAAGCTGATGGATGTTCTGCTTTTCCTCTGCAGAGCTCGATGCCCCCACCAACCTGAGGTTCATCAACACCACGGAACACTCAGTGCTGGTGCTGTGGATGCGGCCCCGTGCTGTGATCACGGGGTACAAGCTGACAGCAGGGCCCACCAGAGGAGGGCAGCCCCGGACCTACAATGTGGGACCCTCTGCCACCAAATACCTGCTCAGGAACCTGCAGCCTGGCACCGAGTACACCGTGTACCTCGTGGCAGTGAAAGGCGACTTGCAGAGCAACAGAGAGACTGGAGTCTTCACCACTTGTGAGTGAGACACACACACATCACATATTCCTCTTCCTTTATGTCCTGGCCCTTCTTCAGAACTTGTGCTGAAAGTGCCTATTGTGAATTGATTTACAGGAGCAGCCTTTTGAAGTAGCATTCCAGCAGAACAGCTTGGGAAATACTCCTTGTTGTTCTTTCTCAGCTAGTTGGCAGGAAAAGGAGTTATTTGTATCAAAAAGCTTTTAGTAAAATACATTTCAGCTTTCCTGATGATTAAAAATGAGGGAAAACTTACTACTGGTACCTAAGTTTTTACTTAACTGGATGTCAGAGAAATTTCATTTTACTTGATCTTCCTAATTGCTTGGTTTTGGCATGACAAAACCAGGAAAGCATACAACTCCCTTAGAATGGGCAATGAATAATTAGTCCGTCACTTATATAAAGCTGAAAGCAGTCATTTCTCAAGCCCAGCCATACCATCTAAGGCAGCTCAACTACAGTTACCCAGACTGACACAAACATTGCATTCTGTCCTTTTACTATTTTTTTTACATTTCAATCATCTGTATTTGTGATGCTGGCTTGGAAGAAAAATTAATCAAATTTTGGAAGGAAAGAGTTCTGTAAGAGCCCACACATACTTCTAGAAAGAACAGATAGATTCAATGTTTAAATAATGATGATGCCATTATAGAAACCAGCAAAATTCAAAGCTACCCGAGCCCAGAACCACGTCCTCTTTTCAAAAGAGAATATGGTTTCTTTTAGAACAATGTAAAACTAGAATAAGAGCTCAAACTTCTAATCAGACTAACATTGTTGACATTGGCAAGGTGCTTTTTGCTGACAGACTTACCTATAAATACTTCCCAATTAGAATATGATTTGGTATCTTAGATTAATATTGTCTTCAAATGCTGGCTTGTCTAAATGAAACCAGTCCAGTTTAAAACTATGGATTTGATTACCCAAGCCTCTTCATTAATAACATTAATAACATTAATAACAGTAATAACAAGGTCATTTCGGATTAAACTCGGTGGTGTTATTTAGGCTGATTCTGGGATACACAAAGGCTTTGGCTTCTGTGTGATGTTTCTGACAGATATCAATGAGACCACAGATGCCTCAGACCAACTTTGAGCTCCTTTCTGCTGACTTCACAAGATGTTGGTGATGAGGGATGAGATGGTCCTTGCTGGGACAGCTGGATGACAGACAAGGGTGTAGTGTTCTGCTGATTGGAAGGCATATGGTGTGTGAATAAAAAAAGAAAAAGCTGAGTTTTGAGGAACACTTTAGATATCATGTCAAAAACCAGTATTCCCCAAATTCTTGGGGCTGGATGCATAGAGGACCATGCATCCACTTGACTATTTTTGTTTTCCTCATGAACAAAAGGTCTGGTTATGCTTAGGCTGCTTGCATATTGTGTCTGTCAAGCCCAGCAGCAGACAAAAATCACCTGTCAGATCCTTCCCAAATCACTGGATTTTCAGAAGTGATCTAGTTCAGCACTCACTTCATACCTCTGGCTATTTGTACTGCTGTAGGTCAGGTTTTCAAACTGCTTGGAGCCAGCACAGGAGGTGGACTTCAACTCTGTCAATTCACTTCACAGATCAGCCTGCTGGCTCTGTTCCTCCTTTTAACACAGAAGTGACTGAGACCTCTATTGTCATCACCTGGACACCTGCCCCAAGGATTGGTTTCAAGGTAGGAGGAATTAAGTCCCATATGGGGTTTCCCTCTTGCAGATTGGAGGGAGGTAGGTAGGGAAGATTAAAGCCTTTTCCTATGGACTGCAGTGAAGATGGCAGGCCAAAGGGAAGAGGTCTGCAGCAAAGGGCCTGCTGCTTACAGGGAGCGGGTCTAGGTGGCAGAGGTCAATGAAGTCATGGGGATTCAGGTCAAGTGGGACATCTAAACTGCAAGTTACAGGATTAACAGCTGGAGTTCAGCAAAAGGGCCCATAGTGCTGCTGTTGGATGATCTGTCAGGATGCTGACAGCTTGTGACTGAGAAGCAAACCTTGCTCCCCTGCAGCTGGGAGTGCGCCCAAGCCAGGGCGGAGAGGCTCCTCGGGAGGTGATCTCGGACTCCGGCAGCATCGTGATCTCCGGGCTGACCCCTGGGGTGGAGTACACCTACAGCCTCACAGTGCTGATGGATGGCCAGGAGAGAGAGACCCCCATCGTCAGGAGAGTCACCACACGTACGACACTCGCTTTTCCACCATCATTCCTTCTGCTACTCCCCACATCAATGGCTGCCTTCTGGGAGGCAGTTCTGGTCGTTCCTTCCTGTTGTGGTCTGGTTTTTCTCTTTGATGCATAGGTGACAGTAGCACTGTCTCATGCCATGCAGGGTCACAGCTTCAAGGGGAATACTTTTAATTCTAAAGGTTGAGGATATCATGGGGAGAGGGGTGCTGAGGCAGCCAGCGTGATTCTCAGTGCCATCAGTGACCCATCTGTCTTAACACTTGCAGCACTGGCTCCACCAACCAGCCTGCGCCTGAGGTCCAATCCTGATACTGGCATCCTGATTGTCTCTTGGGAGAGAAGCACATCTCCAGGTAACCATGTGAACTCACTTCCTCGTGCAGGATGTTTGTGCTTGTTCTGTAGTGCTTTACAGTTTTGTGGGAAATTAAATTTGATTAATTTAAGGAAAAATGTTCGTGTTTCTAGGTATATTTAAGGGTATAATTCGCAATTAACTACAACTTGGCATATGATTCTTAATGGTTTACATTCTGTGTAAAGTGCTATTTTGGAGCCTGAATCTGTTGGAATATTTCAGCTGTCTTAAATATTTGATGGTTTCTTCAAATATCTCCAGTGGTTTAAAGGTAGTCCAAGGGAAGGAAAGCAAAATGGATCACAAAGGTTTTTTTGGAAGTGACAAACAAGTCTGTGCTATTGAAAGTGAGCATGGAAGTTCTGAAAGTGTTCAGGCTGAACTCGACTTCCACAATAGCTGATGGGAGCTGCACAGTTGACTAAAAGGTGGATTGAAAGCTTTCGAGAACCCCTGTCTGTTGGTAGCTGAATCTTTTCCAGACAAATCCTGATTTTCAGTTTGGTGAGGGGAACTGAAATCCTGTGAGGGTGGCAAGGCGACCTCCTGGGAAGCTCTTCCCTGCTGGGCTCAGGGTGGCAAATCACTTGTAAATGTCACATACTTGCTTCAGTTGTTGCGCTGAGGCCTGATGGAAATGGATCCAGCAGATTCCTGACACTGGCCTCTCTATATTTCAGGCATCAGCGGCTACCGTGTGACCACTGCTCCCACTGATGGGCAGCAGGGCTCTACCCTGGAGGAGGTGGTGGGTGCTGACCAGACCACCTGCACCTTTGAAAACCTCAGCCCTGGTGTGGAGTACAACGTCAGCGTCTACTCTGTCAAGGACGACCAGGAGAGCGCACCCATCTCAGAAACCATCACCCCAGGTAAAGAAAGGATGAGCAGCACTTTCAGCTGCTCAAAGGTTGAATGGCTGAGCCTGAGTGTTCTACATTGCAAAACTTCTATTAGTCTGGTGGTGGAGGGCTTACACTTCACATGTAGTCTCAAGAAGCAGAATAGCCACGCTCCAGCTTCTGACAGAGCAGCTCTTACTCCCGTGTAATTCTCTGCATGGGCAGCCTAGCTTATGTCACAGGGTGGTGGTAAAGACGTGGATCTGTTGCGTCAGTACACTGAGCTGAGCAGCAGCAGGGACTTAACTTGGCCCTGAAGTGCCCCAGCATCTGGTGCACAGCTGGTGGGAACAGGAAGTAGGTGAACAGAGGTATGAGTGGGAAGTGAGCACAGGAGAAATTCTGGCAGCAGTAGAGGCAGAAGATCACTTGAGCACAATGGAGAGGGAAGCCAAGACGGAAAGGGTCAGAGCTGCAGCACTTGAGACACAGAATGGTGTGTGCCACCTCCCATGACGTGCTGTTGGGGCCTGCAGAAATTGCCTTCATAGCCACGTAGCAACATTAATATGCATTTCCCCAAATGGTTGCATTTAGTTTTCCTTTGTGAGGGCTTCGTTTGTTTTTGTTTCTGCTCAGCCCTGAGATGATGCCAGCTACTGTGTTTGCTTGCTCTTGTAACACTGCTTTAAAATTTCTGTGCTTCACTGAAGTGCTGTGTGCTCCCTGGGGTGAACTAATACTGTGATGCTGCATAGTTATGCAGTAATAGCTTTAGCCCTTCACCATCTTCTGGTGGGGGAAAGCTAAGAATGTATGTGTCTGGCTTTTACAACTCTTTAAAGGTGATATGGTACATGCATTCCATGTGGATAAACAATTATTTTACAGAAAACTGGCTTTTTTTTTTGCACCTCTTCTGTAAAATAAGTGTTTTCCTAGAAGGACATTAAAATAGAACATAACCACTATTATTAAAGCAATATTTCTGTCCCATAATTCCTTTTTAAACTAACTTGTAGTGAACAGCATAGATATGGAGTGCTGCATCTTTGACTCAATTACTGGTGTGTGATCCTGAGTGAGGAAGAGCATCCATTAGTTCCCACTGATTTCAGGATCACCGTGATAAAGTTACACAGCCAAATCTTGTGGCTTAGATCAATACCAGCTTATTTGACTTGAGCAACTGAAGGTTTGGCCGTTGTCAATTAAAGATGCATCTAAAATTACCCATTCCCTGCCCATTTCTGCTGGAAATGAGCACCTTTGCTAATGGAATACAACAGGGAAAACAGCCACAGCTGTTCATATTTTCCCAGCATAATTTTAGGCAGCATCTCAAAGGTCATTAAAGAGCATCTTTATGCAGTGGCTAAAACTTGAGATTTTGAACAATTTTAGCCAAATATGACAGGCTCTTGGCTACATCATGTGCTGGGCATAACCTCTGAATTCAGGGATGTTGTCACTGATAGATTAATATTATCTGAAGGTCATTTTTAACCATTTACCCTGTTTCCAAGGAGGTGTTTTATTACTCACTGTTCCATGTCATCTGTTTTTAGCACATATATTGCAGCAGTTAGTTGATAAGTAGAACTTGAGGAGTTCTGGGCCAGACCATCATGCAGGGGTTTGAGGCTTTTTTTCCCCAAGTCCAGTGTAAATAGTTTATAGACAGTGGATGATCTACCGTGGAACTCTGTGAAGGTTCTCACCAGCTGAGGGTCTATTCTGATGTAGCCACTTCAAGTGAGTTGATATGTTTATGATCCCAGTGATAAAAGCGAGATTCACCATTTAAACAAAAAATTCTGGAGGGTCAATCAAGTATTATTTCGGAGTTGTTTTATTTATAGTTTAATAGACTTTGCTCCCTTGTAGTCTACCTGTAAAAAGGGCTGTGTTTTTTCTGCTTCTATTTTTATCAGAAAATGATGGGTCTTTGTGGCTTATCATTGTTCAAAGCAAATACGTTGCAAGTTAAGTGCCTCTTGTAGGGTGCTTTGAAAATTATATGTCTAAAGCGGATCTGAGGGGATCGGGGTTTCAGCTTCTGCCATGCCTAGGGAAACAGCTGGAGACTGCATGGAAGGGTAAATACAAAAAAAAAGCGAATTGAAAAAAGCAAAAGCTAAAACACAACAAAAACCACCCCACCAAACTCCTTCCTTTTCCCCCAAACCCTAAGAGAAATTCTGCATATCACCGCAATTGCTTCCAAAGTTCTGTCAATGTTAATAGTGATGAACACTGCTTTTTTCTCCCTTGTCTTTCTTTTGCCTCCGTGTGTCTTTGCCTCTCCTGTTTGCTCTTTAACTCATTAGAGGTGCCCCAGCTCACTGACCTAAGCTTTGTTGACATAACTGACTCGAGCATCGGCCTGAGGTGGACCCCGTTAAATGCCTCCACCATTATTGGGTACCGCATCACAGTAGTTGCGGCAGGAGAAAGTGTCCCCATTTTTGAAGATTTTGTGGACTCCTCAGTAGGATACTACACAGTGACAGGCTTGGAGCCGGGCATTGATTACGACATCAGTGTAATCACACTCATTAATGGCGGAGAGAGCGCCCCTACCACTCTGACACAGCAAACGGGTGAATTTTGAAAACTTCTGTGTTTTGTGATGTGGGTGGTGTCACTGGCTGTCGGGGTGATGGGGCTTTGTCCAAAGAGGAATTGAGCCACTCGCTGTGGGGAAGCCAGACAGACCCAGATCGCTCCCTGCCCCAGCTGGCAGCTGGGGATGGATGTGCGCTGCTCATTTTCCAATTGGAGGCATTTTAATGCCATGAATGACTGCAGACTTGCCAGGCTCATTCACCTTCTGCAGTTCAGATTCCCAGGATCCAGTTGGAATCAAGAGCCTGAAACATGCACTGTGTATTTGCCAGACTTTCAAACTGTGATTCCCCAAAACAGGAGTGCTAAAGGGCAGAGCAGATCAGCAGGCACCCTCCAGCCTTGACAGCTGTTTGTGCTTCCAGCAGCCTATTTCTGTGGTGGCCCCACTCTTTCCACAATGCCCCAAAGGATGCAGATGGACACCACTCCCTGAGTACATGCCAGTGACAGCCATGCCACACTGTCGAGGGTCTCTATAGTGCATGAGCTGAAGGCGAGCTGGAAACTGGTTCTTGCATGAAATCCTGTTGTGTTTGAAAGTCCTGAGGCTGTAAATCCTTCGACAGAAGTAGAAGTAGAGTCGTAGGAAATTAGTGATATACCCTCTCCTCTCCGGTGTGTGCATGTATGGATTCTAGATGAGATTACTTTTCCATCTGTAAGCTGCTGTATGGCAACTTTAAACCTCTCTTGGCATCACATCTGTAATACAAAATCCAGCTGCTAGAAGCACATTACTGAAAGTTGCTACCTTGTTTTTAAATTAGCCCCGTGGGGTACATTTAACATATCAGGAATTGCCAAGAGGTTAAAGCAGCCTGACAGTAGTGCAGACACATTTTTCTCTTAACCACAGTAGAACCAAATGTAGTTTAGAAGTCTGTTTGCATGAGTCTGATGCAGTAGTCTGTTGTGCATGAGATACTTTCTCTGGTGGTTGATCTCCCTGAACAGACATCTTGATAATGAATCTGAGAACTGAGGTAGATTTGTTCTTTGCTGTGTAGCTGTGCCTCCTCCCACTGATCTGCGCTTCACTAATGTGGGGCCTGACACCATGAGGGTGACTTGGACTGCCCCGACTTCCATCGTGCTCAGCGGTTTCCTGGTGCGCTACTCGCCCGCCAAGAAGGAGGAGGACGTTGCAGAGGTGACAGTCTCACCCTCAGACAGCATGGTCATTCTAACAAGTAAGTGTGTTACCTATATAAGTCAAGCTAACATAAGAGGCCCCTCATCATAAAATCACAGAATTGCTAAGGCTGGGAAAGACTTCCAAGGTCATCGAGTTGAGCCATCAGCCCAGCACCACCATGCTCACCACCAGGCCATATCCCTGAGTGCCAATCCACACACCCACTTAACACTTCCAGGAATGGTGACTCCACATCTGACCAACCTTTCAGTGAAGAAATTTTTCCTGATATCCAACCTCAACCTCCCCTGGTGCAATTTGAGGTCTTTCCTTGTCCTGTCACTTGTTACATGGGAGAAGATTCTGACCTCCACTTTCCTACAACCTCCATCAAAGTAGTTGTAGAGGGTGAGAAGGTCCACATGACAAAAGATGAGGGAAAAAAAAAAAGGTTTAAGCATAGCTGGCCAAATTCTCAGCTGATCTAAGCCAATGTTGCAAATAGCCTCATACAAACTCTCACTAAATGGGGTTTGGCCTCTAGCTTTACCCAAGTTAAAGCCAAACCATGGACAAGTTTTTTCCTATCAATCCAAGGACAGTGATGAATCAGGCTATGAGGCAATTGCATTGATTTGCAGCCTGGTTAGGTATTAAGAGTAAATACATGTTGTTCACCTGGTTTGCCAAAAATGTCAAGGACTTGCAGCGTAGAGGTTCAGGGAGAGGATCAGAACATGCAAAAGGTCATTGCTCCTTTGACTTTGTATGCTCAGACCAGAAAACACGTACTGTTTGGAACCCTACAGGAAATGGCAACAAAATGTGGGCATTTTCAAAAAGCTGACATTAATTTTTGGGGCAAAAGCTGTGTTGTATTTACAGTTGGGGTTTTTTTCCTCTATTCTAGAATCAGGTTGGTTGAGTGAGAGATGATACCTGTTCTCAGAATAAAAAAAACTAAATCTGGAGCTTGTCTGAGTTAGAATAGCTATGTTGGAAATCTCTATTTCAGTTTATATCAGCTAAAATTTTGCCTGGTGCATAACCAAACTACTAGATAACTAGAAGGGACCCTGTAAAAAGCTAATTGCTTCTAGTCAAGCTCCAGAAACTAATGAAGCAATGGCACGGGATATAAGCAACCACAATGCCACAAAAACAACTGAGTTAAACTTTTGATTGTCCGGAAGGCTCAGATCTTCCATCAAGCAAATTATCTCTCTTAAAAAACACACTTAAAATTGTGTAGGTTGATTAACTTCTTGCTATTAGCACAGAAACATCTGAATTCCTGTTCTTCAACTCCACAGACCTGCTCCCTGGTACCGAGTATCTGGTGAGAGTCTACAGTGTTTCTGAGCAGCATGAGAGTGCACCCTTGTATGGAATCCAGAAAACAGGTACTTGGATGCACACATGGTTAATGCTATCCTTTAAAAACTCATTAATGGGTCTTGCTTGCCCTTTGCTGTGTGATGATGCCAAGCAGTTTGGTTGAGCTCAGTCTCGTGTCTCTTGAAACACCCAGGTCTCGATTCCCCCACCGGCCTCGACTTCTCAGATATAACCGCAAACTCCTTCACCGTCCACTGGATCGCTCCTCGTGCCACCATCACGGGCTACAGGATCCGGTACCAGCCGGAGCAGGGCGGGGGCAGGCCCAAGGAGGACCGTGTGCCCCCCTCAAGGAATTCCATCACCCTCACCAACCTGCTGCCAGGCACTGAGTACGTGGTCAGCATCATCGCTGTCAATGGCAGAGAGGAGAGCCTGCCCTTGGTCGGCCAGCAGACGACAGGTGAGCCTTGAGAGAATTTTGGCTCAAAGTGACCCTCCAGATTTGGAGGGTCCTCCAGCAAAGTAGTTGCCTGATTTAGAAAAGGTGGGAGGATCCATGCTGCTTTCAGCTGTTTTTAGGCCCAGCAGAACTATTTTCATTAAATCCAGTCCAATGCCATGTGGTTTTTAACTGGATACATCCCTTTGGAGAGGAGTATGCACTGAGCCAAAGGACAGACAGATGAGTAGCAGTTCAGCATGGCATAAGTGGAATATGTAGCTGATGTACAACAACTGTGTTTAAACTCTCATCTCAATTCTCCCTTTTTCTAGTGTCTGATGTTCCAAGTGACCTGGAAGTTACCCCTACCAGCCCAACCAGCCTCAGGATTTCCTGGGATGCTCCTGCAGTGACAGTCAGATACTACCGGATCACTTACGGTGAAACAGGTGAGGGCAGGCAGCCACAGCCAGTCACAGACCAGAAACTCTATTCTGAGACCTTTGGAAAGCCACAGCAAATAGCAAAGGCACCTTGGACTGTAGCAGGTGTATAGGTGCCTTTTTTAAAGAAGAGCAAATCATATTTTACCTACTCAAAAGAGACCATCTTGAGTGTTCCAATAATTATAGATGTGGTTCTGTGTATACATGTGCCATTCTTTTCTTTGGAATGGTCAAAATTACTTTGACCCAACAACCACTGAAATCAGCAGGGTCGTGTCTTCAGCTCGATGCACATAGGACTGTCCTGGTTTTTGTGATTTTAAATGTGTGCTTTACAGATCCATTACATTTCTTTTTCAACCCATTCTTCCTAGGTGGAAGCAGCCCTGTGCAGGAGTTCACAGTGCCTGGCACCATGTCTACTGCCACCATCACTGGCATCAAGCCTGGTGTTGAATACACCATCACTGTGTATGCTGTAACTGGCCGTGGAGATAGCCCAGCCAGCAGCAAGCCAGTCACTGTCACCTACAGGACAGGTGAGACCTGATTAAACCAAACAAGACAAAAAACCCCCACAGTTCTGTGTTGGCTTTTCCTCATAAACTTATCCCTGGTTTCTTTTAGAAGTCATGGGCTAGGAGGCCATCAGTTTCATTGGAGCTGCATATCTTGGTGGCCCAGCATGATAATGACATGGCACAGAAGGAGATTGTGGACTTGGAGGAGGGAAACCTTGTGACATCCAGATGGGGATGCAAGCAGTGCTTGACTGCTCATTGCTGAGTGGAAATCCTGTTGGGCTCTCGTAATGTGGGGTCACTGCTGGGTGAACTCTTGTGCTTCACTGTCAGATTATGTGATCCTGAGGAGACCTAACTTTTTAACTCCAAGACTGTTGTCTCACTCCTGATTTGGATATAGCCTAATCCTACTGATGCTGTAGCTGCAGATAAAGGCATTTACTAGCCTTTAAAATAACAAAAATCCTCAACTAACATTGTTATGAAATCAGTCACCCACATCATGGTTAAGGCTTTTTTTCTCTGGGCTAGCATGAGGGACAAATAAATAGCAACATATGTTTTGTCTTCCAAGCAGCGCAGAATAAAATTCAGCGAGAATTTTACTCCCTCCACAACAATGGAGGGAGGGTTTCCTGTACCAGCATACTCAAAAATTGTTTTTGTTGCCCAGAAATAGACACACCATCCCAGATGCAAGTCACCGATGTCCAGGACAACAGTATCAGCATCAGATGGCTCCCTTCAACATCCCCAGTCACAGGGTATCGGGTGACTGCTGTCCCCAAGAAGGGGCATGGGCCCACAAAAACTAAAAGTGTCCCTGCAGGTAAGAGTCATGTCATCCTTCACTGAATCTGTAAAGAATGCAAGATGTGACCACTAAAATCTTGGGGCTGTTTGTACCGTTTTTTGCCATCCTGCTGACTTTCAGTTGTGTCTCATGCAGAGATGCTAGGGCAGATCTTTACCCCAAAGGTTTCATATTTCTTTGACACTACTGTACTGCAGAAGTTTATTCCTGGCAGCTTTGGTGTGTCTGAAAAGCACCTGCATTTCAAACAAATACCATTGGATTTTCTAGCATCCAGCAAAACTTTCTCTGAAATCCTTCTGCAGGTCATGTAACGTGACCCTTGATCCTCACATGGACTCAGTCACATACACTGCAGGTTTATAATATAGTACCTGTGGTGCCTGCCTTGTCAGCTCTCAGGAGCTCTGCATTTTGTAGGCATCAGCAGAGCACTTGGGGATCTTGTGATGCAGCTGGGTTGATGGTCAGTATTACCCTGGAAAGTGATGAAAGCTGCTCTCCCTGTGTTTTGTTTTACCCACTGTGCTAACCTGCCATTTCAGCTGTGGAGCCTTGGAGCAGGTACAAATTGTAGTTATGCACTGCCAGGGAAGCATGGTTCAATTTAAAGGCAAATTTAATTTGTCAGTCCCACCTTGTTTTAATGGCTTACTCATGGTATGGCTTAGACAGGCCATTCGTTCAAGGCCTGTTTGAGGCCAGCTCTCTGCAGCTTTATGTGGTTCTTTCTGACTGATGCTGTTCTTTCCTGCCAGATCAAACTCAAGTCACTATTGAAGGTCTGCAGCCCACAGTGGAGTACACGGTCAGTGTCTATGCTCAGAATCAGAATGGAGAGAGCCTGCCCTTGGTTGAGACAGCTGTCACCAGTATGTATTTCACTTCATGGGAACAAACAAGTATTATCTATTGATGTCTGAACCTACGTTCCCAGGGAAGGCAAAAGCCAGGGGCCTGGTCTCCAGGAGAGTGTGAGGTGGTCTGCCCTGTGAGAAGTACCATGCCCCTAAACTGCAGATGCTGGCAAAAACGCAGTCCCTCTGCCTCAAACACTGCCAAAATGCAATTTCCCGCCCCCTCAAAATGCGCTTCTAATTTTCTTTCACTAAAGCCACAGAATCTATTGGGGTTTTGTTTGCCATTAGCCAATCAGTGGGTAAAATGTGCCAAATCTCCTTTGTGGGGAGCTAGATGGCAAAGGTGATTGCTGTTAAGGGACTGGACTGGGCTTGGGAGCACTTGCCCTGTGTGAGGGAGTAAGGGAAAGCACATGAGTTATACCGAGAACTCGGGATGAAGCACTGTGAAAGAAAAGGCAGCTCAGTCCTGGAATTGTTCTGTCTGCCTGTACAAAACAGCAGTCCTGCTGTGGTCACAAAGGGGACACAAGAGGGACCTCATAACTCAGGGATATCTCTGAGGTAAAGTGCCTTCTGAGGGACACCTCTGGGGCAGGGATTTGTGTGCGCGTTCTTCCCCTGCTTAAGCTCGTATTCAAAACCACAACTCGGCCCCAGACACTACAGAATGTTCCTAAAGACAGCTGGAGCTTCTCCAGAGCTTTGCAGAGATGAGTAAAGAGTCCACAGTCAAACCAACAAATTCCTGGACAAAAATCACCTTTGCCAAGCAATGTAGATAATGTAGAAAATTGAGGACTAATACAACATGGCAAATGAAAAAGTTGAAACCTTGTAGAAAAGCATGATTTTGATCCAATATGAAAGTGATGTGCTAGATCCTCCCATTTTCTGTAACAGATGGGTGTATTTCTGTGATAGCCATCCATACTTCTGAGGAACAAGGCTCATGTCCCTTGCTGTCCAGCACTGAGCTCCCACCTTGCCAGGAGAATCCCATGAACTGGTTTAATTGGGAGTTGTGTGTATCAGCTAGTTTGCACCTGTGGACATTCCCAGTGCACTCAGTACAAAGCCAAGAAGTTTGTTTCTACCTGATTTTACAATACAATATGCTGAGTAATTTTGCTTTCTTGATGAGTATGTTAATTGGGTATTAATTTATGAAAGAAAATAGCGGGATGGATTCTTCTTGGACTGGCACTTTGCACAGCAGCTCACAGTAGTGAACAGCAAGTGCAGCATGAACCCGAATTTACAGAGTCAGGTGGGTTCTCTGGCTGCCTTAATCACTAGCAACCATGTACATGGGTTTTTAAATTCCCATTTGTTTCCTCATGTCCACGTTTAAGGTAGCTTAATGCTTCTAGAGTTATGTAAAAGGGGTTTTGGTGCTAAGAGGACACAAAAATAGGTAAGAATTGGTGTCCTGGCTGCTTTGAAGCTGGCAATGCAGGTTATTTTGGTTTCTGCTGCCTGGCACCTGTAAACTCAGCCTTAGGGATGTGAGCATGTGTGCAAGGTGCAGCACAGAGGAGAATCCAGTGCCCCCTTGCCACGCCAAACCAAAAACTGCTTTGCATGTAATCGAAATGCTCTTTATTTTCCTCACCTACAACCTGCTTTTTATCACTTAACCTCTTACCGTTAATTTGCCTAACAGACATTGACCGCCCTAAAGGACTAACATTCACTGAGGTGGATGTTGATTCCATCAAAATTGCTTGGGAAAGCCCTCAGGGGCAAGTCACCAGGTACAGGGTGACCTACTCAAGCCCTGAGGATGGAATCCATGAGCTATTGCCGGCCCCAGGGGGCGAAGAAGACACTGCTGAGCTGCATGGCCTCAGGCCAGGTTCTGAGTACACTATCAATATCGTTGCCATATACGATGACATGGAGAGCCTGCCCCTCACTGGGACCCAGTCCACAGGTACAGCTCCCACCACCCCCAGCAGGCCATGGCAGCAGCGGCTTCTGCCCTGTGGTGCTTCCATGTGCAACTGGTCCTCCATGCTGGGACAGCCCCAGGGGCAGCCC
The DNA here is from genome assembly GCA_013397935.1 of Dasyornis broadbenti. Taxonomy (NCBI): domain Eukaryota; kingdom Metazoa; phylum Chordata; class Aves; order Passeriformes; family Dasyornithidae; genus Dasyornis; species Dasyornis broadbenti. The sequence goes on from VZRN01000098.1 coordinate 201,557, forward strand.
AGGGGGATGGGATTGCTCCTGAGGGATGACTTAGCTGGGGCCAGAGAGCTGCCTGCCAGCACAGTCAGCCTGCATACACATCAGGGTAGGCAGGGAAGAGAGCAGGATTGAAGGAGCAGATCCTAGAGAAAGGAGGGAGGGGTGTCCAGTGGTGTCCTGTCCCTGGTCATGGAGCCTGATCCATGGTGAGCCACAGCGCTCTCACAACACTCTTGTCTTGCCTTTACAGTGTGGGACACCTGAAAGCACAGGTAGTGACCAACAATAGAGATAAGGGCAGCTTTCATCCAGCCTTGCTGTTGGATTGAGCCAAAGATCAGCAGGAAGGGCTAGGAGATTGCTGAACCCTCAGGTCTCACAGAGCCTAGAGATCCCTCACTGGCACTGCCCTAGGGACCGCAGCCCACTGCATGCCCACGCCCTGTGCTGAAAATTGAATGCATTGAAAATTCCTTGATGAAAAAGGAAAATTATTGCAAGGAATTAGCTTAACATTGCTTCCAGCAATATGGAATCCATTGCAAGCTTCCAGCATTACCAGATGTGACTTTATTATGAAGACAGGTAGCACCTGTGTAATAAAGGTCTCCCATTCATTGTGGCTGAATCATTGGCACTTTAGTTCCAGAGGTGGAATGAATTCAGGCAGTCCTAGTGCACAGATTTGCTGTGCTAAACTGAAGCAAAGGGATGTAATGATGCAACAGCTGGCTGACTACCTGCCAGAAATGCAAATACAGTGCTTTTTCAAACCCACCTTCTGTGGGCTGTTCAAAAGTGGATTTGAAGTCATTCAAGACTTTCCATTGACTGTCATGGGCTTTAGATTGAGCTCTGAGCAAAACAAGAAGGAGGAATTACCCTGTATTTCCACTCCATGAAATTGGAAAACTTTCCCAGCAGTGTGCCGTAGTGGACACTATGGTAAGGTCTATCTTTGCTCTGTTTACAGCCCCAGGCTTAACAATAGGCAAGAAAATATTTCAATGGACACTCCGTTTTTTATGCAGACATTTATTTGTAAGGATATTGGATGTGTTAGCTCATGAACAGGCTCTTGTGTGATGAGCCTTATGGCCACCACAGCTCTGCTTTTCCATTGCCTTGCTCGCTATGTGACTGTAAAATGCTTCCCCTCTCCATTTGCAGTATTTTTATATCTTCTCTGCAATTCCTGAGCCTGCTTCCTACTTACTTTTGTAAACCATCCATTGTATTTTAGAAATGAGCAGACAGGGGCAAGTGGAGCAGGACTAAACCATGAGCTGTGTGATGAAAAGCAGAGACTGGTTGAGTAATTAAAACACACTGGCCTACTATAGATTTAAGCACCTTCCCAAGTCTTTACCTTATATCATAACACATGTCATGGCTCACTTCAGGGTTGAAGCACTGATGTCTCCTTATTTCTGCTGGGAAGTGTTACTGTAGAGTTGAGCATCTCCTCCTGAACACCATGTCCACTCCCATGGTGCTTTATGCCTCTGTTTGCAGAAGGCACTCCACTTTCCTGGCCTAAAACTGTCTCAGGAGAGAATATTGTCTTATCCAAGACTGTCTTTTTTTTTTTTTTAAACTAACCATGTGCCAATCCTGATTTTTGCAGCAATTCCACCTCCAACAAACCTGAAGTTTACTCAGGTAACTCCCACCAGTCTCACCATCAACTGGAATGCACCAAACGTTCGCCTCACTGGCTACAGAGTCAGAGTGAACCCCAAAGAAAAGACCGGTCCTATGAAAGAAATCAACCTTTCTCCAGACAGCACGTCTGCAGTCGTGTCTGGCCTGATGGTAACTTTTTCTTTGTGTTGTGGGAAGGAGATTTTGGAAGCAATTTCAGATTCCTGGGTCGGGAACTTCAGTTGGAGCAGATTGTTACAACTCCTAAGGGTCTGGCTATGAAGCTGATGGCAAGTCAGACTGCAGCTACTCAGTCCTGTAGTTTTTTTTAACAGACAAGTAATTGGCCTGCTGAATTTGCATTCTACCCCCTTCCTCATCTAGCACAGAGAGAGACCAGATGCCTAATCAAATGCAAATTATCAGGTTCACAATCAAAAGTAACCCAGCAAAATGCTTTTACTCATCTTTCACAAAAGAGGTCAGATAAAGTGATCTAATGCGGAGGTTTCAAGCTGTGATATGGGAGCTCTGCCAGTCTATTGCCTATTTTTAAGACATCTGCAAAATATAAGTTAAAAATGCAAGTCTTTTGTGAGTAGGCTTAAATTTGCTATATAGCCATCTTCTCCACTGGAAACATTTCAGGAGTTCCTGAACTGGAGAAGGCTGAAAATCATTGCTTTTATGGTTCCTGCTATCTTAAAAAGCTACTGATCTGTTTTTAAGGAGTTTTATGAATCATTTTCAAAAATGAGCCTTAAAAAACATTCTAATCTAAGTGGACCCATGGTCTGATGCAGCCAAGGACAAAAACCCCCATGCTGTTACTTTCACAATTTTCTTTTATTCGCATTGTTTTATTCCTTATCATAGCAAATGGCATCCATTAACCCTGGGGAAAAATAGGAGGGAAATTAGAGTTTTTCTGAAGAATCAGCTTTGAAGCACAGATTCTAAAATGAGGGGTGATAAATAAGCTTCTTCCAGGATTTCTTCTGCTCCTGAGTGTGCACATGTACCCTGCTTGTCAGGGTCCATGTCTACTCTTTTATTACAGCTGGAAATAATTTGTGTTATCCCATCAATCCTTCCCTGAATTATTTTGAGGTTTCATATTTCAGTGAGTGGTGACTGAGAGACGTGGTTGCACCAAACACTGACTGAGGGCAGGAGTATTTCCCCCTGTGCCGGCTCCTTCTCGTAACGCGGTGTAACTCTGTCCATTCTAGGTAGCAACCAAGTATGAAGTGAGTGTGTATGCCCTGAAGGACTCCCTGACCAGCAGACCAGCCCAGGGGGTGGTCACCACCCTTGAAAGTAAGTGGTGGCCCTCCCCAAATGACCACTTAGTGCTGTGTGGGTGCAGAGGCCGGGAGCCTGCTCAGTGTCCAAAGTGGGGCTCTGTACAAAGCTCCATCCCAGGCGTCACCAGCAGTTGGCTGGTGAAATTCCCAATCCCCACTGTACTGACAGGACCCCTTTTCCTTCTGATGCAGATGTGAGTCCCCCTCGCCGGCCCCGGGTGACAGATGTCACCGAGACAACCATCACCATTACCTGGAGAACCAAGACTGAGACCATCACTGGCTTCCTGGTGGAAGCCATCCCAGCAGGTGGCCAGAATCCTGTTCAAAGGACCATCAGCCCTGAGCTCAGGAGCTACACTATCACTGGTAAGTGAGGGCTTCTGCAGCTGCAGGATCATATCAGAAACTATACTGGGTTCTTGTTTTGGAGTCGAATTTCCTTAATGAGAAATACTATGGGAACAAGAGGTGGGAACAAATACCTGAGTTATCAAGACTAGGCTCGAAGAAGAGGTTGTTGAAAGACATTCTGATGGCCATCTTAGGCAGCTTCCTCTCGTTAGCTAACATTTGTGTCTCAACTTCATTTTAGGCTTGCAGCCTGGCACTGACTACAAGATCTACCTGTACACTCTGAACGAGAATGCACGCAGCTCCCCTGTGGTACTGGATGCCTCCACCGGTAATGATCTTTCCTGACCTTTCTGCTCATGTTAAAACACAGTGATCATGTACGGTCAATTAGGAGTTGTCTACATCCAACCACATTTAATATTTGCTGTGACCTACAGCGATAGGTTTTACTCCTGAGAAGGGTGTCAAGCAGGTGTAGCTCAGGTGAAGATGATGCTGGTCTTTTCTGCATTTGGCTTGTTCCCTTTTGTTTCCACCCAGCTATCGATGCTCCTTCCAACCTGCGCTTCCTTACAACCACAAGCAACTCCCTGCTGCTCACCTGGCAGCCTCCCCGAGCCAAGATCACTGGCTACATCATCAGATATGAGAAACCTGGTTCACCAGTCAAGGAGATCCTGCCTCGTCCCCGGCCCGGCACCACTGAGGCCACCATTACTGGTAATGTCTCTGTTGTGTCAGGGAGCTCATCACCTGAATTTGAAGAGAGGGAGGGGGAAGGCTTAATTATAGAATGTGTTGATGATTAGCTGATAGACAGAGAAAGTTGTGTTGCTTTATTGTGGTTTCCAGTACAAGAGAGTGGTCCTATAAGCACTTCTGTCCTGCAAACACATTCTACTTCACTGATCAGAGTAACCACCACATTTCAACAGTCCAGATGTTTGTTTCCACTGTCACCACGATCGTTGTCCTTCCAAGGAAAAAAGCCCATGACTCTGGCACCCCCACCAGTCACACATGCTGAAGATCCCTTATGTTTGGGTCCATGATCCCAGCTGACATTACAAACTTGCTCTGAGGAACAGGAGGCTGAACTCTGCACTGTCCTGAAAACCTCGAATCCAAAATGCACATACCTGATACTGTAGCCACCTCTCACCAGCTCTCACTCTGCCTTAGATCTCACACATAATCTTAAAAGAAAAGCAGCTCGTAACTCTAAAATTGTTTTATGTCCTTCCTCCCTCCCTAGGTTTGGAACCTGGCACTGAATACATCATCTACATCATTGCTGTGAAGAACAACCAAAAGAGTGAACCACTGGTTGGCAGAAAAAGGACAGGTAAAAACAAAACTCTGGATCATTGTGTGCCACCAGGAGATGTTGTCTTCCACTTGGGGAATACAGTGTGGAACACAGTGGAGGATAATTGTTTAGGACTGAAATAATAATGTTTTTTAAAATGTCCTGTTCACACCACTCAGCCACACCTTTTCTTTGAGTCAAACAGGCTTTGTAAGGAGGTTTTCCTCTCTAGGATACAGGAGGTACACTGCTAAATTTATATTAATCACATTTGCCTGTGTTTGAACACTAGGAACAGAATAGTGTGCTTGCTGCTGCGTTCTTGCTTGGGTGCCTAATTGATGATTAAATCAGGGTTAACATTACTGTCCAACACATGATGGCATCAAATATAGAATCCATTCAATTTGTTGCCTGTTGCATTTCTCTTACTTTGCAACCTTCACAGTACAAGACTGAGATACCTATAGCAAGCAAAATAACAGCTGGACATCCAAATATGATGAAGGAGCACGTTTCTTCCTGCTCACCAGTGATTCCTCTTAAACTGATAACTTGAAACTCTCTCTTGTAATCACTTCTTATCAATTTGAGCAGTGGTGGTGGCTTCTTTGGGTTGCAGTGTTCCAAAGTGTTGCTCAGCTGTAGGAGAATTTCATACCAACACACTTCTTATGCCTATGTGTCAAACATATAAATACACAGAGAGATGGAAATTACCTTGACAATCACAGTGAGGTCATAAAAAGTGTGTTACATCTTGGGATAATTGCTAATATTTGATGCTTGGAGTGGTGTAATACAGCTCTTTAATTTGCCATTGTTCCTTTGGCACGCTTTCCTTGATGGGCTCTAACCTTTCTTTGGCCAGATGAGCTCCCCACATTGATTAGCAGACCACACCCCAACCAGCCCGACATCCTTGACGTGCCTTCCATTGACGAGGGGACCCCTTACCTCACCAACAATAGGTATGACAATGGCAACGGTATCCAACTTCCAGGCACCTCTGGGCACCCTCAGACAGTAGGACACCAGGGGCAGCAAGTCTTCTTTGAGGAGCATGGCTACAGGCGGCCTGGCCCCACCACGGCCACTCCCCTCCGGCCGGGATCAAGGCGGCCGCTGCCCAACGTGGATGAAGCTATTGAAATCCCGGGATACCAGGTGCCCATCATCGTGGAGCCCTCATTCCCGCACTCCCGCAGGCCCCGGCGCAATGACACCACAGGGCAGGAAGCCCTTTCTCAGACCACCATCTCCTGGAGGCCGCTGCTGGAGAGCTCTGAGTACATTATTTCCTGCCAGCCCGTCAGCCAGGACGAGGACACTCTGCAGGTAAGGGGGCTGTCTTAGCAGAGCAACAGTGTAGCCTCACCTGGGCCACCAGTCCTTTGCTGTGCCAAGGGAGTGGCAGGAATGAGCCTAAAGAGTCTGGTTAATACATGGCTGAGACTGGGAAGGGTAGAAGCCTCCCTCCTCTCCTTTATGGAAAAGCCTACAGGATAAAACTGCTAAACCTGAAAGCTTTGAAATGCTGTCAGCAGTGAGATTTCATCAGGGGAGGGGACAGTCAGCGAGCTGAGTGGGAGTTTCAAAGACTGAGGTGCTGCTTCTCCAACCCAAAGACTCCTCCTATGTCTCCCTTGGTTTCTGTTTCCCTGAAATGGCAGAACTAACCCCTCCTGATCCATAGCCCAGAGTAGCCAAGTTTAACTTCGGTATTGTTTGAAGTTCTCAGAATGTTTAAGGGGAATGGTCTGGTTCCATCATGGCACAGAGCATAGGGGTCCTCCTAAACACCCTGTTTTTCCAGTGAGAGAGGTAACACCTAAAGGATATTCCCTGCTCCCTCTCTGGTGACCTGGCATTGTCTCTTGTTGCAGTTCAGGGTTCCTGGCACTTCCTCCAGTGCCACACTCAAGGGTCTTACCAGAGGGGCCACCTACAACATCATAGTGGAGGCCCTGAAGGATCACCGCAGACAGAAGGTGCTGGAGGAGGTAGTCACAGTTGGCAATACTGGTAAGGAACGGCCTTAAGGGGTCTGGCTGAACCTGTGCAGGCCCTGCCTCGTCCCCCTTACTCAAGGGAACCTACCTGGTGCCCACGCTTGACAATGGTTCAGAAAGGAAAGTGCTCCTGACAAGGACAGTTCATAGCAGGACACTGGGACAGAGTGATTTGTGAGGTCCTCTGGTTTTGGATAACTCACACGCACTGATGGTGGGATAAGAGCTCTCCTGATCTGCTGGGTAACCACAGACAATGTGCTTTTTGAGGCTCCAGACACACCTCAAGGCCCCAAGAGAGACGGAGAGATCTGGTATTTGCTGTGCTTGGAGGGAGACAGAATCTCTGTCTTATATCTATCATAGACTGGACCAAGACCATCAGCTCTTGACTCTGATCCTCACACACTGAATTGGTGGGTGTAAAGCACCCACCTGCCAGCCAAGGCACACACCTAAGGTGACAAACCACTCTGCCCAACAACAGGGTCTTCTCTCCTTCTCCCACCTCCCTGCCATGAGAGAGAACCTGCAGCACCCCAAAAAAGTGCACATGCAGCTACCAACCCGCTGCTGTTCCTTAGCATCTTACAGCACATTTTGTCCTAAAAACAGGCAGAGTTGGGTTGTTGCTCACCAGCAGCAAATGCAAAAACTCACACTTACTTGAAACTTGGCAAATAACAATGAAAATAGCCTTCACGTCAGTTTTTTTTATCATTCAACTGCTCTGACACATGCAAATGGAAAATAAATTACAAGGAGTCTGGGCTGCTGACAGAACCATCAAGTATATGCCCATGGGGTAGCTCCATTACTGCCAGGATACTGCAAGAAGAAGAAAGTGTGTATTCACTGAAAATCATTCTGTCTTTCAGCAGTTCCCATTGCTGTGTGTGATGCCTGTTTCTTCTCTTTTTGTTCCAGTGTCTGAAGGACTAAACCAGCCAGCTGACGACACCTGCTTTGATACTTACACTGGCTCCTTCTATTCCATTGGCGAGGAATGGGAGCGCTTATCTGAAACTGGCTTTAAGCTCTGGTGCCAGTGTTTAGGCTTTGGCAGTGGCCATTTCAGATGTGACTCTTCTAGTGAGTAGCTTGCTGTTAACCATCCCCATCCCTACTCTTCCCCAGCACCAGTGCAATGTTTGATCCAAACATGATGGCAAAGGGGAAGGCAGGATCTGAAGTTGTTAAACCAAAGCAGTGTTTTGCATCATGGGAAGTGATGGAAAACTTTGGTTACCTCTGAGCTGTGCAGCTAATCTAGAATTGCCATTCAGCTACATCAGCCACAATCAATATTGTGGTGATAAGTGACTTTTTTACCTTGCCAGACACGTCTGGGTAATATGTGCAAGTGTGGATTCCAGTGGGTATTACAGCCAGTGCTGGTATTACAATAAATCTGGCTTGCATTGCAGGCAGCCTTTGCAAAGCAGCTTGCAAAACCAGTTTTCTAATTTTCTAACACTTCTGCCCAGGGCATTAAGTTTTATTCTTTGCAGGACTGTGGTTTACATGGAAGAATGTCCAACTTGACGTAAGGGAATGGAACAAAAGTCTCTGATTGAGCAGTTTAACACAACACATACCCAGCTAATTGAAATCAGGCTTTAAAATTGTGTAATAAGCTCAGCAAAGAGAGTATTTCTGCAGTTTGCATAGACTCAGAGGAGTCTATGCAAAGACACTTACTTTACAGGATTAGTATTTGTATTTCATTATTTGATACACATGGCTTACAAGCCATGATACACATTTTTTGATACACATTGTCTTACAAGCTTCTGTAATACAATTTACACTGGGTATTTGCTCAAAATAAGAGCACTTAAAATATTTTTCTCTCCTCCCTCACATCTATTAAATTCCTTTTCATTTCTCTTCTTTTTCTATGAACCAGACCTCTTCTCCCTACTCTTTGCCACATCTTACTTTTTCCTCAAGAGCCTCTACCCATTTCCCAGAGCTGGAACAGCCTTCAGCAGTTAAAAACTGCAGGAGCTGATCTCATTTCCTCCTTGGGACTTAAATGATCTGCACAGATTCTTTCTCCTGCCCTTCCTGAGACAGTGCCGAGCTGTTTTCTTGCTGCTTCATGTGGGGATAACTCCTGATTCTTGTTCCCTGCCTTCTCCAGAGTGGTGCCATGACAATGGAGTTAACTACAAGATTGGGGAGAAGTGGGACAGGCAAGGGGAGAATGGCCAGATGATGAGCTGCACCTGCCTTGGCAATGGAAAAGGAGAATTCAAGTGTGAACCTCGTGAGTCTCTTTCTGCTGTTAGTCTGAGCTCCCATTCAGGAAAGTTCAGCATCTCAGCTCTGTCCTGCCAGGGGGACAAGCAGAGCTATCAGTGTGTCTGATTCAGGCTGAACTGGTGACAGCTTCTGTCTGTTCTCACTAGAGCTGAAGGCATAAATCTCACATTCCTAGCTTGAAAAGAAGAAAACGGTTTGTTAGCTCAGATCCCAGCACACTGAGCACCTGTGTGCCTCTGGCCCTGGAGCTGCACACCAGGGACATTTCACTGTGCTCAGAGGGTGGATTACCCCAGCTGGACTTTACTGCAGACCCTATGGCCTCAAGCTCCTCTGGCCTTCACACTGTGACTTAAACTGCATTGCTCTTGTCAGGGAAATACCCTCCTGCTGTAGTTCAAGGCGTCTGGAGAGCTGTGAACACGACTGATGTTCTCCTGCCAGTCAGGGAGTCTCTGGTCACACAAGGGGAGCACACTGGCTCCTCTGATCACCAAGCTGCTTTGAGAATGCTTAAAGCCAAGCACAGGCCCTGCACCTGAGCTCTGCCTGTTCCTCCACAGATGAGACCACGTGCTATGATGATGGGAAGATGTACCACGTTGGGGAGCAGTGGCAGAAGGAGTACTTTGGGGCCATCTGCTCCTGCACTTGTTACGGAGGACAGCAGGTAAGCACGAGGGATGTGTTATGTTGGACACAGGGAATGGACACGGGAGGCTATGCTGGGGTGCACTGCTGGGTTTCAGGTCATGGAAAGGGCCAAAATGTGCCTATATAAGAAAAATAATTGGGAGAGCTTAAGTACTCGCATTGGTGCCTGCGTGGAGCTGGAGCAGACTCCTTGGTGGTGGTGGTGGCTCCGTAGCCACATGGGTGAATGTGTATGAATGAATGGCTTTAAGCTGAAGGAGGAGGGTAGATTTAGATTGGATACTAGGAAGAAATTCTTCTCTGTGAGGGAGGTGAAGCCCTGGCACAGGCTGCCCAGAGGAGCTGTGGCTACTCCATCCCTGGAAGTGTCCAAGGCTGGGTGAGGTGGGGCTTGGAGCAACCTGGGAGAGTGGAAGGTGTGGAAGGGGGTGGAATGAGATGGGCTTTAAGGTCCCTTCCAGCCAAACCAGTCTGGGATTCTGTGAGCCCTGGCAGGTCCTTGGCTGTGGCACTGACAGACCCATCCTTGTCCCCACAGGGCTGGCGCTGTGACAACTGCCGCAGGCCCAGTGTGGAGGTGGCCCCCGAAGGCTCCGCTGGCCACACCTACACTCAGTTCACACAGAGGTACCACCAGGCCACCAACACTGTGAGTACAACTTTCCTTCTCTGCCCTGCCCCACTGTGACTGTGGTTTCATGTTCCCCAGTAGTGCATGACTCCCCCACTGCACACACACCTGCTTGAGCTGCCCCTCCACACACACTGGCAGTGCCTCAGTCCCGGCAGAGCCTCTCACTGCATGCTCCGAGGCCGTAGTGCATGGAGTGACTTTCAGCTGTGTGCTTTGTGCTGGGCAGCAGCCCCACGGGCTGCCAACAGCTCCCAGCACAAACCACACCCAGGACAGAGCTCTAACTGATTTCCTTCCCTCCTGACAGAACGTCAACTGCCCCATTGAGTGTTTCATGCCCCTAGATGTACAGGCAGACACACAACATCCACGGGGAAAGTAACATCGAGCAAGACTTCTTGCGGCCATGGCAACAGACAAACCAAAGTATAAACCCCTGTGTGCCACGATTACCATCCAAACTGGAGTGATGCTAGCAAAACTGCATCTAGTGAGAATGGCCCCCTGCTCTGGAGCCGTTTTCTCAGCTTAAGCTCAACTCACAGCTTCTCCAAGCGCCACTCTTGGAGTGTTTCAGACTTTTCTCATGATTGATAGCGATTGTCTTGGTTTTGCTCAAAGTGTTGAATTCCAGTCAATATTTTCAAATTTGAAGGGGGAAAAGAAAGAAAGGGGAGGAGGGGGAAAGGTGGTAAATCACAAATTTGGTGGGGGATCAAAATATTAAGGGGGAGGGAGGGTGTAGAAATTCAAAGTTCCTGTGCTATGCAAGAACATTTTAGTACAACATTACTGAGGTTTAGGGATAGGAAAGTCCACCAAACACTTCTGCTTTCACATAAGCGTGCAGCCAGCAATAAGATAGGAACAGCAAATCCAATCACTGTGATATTTAAAATATGCACAGTCCTAATTCTTTCTTGATGATCCTAGTATTTTTCTAGCTGTATCTTTATATCTCATACTGTTATTTATCAGTTTTGTTCCCCTGACCTTCAAGTGTTTTTATATGGGAATAAAAAGTATGGAAGACACTTAGTATGCAGTTGACAAAGAGGAATTTGGTGTAATTATGATCAGTGATTATTTTTATACTGTAAGTGCCAAAGCTTTACTACTGTGGAAAAGAAAAAAAAACAACTCTTTTAATAAAAAGTTTTACAAACCAGACACATAGTTTAAGAGATTCTCTTTGCTGCCATGGAATTTAGGATGAAGATGATTATTCTCAGATGGATTATTCTGAGCGGGATGATTCAGAGCTGGAATAACATTGCCTTGGCACGAGATGGAACAAACATCCCAAAGAAGTGCGAAGTAAACCTCGAGAGAATATTGGTAGAGCAATTTGTCAATTAAAGGCTTCCTGCTGCACCCCTGCCCCATAGAGCGCAGACAGGGGGTAGGTATGGCACGGGCAGGAGGCACAGGCTTGCTTTGGGGCAACAGGGAAGGGAGGGAGAAGCAAACAGCCCCTGCTTTGCACATGAACTGAGCTAGAGATGGTTCCATTAATTAAAGCTAGAATTAAATAAGCTATCAGTGGTTGAGCTGCCAGAATTAGCAAGACCGTCCAAACCTGTGAAGTTAAGTGTGTTCAGAGATTCAAAACCCAGCAGGAGCTGGGCACCAACTGGGTCTAAACCTGGGTTTTACATACACAGGCCCCGTTCTTGTCTCCTGTGCTTCTACCTCATGGTGAGGAGGGAAATAAAAAAAATGCTCCTCACAACCCTTTGGCAAACAAAGCCAGTCATGATTAAAGTCAACCAAGCCAGCAGTGAGTCCCTTTGCTTGCGCTGCCAAGACCTGTACAGCCTTTGCAAACGCACAACGGGAGAGGTCCTGTCAGGTTTGCTCAGCCCCCTCCCCTCGGCTGCGCACGCACTGTACTGCTCCTGTCCCTGGGATTCTCGGGATCCAATAAAGCATCACATGAAAGCACAGTTTGGCTTCTTGACATGTGGCACTTGCTGTCAGGGATTGCTATGGACAGGACAGCCAGAACCTCTGCAAAGAGCAGGGTGATTGCAGCAGCAATCGGTTCTACCTCACCAGTGGTCAAAAGCCAAACGAGTCCCTTAAAAACCTGAGAACTAAAGCTGGCCTAGACAGAGGCACAGAAGAATGATTTCCCATTAAACTCGATTAGTTTTCCCAAGTGAGGGCTACACATTTTGGACCAGACAACAACTCTGCAACAATCCTGCCACAGTCACTTTGTCACAAAGTAATTGACTTCATGGACATTGAAGAGGAGTCATAGTCCACCTCACCTCCTCCTTCCACTGTCACATCACTTAGACCAGCAGCAAACACCTCCCTCTCCCCACTGGGAGGATTTCAAGATAAAATCACTTAAACAGCACATTTTCCCAAGCCTTGCTGAATTTAAGCCCTTGGCAGTTCTTTTCCAGAAGAAGAGGCACATCTCCACAGGGTTTATCTGCACAGCTTTGGGTAGAGCCCAGGAACAACCAGAGTCAGGGCTCTCTACTCCGAAAAAGTCCCTTGGTGACTGGAGAAAAAAAGTAAAAATCCTCTGCTACTGCCTGCCAAGGCCCTGAATGGTTTCTCCCTGCTCTCCATTCACTTCCATGTTTTGGGAGCTGCTCTGCCAGCACAGGACCTGCCAGGGGCAAGGTGCCAGGCAGTGATGGTGCAAATCCCAGCCTGGCAGCAGCTGCTCCTCAGAACACACCAGCTGAAGGGATCTTCCCTTTCTTCTGGGAAACAGACACCAAGCAGAGCTCACAGTCTACTTCTAATCCCTGCAAACATCCAAGGGAGAGGTCCTTCCTTCAGCCAGATCATGAGGCATCAGGAGGGGCTCTTACAGACCACCTCAGCCCTTTCTTACAGACAACCACTCCCACAAGCTTCAGGGGGAAGGCTTCAGGCCAGTTGAAATCGTCACTGCAGCCCAGGGGACATTCCTGTGAAGTCACCTCACACCCGGAACCAGACCAGAGATTTTTATCATCCTTTATCCACTCAAGTGAGGCTGGGTGGTGAAGAACTCTTGTTTGGGACATTGGACAATTCAATTCCCCCACTCTGATAACTCCTACCCTTATCACAGGCACAGCAGGAGGCAAAACCATCCCTCTGCAGGTGCTGAGACGTGTGCAAGTCATGCAGCACAAGCAGGACACCAGACAGGTCCTAGGGAGGTATCTCCTTAGTTAGACATTTCCTATCTCATGCACAGATCTCACCTGGAAGGTCAGTACCTCTTAACTTCCTTCAGTAAAATAAACTGCCCCAAGAACAGCAAACAAAGGATCAGGGAATACACAGAACAGGAGCTGCCAGATTCTTGCTGCCTGTCTCTGTTTCAGCCAACGCTGCAGAAGATGCAGGTGAAGAATGGGACACAGAAATCCCACAGAAAGCCTCACAGCAGGGTCCATGCCAGCTGTGGCCACAACAGCGGGACAGAGGAGACACGTAAGAAACATTTAGGACTCTTCTCTGTGGAAGAAAGAGTCCCAAACCCCAACAACTTTCAAAGTAAAACTCCAAGCAATGACAATTCATGGGAAGCAACGGCACAGAGAAGTCAGAGGCCAGGGTTTGGGTTAGCACAGCAAACAGGCCAGGAAGAAATGGTCAATTTTTATTTTGGATTGCTGTCTTAATCTGTACCAAAAAATAGAATGCTCCCTATCCTGTCCCGCCTAATCCAGTCACTTGGAAATAATCCACTGTAGAGATCAGAAAAGAGAAAATAATCCGCTGTAGAGATCAGAGAAGAGGAGTCTGCTCCCTTTCAGGAAGGAGCAAGGGCAGATGGAATCACAGTGTTAAAGGAAAACCAGGGTGTGGATTATGGTATCTTAAATAACTGGAAGTTATCCCCTAGGAAGTGTCTCTTCGCTTTGCTCCATTTGAACCAGTCTGGATCAAACAGACACAAAATACATGTCACAGTCACAGCAGGTCAGCAGCAGAGCCAGGAGCACGCCCCAGATTTCCCTTCTCCCAGGTCCATGTCGCACCCTGCTTGAGCCAAGGGCACCCTCCCTGCTCTGCACCAGCTGAGAGCTGAGCCCACAGAAGTATTTACTGAAAATCTCTGGGCTGCTCCTGGGCAAAACTGAGCAGATTTTATAAAATGGAACCAAAAAGCAAAAATCCCTTTGGAACAGGCACAGTGATTGCCAGCAAAAACACGTCTGGGCTCTTCCTTCACTCCTCTCACTGCACGCCCGATTTTCACTTTGCTTCTTCCCAAGCAAGAGTTCAAATCTGCTTAATGCAAACTGCGGGCAGCAGAGAAGGCAAGTGGCTCCAGCCACTGCCCCCATTCCAGCCTGTGAACTCTGCTCTGCTCCCAGTATGGGAATAGCCTGTCAATGCGTCTTTTACCGCGGAGAAAGCAATGTGGCACTGCCAAAGCACAGAGTGTAGGGCAGGATTCAGAGCACCAAACCCCAGAGTGCCTCATGCAAAGGACCTGATCCTTTCTCCTTGCAGGGAAGAGGATAATGGATTAGAAGCACCCGGGGAGAACTCCCTGCTGACTCAAATAATGCCCTCCAACACAGATCTTTATCAGTGCCATGAGAAGCTGTGCAGAAGCCAGGCTTTCACACCATTCCACAGGCCATCTAATGAATTACTAGAGTCTGGACCACAAAACCTCCCTCAAAAATAAACCTTTTTCCTGAGGACACAGTATGTGGGTGACAGGGACCACACAGACTGCACATAGCTAACAACTGTACGTTTATTTGCAAAAGACACTGGTTTTCTGCACTGGAAGCCAACTTGTAATGCTTCCTTCTCCCTTAACACGGGGTAAAGCCTCTTCACAGAGTGACCAACTCTTGCTAAGCACAGGCTGCAGGAGCCCCCCATTGATGCCAGTGACATTGCAGTCCTGGCTGCTGGTGAGGCTGTGACCAGAGAGGGCTCAGTGGTGGAAGAGCCGGAGGTTGGTGTGGATGAGGGTGATCCCCAGCTCGTTGCAGGCCTCGATCACGACATCGTCGGCAGTCGAACCCGATGGGGCAGCAATGAACTGCACTCCACTCTGCACAGACAGGGAGGAGTGGAAGGATCAGAAGATGGAAAACCAAAATCTCCCCTGGAAGGAGCAGTCCCAGCCTTTATCCATATCCCACCCAACAAACAAAGGCTTCCATCCCCAAAGCTGCTCCTTAAGGGAGCACGAAGTTCTCTCTGCTGCTCAGAAATAACCCAGAATGGTTCCTCTGGAAGTGACAGGCCTTGTATTGATATTATTAAGTGGTTTAATAAACTGTAATCTCCTTTTCATCCCAAATCAACAAACTGAGTAGTGGCTGGATAATTACTGTTCACGTGAGACCAGTAACCACCAGTAACATCCTTCCCAGGATCTGCTATCCTAGGCAGCAGTGCAGGGCAGGGACTTTGCTCAGCAGTGCACACAAAATGGACATGAAAAGCTCAGGCTGCGCAGACATTTCCCTGGAGCCACCCCAACCTCCTGGCCTTGCCATGACCTTACCCGCTTGGCTCTGTCGACGTTATCCCTGAAAGGGAAGAAGGCATCGGAGCTGAGGGACACAGCAGACATCTTGGCAATCCACTGCTTCTTCTCTGCTGCTGTGAGCTGCTTGGGCACTTCTTCAAACATGGCCTGCCACTTCACCAGGTCCTCATCCTGCAGGGACGAGAAGCCAGCTCAGCCCCAGAGCACACAGCTCCTGGCAATTCCCTGCCAGAGGGATGAGTGATGGCATCCCTCTGACCCTTTCTGCTCCATGACTCTGCTGCTGGAAACTTCATACCAGGGGGTTTAAAACACACTATCACCATCAGCTCTTTTTGCATCCTTTTAACTCCTTCCCTCTCCTCACCACAGGGCTTGAATGATTCCTTCTCCCCCCTTTCATTCCAAGATGCTCTGGCCTGCAGTGTGCTGCTCCATAAATGCCATCTGGTAGATGACTTAACCCATGACCAATGGCAGCTCAGTTTATGAGTCACCTTCTGAGACAGCAACTGCTCCAGTTCTTACCCCCTTAAACAAGCAACTGCTCACGAGGTGATTCACAAGCTCCCTAATCCAGCTCTTGGCTTTTGATACTTAAAAAGGACATATTATTTTGCTGTCTCACTATGGCCTGTAACAGGGAGGTCAGAGGGATTCTGAGAATCCAAAATGCCACACAAACAAACAGCACTGTGTGAGAAGGTGCCACTGACAGGGCAGGGAGAACTGGAACATCAGCTGGAGGTTTAACCCCTCCTCACTGCTGGAAGAACCAGCAGCTGAAGCCAAGCTGCTCTCTCAGGCACAGGGCAGACTCCAGCTCCTGGGGCTGTGGGTGCAATACTGGAGGGGCAAATCAGGACACTGCCACGGTGCCAATAAATGACCTTGGGGGATCACCATCCTGGGCCCAGGATCCCCCAGCTCTTTGGGGTCACCCATTACAACACTCACACCACCTGTAATTCCTCCACAGAGACTTTGGCAGAAGCTGTGCCTGCAGGGGAAGCTGTGAGCAGCCCTCACCTCTCCGATGGTGTCGGTGACGTACTGATCGATGGCGTTGGAGATCTCGGCCCTCTTCACACCTGCCTTGAACTTCATGCCCAGCACCCAGGGGTGGTGCCGCAGCCACCAGTTGTTGGCCTTGTCCCCGGCCAGGCGCGTGCAGTGGATCCGGGACTGCTGCCCCGCACCGATCCCGATCACCTGGAGCACAGGGAAACAAAGCACAATCTGAGATCGCAACCAGAGCTGCATTCTAAACAAGCCATTAGGAAAGTTCTCCCACAATTTAGTTGCTCTTCACCCAACTGGAATATATAAGTAATTAGTGGAGAGAACTTGGGAAATGCCTGCATCCCTGATCCTGTAAATTGGTTCCAGGGCCAGCTCTCTGCACTGCTAACTTCCACAGCTCTGCTGAGCTGACAGTCGCTCAAAACACTTACGTTCTTTCACCCTTCTAAATAACACAGCCCTAGCCATCAAACTCTTAACCTCAGGAGAGCGATACAATTATGGCTTTTAAGGCAAAAAAAAATCCTGTAGGTCACAGAAACAAATGTGACTGCCAAGAGCTGGCTAGCTTCCTGCCCCTTCTGGAAAAGGGCACTTCAGTCAGAGCAATAATGTCTGAGTCCAGGTCACCCAAACACCATCATCTGTCCAGTGCGTCAGGCACACACAGCTTAACCACATCAGCTGAGAGGTGCAGGGGATGAAGGGCAGTTTGTCTGGCAAGGCTGGTAAGAAAGTAAACCCACTGCTCACTCAGGAATGCTGGTCAGTGGCACCATTACATCCCATGAATTGTCGAGGCCCTGGAGCTAACACACATCTCTTATGCTGCCATCTGCCAGAAGCCAGGCTTTTTAAAATTGCTGCTGCTAACCTTATTTAACAGCACTTGTGCTTCATCTCTAACATATGCAAAATCCACACAGTGGTCTTATCTCAAGGAAGCTGCTATGAAAATACAACACTTGCTCAGCTTCTGTAGCCAGACCCAACCACCAGGGATGACAGACTTGGGCTGGTAGCTTTGGTCCATCCTGTGGGTCCTGCTTCCTACGGAGAGCTCCTGCCATTTCAGTCTGGAGATCTGACAGGAAATATTTCCCGCTCAACCACAGCTGAGCTGTTCCCCCAGACTGCTCTCCAGGGACACGGTGCTGAGGCTCGAGGTGCTGGCCAATGCCTCAGAGTTCCCAGCTCAGACTGGGACAGATGGTAAAGCCATAAGTTGGAGGCTGCCCTCAAAGGAATGAATCACTTGTCTTCCCATTCATCAAGACACGGTGACTTCACCTCTTACCAGAACCATAAAACATTCTGCTGGATCCCCAAGGAGCAAATGAAAGGCTTGGGCTGCTATCAGATATAATCTGCTCAGCCATAACTGAAGTCATCAGTGCACAATAAGCCCACAGGGATATTGGTGGTAGCACCAATACAGAACAGACACAAAGTCTGTTACGGTTTAGCGGCACCTTCCCCCTGACAAACATTGCTGATGGCCAACCCCTGCTCTCAATCCACCCAGTTAAACCTGCAGGGGACCCTGCACCCCAAAGGAGCTCGATACCAGCTGCACACTGCTGTTATCTCTTCCACAGAGGTTTATCCTCCCTTCCTGCACAAAGGAGAGGGCTGGCTGTGTCACACTGCACACCAGGAGCTGCCACCCAGCCCTTCAGAGTGGGACTACAAAGGCTAGGCTAAGGCAGGCATTTTTACCTGGGGATGCAGATATTGGAGAGTACCAGACTGACTGCTGCTAATAGGGGCCAAAATACCATGAAGCATTCCTGAGTTTCTAAAATATGGGATATCCTGTGCCCTTTCCCAGCCAAAATGGTGCCTCATCTTCATCACGTCCTTGTGAGCTGTGGCCTGGCAGTCCTGTGACGGAACAGGGTGCTCTCCAGCCTGTCAGCACCCAAGAACCTGCCTAAAAGAGCCTTTTCCTTTCCTCTGTGAACTACTCAAAATATTTCATGCTTTTTGTGACCTAAATTTTGTCAAGAGATGAATAACTGAATTTTGGCTTGTATTCAACAACTCCAAAACAGCAGGGACTTTGTACTTCAGTTGATCAAAGTGATATAGCCTGTAAACTCTTCCCAAGCATCCTCAAATCTACAGAGATTTATCTGCAACGCAGGTTCAAGCCTCTGTTTTGCCTGTTTTAAAACTGCAGGTTTTGATGGAACACTGCTGGGGAAGATTTGCTCAATCCAGCCTGGAATTTCTGGTGTAAAGAAGAGAAATAGGTGGGTCGAGCTTCTGCTTAATGCAACCTCTAGACTTGTACCTGAATCTCCCCTCACACTGGCCGGTACCTATTCCCTGCCTTTTTCACTTTATGAAAATCCTTCTTCCTACACCTCATCTCTCCCTTCTCCACAGTGCCCTTCCCCCATACAAAAACACAGCCAAACCCTCAAAATCCCCCCCAAAGGAGCCATTCCCCGCCTTTTCTACACAAAAATTAATTACTTTTCTTTCAGAGTTTAATCTCCTGGGAATCCCAAAGTGCTTAAGCAGAGCCTATTAAGTGTGAGCAGTGAAAGGAGACAGCAACACAGGGTGAGTAGGAAAAAAAAAAAAAAAAAAAAAAAAAAAAAAAAAAAAAAAAAAAAAAAAAATCACTTAATAGAAAAAAGATGGGGTGAAAATTAGGAACTACTTGACTAAAACACTTTGGTTCATAGGAGAGTCAAACACACTCCATAGCTGGAATGCTGTGCAACAGCACAGAGTGGATGAGATGGATAATGCCCAAAGGATTCTTGCAAAATAATCCAGATTGGTCTGGGTTTACTCAGATTGACCCTGGATAATGAATGAAAACAAAAGCCCTAAAGACACTTGGAGATACAAAAATCTAATAAAGGACTTGACCTTTGGGAAGACAAACAAAACAATGAAGTCACTGGGAAAGCATAAGGTAAATTAACAGGTTTGTTTTATGCTACTGTACAGAGAATAAAGGATAATTTTAAATTGCTAATTTAAAACGTGATGGTATCATTAAAGCAAGTGTAAATCAACGTGTTACAAGCTGAAAGTCAGCCAGAACAAGTGGAAGTGTTTATTGCAATTAGTGGCAACTGGCTTTGTGCAAATTAAGCAACACTCAGGTCCAGAAATGCTTCCCACTCCACACTTGCCCAGAATGTACTAACACAACTACATTGCTGAGTGGCTGATCCACTCATGAACCCAAAGAAGCCAAGCTGTCAAACATTCTGGATGTCTCACACACCAGTTTTCCTGGGCACCACCCTAGGGATGCTGGGAAGCTGAAATAACCCCTGGAAAACCAAAAGCAGTGGGACTGAAAGCAAGCTGGACTTCCCAGGCCTGGCTCATGAAACCCAAACCAGCTCAGATCCTGGAAGAGCATTTGAAGTGGAACAATGTGGAAGCTGCTATCCGTCATGTATTGGGTTAAAATCTGCAAGTCACCCTTGCAGCCCAGCCAGGAGAATCCCTGCCTGCCCAGGCTGCTTCTCCCTGTTCCCTCCTGCCCTCTCCTTTCCTTGTGGTACATCCATTACCACACACACTCCGGAAACATCTGCAGCACCACATTCAGCCCAGACTTGCAAAAGCATCAGGGAAATTGGAAATTGCTGCTGTGATGAGGGAATAGGAGCAAAGACAGTGACACCTCTGTTCCGGGGCTATGAGGTCTAACACTCCTGAGTGCAGAGAATCATTTAATAGCAGAAAAAAAACAACATAAAGTGGAATAAAAGACAAATACTGGATCTCCAGAAACATATTCTGAGGAACTACACAGCACACAATGCCAGGACCTGTGAGACAGCACTGCGGTGTTTCCAGGCTGTACCAACAACCTGGCGAACACAGATCAGTGCCAATGCAAGGAGAGCACTGCAGCTCAGTCTCTACCTGTAGGGTTCACTCTTTGATCCATTTTGCTAATTTCTGATGTACTAAAGCTCAAAATCATTCTTTGTCTTTTTCTTCTGCAATTTTTTTAAATAATCCAGGCCTATGGAAAAATTTCCATGGAGTGCAGAGGACCAGCTAAACAGCAGCAATACAAGAATGATCCGCTGGGCAAAAACACAACTTCTGACATATTTACAACAACTTTTACATAATTGATTAGGCTGAACACCTAGTGATGACTTGGGAAGACAGGATTTTTTTTAATTGAAGAGTCAAACTGAAAGAGGGGGAATTTAGGTTATATACTGAGAAGGAATTCTTGGCTGTGAGGGTGGGGAGGCCCTGGCACAGGTTGCCCAGAGAAGCTGTGGCTGCCCCATCCCTGGAAGTGTCCAAGACCAGCGACACTGGATGGGGCTTGGAGCAACCTGGTCTAGTGCAAGGTGTCCCTGCCCATGGCAGGGGGTGGAATGAGATAAGCTTTTAAGGTCCCTTCCAACCCAAACTATTCTGTGATTTTATGATTCATCATCTCAATTACACATAAAGCCCAACATCCATCATCAGCTTTTTTAAAAAAACAGAATCAGGGAGAACAGATTTTTATTGCCCCAGAGGGATGGAAAAAGAAAAGAAAAGAAAGCACATCCCATCTTTGCTATGTAAAAAGTGAAAATAAAGAAGCATTTGGACAGTCAGAATCCAGCTGTGAAATCTACATTTCCTAAGGCTCTACACTGACTACAACACTCCCTGAGAAAAATGATGTAAAAGAACAGAGTATTAGAAAGAAATTTCTCAAGGCCATAGTGTAGAAGCACATAAGAACTGTTCCAACCCTACCACTGAAAGAGCCAGCCCTGCCATTGCCATGAAAAAACGACAGCTAGGTTTTGAAGCAGCCTCTTGAGAAACAACTGTTCTGCACAGCACTGTGCAGGGCAGCTCCCCTGGAGCTGTTCAGTAGCTCCTGGAGGGTTTTCCAGGCCTGCCAGAGCAGCCTCTGAGCAGCTGGGTGGTGAAAGCCCTGCTGCAGTTACCTGCCCATCCTTGGCGTAGCAGACGGAGTTGGACTGGGTGTATTTGACAGCGATGCTGGCCACGATCAGGTCTCGGACAGCAGCCTCAGGCAGCTGGAACAGAACACCACTGTCAACACCCTCCTGACATCCAGGAGCAGCCATGCTACACCCCCCACCCACCAGAGTTACTGAATCAGAGACAGGGAAAACAAGGTAGCTAAAAATATCCTGGTTTGTTCAATTACTGGCAAATTTTGTTTGGATTAAA
The DNA here is from genome assembly GCA_013397935.1 of Dasyornis broadbenti. Classification (NCBI taxonomy): domain Eukaryota; kingdom Metazoa; phylum Chordata; class Aves; order Passeriformes; family Dasyornithidae; genus Dasyornis; species Dasyornis broadbenti. The sequence continues at coordinate 223,422 of VZRN01000098.1, forward strand.
ACCCATGAATGATTGGTTTGGCAGCTGATCTCCCAACTCTAATGGGTGAGACTCAATCTCACCAGGTTCTATCACTGACCTTTAGCCTGAAAACTCCTCTGCATTTACTGTCATCAGATGTGCTCACAGGCAAAAACCAGGACCACAACAATTAGAATAGCTCCCAAAATCTGCATTATCATTTTTAAGTTCCATTCCTAATTTATGAAAACAATTTTTATTACCTCAATGTCTGAACTTGCTTCTGAGCCGGTGACTAATCATGTGCTCATTAACATCTGTTTGTTTTTAATGAGAACGAGATCAGAGACAAAGAAATTGCTAAAAAATTTCTGGTGATGTGGGCTCTTAAGTGCTGAGCAATAGCAGCCAGGCCAGAGTTTATACAACACAGTGCACACAAAAGGGTGACGTAAACAGTGAGTCAGGAGGAGATGTGATGGAGCCTTAGCACACGGCTGTCTCACCATAAAAAAATCGTCCACGGTAGATTTTTGTTTACAAAGGGTATTCACTAATATTGTGGCAAACTGAGATAATGGCAAAGGTCCAGCTCCTCTTATTCATCAAAGGAATCAAAACAAAGGAAAGCTATCTTGATTTACCCAAGTATATCAGGTCCAGAAAGTTCACTGCATTGTTTGGTAAGAGCCAGTTACATCTCAGTAAAATATTTTAGGAGCTCTTAAAATTGCCCAGTGATGACTTCCATGATGAAGGCACAGCAGTTCATTCTTTCCACGTGTCTTTAAGTTCCTTCATCTCCCCACACTCACGTTTTTGTTCTTGGTGACAATGTTCTTGAACAGTGACCGGTCAATGACCGCGTTGTTCCTCTTCTGCATCAGGTTCAGGCCATAGAGGGTTCGGACCTCCAGGTCATCGGGCTCATAGTGGGGATCCATCTGAAAGCCAAAGACAGGTCAGTAAAACACTTTTAGACCAAAATCTACAGTCTTCCAGTTTTCGTACGCTTCCAGCTTTCCAGAGGAAGGTGGAAATATTTGCAGCTGCTTCTTTCACGCCTCAAACTACACCTCCCAACCCTCTGTGGCAATCAAGGGAACAGTGAATGTGATTATTTCCAGAGCTGCACTCTTGGGGCACGTCTCCATCCAAGCTGGAAGCACAATTAATTTACACCAGTGCAGGGATCAGGTTAACTAGAACTGTGACACTGCACTCAGGTCCACCCATGCATGGCCTTACTGAGAATTTTGGTAGCCCCAGCTGAGGTTACTGAGACAGGAAATAAGCCAGACTAAGATGACCAGCTCTAAACAGGAGTGTGCACACACCTTACGTGGTTTCCCTAATCCACTGAAATTTTTCACACCAACTTTCCTTAGCATTCCTCTGCAGACAGGCCCTGAAGATTCAGGTTTCACCAATACGACCTCATCCTTGCAAAGTTAATTGAATTCCAGTAATCAGCTGCTAAGACTGTCTGCAATTTCATTCCTTCTTGCCTGAAGCTCCTGAGCCATCTTCTCCAGCTCCCCTGGCAGCTACACCACAACTGCAACTTCACCTAAGCCTTGGATTTTTTTTTGTGATGCTCTAGGGAAGCTCTCTGCTCATTTGTCTCTCAGAGGCAGGCAGAAATAGGACCTGACAGCAATCTGTGATCCATTAGTCATGTTCACCAAAACTGGGTGGTTTTAAAGTCCCAACAATCACTGCAGGAACTAGGAAGGCAACCTGACATTGACTTGACCACATAATATGAATATTCCTTGAGAAGCATCCTGGCTGCAGCATGTAAGGGTGCATCATCTCAGGTCCAAAGTGTCTGTGCTTCCATCTTGATCCCTGACTGGAGCAGCATACAAACCTGGAGCACACAGTAGCCACCATTCTTCTTTTTGGAAAGGATTTTGAGAGCTTCTTCCTCATAGCCAGGAGCCACCACACCATCAGACACCTGCAACACACAGATTTCAGCTTCCACAGGAAAAAAATGAACGGGAAGGGGGTTAAGCCTGAAAGCTCCACCTGCCATTTCCAGGAGTGAGATTCTACAGAAAAAGCACAGCCTAGGAAATGGCTGAGTCTACAAGTAAGTAGCAGGTAGCAACCTATGTCCAAATTCCTGCCCTGGGCAAGGGGCTGGCCATCAGCTTTCCAGGCCATTACAGCTGCTCAACCAGACACTTGTGACAGCCTAACCAGGGTTCCTTTCCAGAGGCTGGCAATCATTTCTTGGAAAGCAGCATTGCTAGCACTGCTATTTCACAGGCTCAAGCACACAGCCAGGTGTTAACTGGTGGGAGAAAAAAATTCATCAAAAGACTAGTGTAAATTCTGCGCTCAGATCAGAGGATTACAAAAATGGACCAGTAGAAGTCTTCCAAATAAAATGGGTCAAATTCCAACAAAAAGGCTGTTCCAAACCAATGGCTGCATCTAGTGTGATTCTCCTTGTCACCCTGGGATGATTTGCTGCTGTGTCACTAACCTCTCTGGAGATGATCTTGGCAGTAGCCACATCACAGGTATCAGACAGGGCAATGAAGTCACCAAAAGATGACATCCGATCGGCACCTGAAAAATCCTGATTTTACTCATTTACCAAACTACAGCATCAGACAAAGAAAACTCTTCACTCCTACAGTCCAGTCAATTGCTATGAGAGCTAAGAATTTAATCCCACAGCAAAAATAACCAAAGAAAAGAGGCCATAAAAGCAACAAGGATGAAAAATCCTACCTCAAACACATGGACCTTTAAATATTCCCATAGTTCAGATATTCTTCCTTCTTCACTGCCTCTGTCAAAGCTCTAACTCTGTAATGACTACCTCCAGCACTGCAAGCAGCTCAGCTGTACGCTTGGTGGCAAGAGGACAAGGAGAGGCAAGGATCACACAGAAAGATTTTAGATGGGAGACAGTTGGAAAAAGAGGAAAGCTTTTAGATAGCTATGCTCCCACCTGGCTTTTCCTGCAAGAAAGCAGACCCTGAAATGTAGCAACTTCTTTTTTTTTTTTCGTAAGTATTTTCTATATTTAATGGCATAGCTAAGGTGAACTCAATTCCCATCACAAATGCTCCACTACTTAGCAAGGTCAATTATTCTGTCCCCGCCATTCTAAGGGTTTATTTTTCTAGCAATCATGCAATGGCTTTTTGATAGCAACATTCAGAGGTGGTCTGTGAAGAATGAAACCAAGCTAAAGTGCTCCTTAGCAAGTTTGCCTTGCTTTCTATGATCTGTGCAGATTTTCTAGAAATGCCATAGAAAATGGAAGAAGTAGCAAAGTATCCCAGCTAAGCAGAGGAAGTTGGTTTTGTTAACTTTTTTTTAGAGAGCTATGCAGTACAAAACCATTACAAATTAGTCATCGAATAACAGACAGGAACACTTCTAGTCAGGTTAAATATTCCTGAGCACCCCAATGCTGAATGTGCTACCAGCACTGCTGTTTATCCATATCCTTTAGTCAAAACCCCATAGATGTATGTGTGTGTTTGTAAGTAAGCATTTAAATTCAAAAAATGTCATCTTACAGGCCTTCTATATCTATCAAGGAAAAGAATCCTGGTTTAGCTCTTTGAAACAGTATACAAGGGCTGCTCTCTTGGAAAGCAATTTTCCATAAGCAGTCAGGCAGATCCTTATGGAGGAAACCCCTCCAGGTGAGGAGTGTGGTGCAAAGCGAAGAGCAGGGGAAGAGCTGAGGATGCTGCTTTAGTGCTGAGCCCCAAGCTCAGCTCTTTGGCCATGCTGGTTTGCTGTGGTTTTTCAGAGCCCTCACCTCTGCTCCGGGCGTAGGCACAGGCCAAGGGCGTCAGGGTCTTGTGCAAGTCGTGCACCATGCACACTTGGGCCTCCTCCTCGCTGAGCGGAACTCCAACAGCAGCACCTAGTGGGAAACACGAGCCAGGGCACTCAAACCGCTGTGCCTGCCCCAGGACCTGCCCACACAGCCGGCGAGAGGGAGCACGTCCCGCCCTACCTGCGGGACTGACGTGTTTGAAGGAGGCCGCGGCCGGAATGCCCAGCGCCTGCTTGAGTTCCTTCACCAGCTGCCAGGCATTGAGGGCATCGCAGAGGTTGATGAATCCGGGAGAGCCATTCACCACTGCAAACACAGCACAAACACAGCACATGGACACGTTAAAGCAGGCAAACCCCTCTCCCCAGAGCCTGGAGAGCCAGCACAAAGGATTTCTCCCAGCGAGCACTGAAATCACTACAAACTGTTCTTGTTCAACGACCCTGGCTCCTCGGCAACTGGTGGAGTGCCCAGAAATCCACACCAAGAGTAAAGGCCATTTAAAAGTCTGCTCTCAGAATGTTTTGCTCCAGCCCTGAGAGAAGAACTGCTCGTACTGACATGGCAGCACTGTGAGCATTTTGGGAGACTGGAGGAAAAAAAGATCATTTAAACAATAATCCACATCCAGGAGGAGTGAACATAGCATTGTTCTGCTGCCATACTGGGAAGCAGACTTGCAAGCAAATCAACCTCCAGTGCAGGAATGAAAAAGCTTCCTAAGAGATCTGAGAGCTGAAATGGGGAAAATGCAACACAAAGATTCGCTGGTTATTCAACAGGACAACGCCTGCACCCATTGAAAGCAGTCTCAAGAACAAGAGTAGCCAGACTTTCCCTCCAAAACGGGTTTCCCTCACTACAGCAACACTGTGGTGAGTGGCACACCCTGTAAAATGGCAGAGGGACACACCAGACCTGTCCCAAACTTGAAAGTGGAACAAGTACCCCTTCCTGCTGCCACCACCAGCAGAAGCAGCATTCTACATAACCAGCGTAATAAACCCCTGCTCAGAACCATCAAAGAAAGAAAGAAAAAAAAAAGAACAAAACGAATTCAAACCTAGAGAAGAGCAGCTTGGGTTCTAGGCAGAGTAAATAGTGACAGAAAAAAAATGGTGAAGATACTAAACAAGGAAAATGGCAAGTAGAAAAGCATCTTAAAAGGATGAAGTTTTCCTTTGCAAAATCTGGATCCAATGTCAAGCAGAAAGTACACTCCATAAATCTGTTCAAAGTGTCTTGGGCACACAATCCTACAGCAACAGAGAACATGGAGCTGCAACTGGTCTTGTGATGCTCAGCAGAGCAGCCTTCCTGGCTCACACAGCTCAACCTTTTAACGGCCAAGTTAGTGCCACCCAGTAATAAAGCAGTTGTGAAGGCACTGCTGGCCACCCCTTGGACTAAGGTACCAGATGGTCTTTCAAAGACATGTCCAACCGCCTTTGTTCCCAGCTATCCCAGAGTTTCTTTTCAGCCAGCATGGACAAGGCCTCACCTGTCAGGGGCAGCTTGGGTCTCGTGGTGTAGAGCTGCGCAGGACTCTGGTGAGGATTCATGCCATACCGCAGGGGCAGCTGGGACACTCCCTTGCTGTACTCCTTCCTGAAGTAGTCAGAGATGGCTGCATCATACTGAGCAGTGTGGGTGAAGGCCTGCGGACACAACAGGGAACACCTGTCAACTTAGAAACATCAACTTACAGAGGACTTGGTGTTTAAAGAGGTAAAGAACCACAAAGGCACATAGCCTGGCCCGGCTTGACACAGCAAGAAAACGTGACCAACCTTCAGTGCCAGCAGCCGCCGGGTTTCCATGGCAGTGTCCTTGTCCCCTGATGCTGCCATCTCTTTAGCTACTGCAGCGTAGTCTGCAGGGTCACACACGACTGTCACACGAGCGTGGTTCTTGGCAGCTGCCCGCAGCAAGGCCACACCCCCTGCAAGAGAGGGGCACGGGCATGAAGCACTTCCCTCCTGGACACAGCACAGTCAGGAGGCACGGCTGAGACCCAGAAGGGATGTGCACCATCAATCCTTTGTGCCAGATGAATGTGTCCCCTCCCTCCAGCACCCAGCTGCATGAGTGCTCCTCACAATGCACAAGGTTGGTAGTTTGACTCAATCTGCTGGTGAAGGTGCACAGTGACTGGCCTTGGCAGAGTTGCAGGGGTGAGGAAACAGCTTGTGGGTTGTGATGAGCAACTGGGGCAGGGAAGTCTCCAAGCAGCACAGCCACATCCCAAAGAAGGTGGCTGTCCCTACACATGCCTTAACCACCATCCTCTGCAACACTGGGCTGGGCAGGGGTCTGCAGACAGCTTTGCTTTCACACTGCTAAACAACAGAGGTTCCCAAATGTCTCTGCAAGTAACAATGAATCTTGCCCAGGTCCTCTGTGTGAGATAAAATGCCACACTTCCCCCTTCAGTCTGACTTCACAGCTATTGCAACTCTTTAAATCATACAAGATGCTAGGCTGTTGCAAAGGAAAACTAGAGGCTGACACTGCTTCATGCAGAGCAAGTATTACTCCATAAAACATTTAATAGAGAGCTCTGCTGGGCATCATTTGGACTAAACTACTGCAAGAAAATCCAATCTCAATCCAACCACATGGCACAAAACTGTCGCTGTACTGTTCACAGGCTGCCAAGCAGAGAGGCTGCAGTGAAGGCACAGCAAGCCTTTGGGGGTTAATAACTGGCAGCAAGAGAAAACATGCTAATGCAGGTGTCCATGCTTCCCAGTGAGGTCCTGAGTACTCTCCCACATATTCAGACTAATCCATTTCCTTTGTAATGGCTTCCTGCTGTAAAGTTCTCAGCCATCCTCAGAGCACTTTCAGTGGTTCAGCTTTTGTTCTCCAAAGCTCGTCTTTTTTAAATTTCTATTACACTGTCAGAGGCTGCAAAAGAGTTTTAGTCTGCTCTCCATGTTTCAGAAGGAAGCATGGTCCACCTGGCCTTTCCTAGCACAGCCCTCAGGCTCCTTCTTTTGGGCAGTGCATGGCTTGCCACCCATGCAGCATGCCTTGCCAGCCTCTTACTGCCATTTTAATTCCTTAAAAGCAACAAAGCTTACCCAGCTATGCCTTCAGTCTGCTTCTTGCAGCTCCTGAGCAGACTTCCTTTACAGGTGTGCAAGGCCACCAAACAAAAAGAGAAGAACTGAGACCACTCACGAGTTCAGAAACATTGAGTCTGGCTGGAAAGCAGATTTGCACTCCCTTTCACTTACCGATATCAATCTTTTCCACTGCGTCCTGTACAGTCACACCGGGAGAAGATACAGTCTTCACAAAGGGGTACAGGTTGCAGACTACAACTCTGAGGATTGAGGGGGAAAGCTGGGTTATTCAGCAAGAAACAGAAGTGCCAAACTGGGTTTGGCAAGCACGAGGTATCACCATTGATTTTATGGTCTTGTTTCTCAGATCAGGGAGCAACATAAAACGCTGTGGCCAGGACTGGTGCTCAGCCCAAGCCCAAGTGTATTATGACATTCACTGAACTCTGCGCATCAACGTTAGCATCACAGATTACAGAAGCCAGTTTGAAGGAAAAGCTTCTTTAAATACATGTGCCTGGATATAAATGTTTAGCGACTTTGGTACACAACTTCAGCCATTTCACAGGACTTCACAGTGGGCTCCCAGCAATACTGAAAATGGGCATCCACCAATTCTCGTAAGAGAGTAAGCATCCAGGGAAGGTCCATCACAAAGTACAATCCATCTAATTTTCCACTACTTTTCCAAAAGCAGAAAATGACCTACATGTCACCTTCTGGACTTTTAAAATGCCAACATATGAAACCTGAGTGTGCAGCCCAAATGCCATAAAGCCTCTGTAGCACATGAAAGCAGAGGAGAAAAATCGACTTTTCCCTCTCAAGCTAAGACTGGACCTTACTGGAATTAGTTTTCCCATCTGATCTAGAAGCAGGTCTGTATTTCAGCAAGCATGATGTAATAACTTGCCTGTCCCATGCAGAGCCACAGGAACTGCAGTGAAAGGAGGGATTTGTTTTGACCTTCACAAATAATGTTTTTATTCCAAGAGAATTAATTTGCTCTCTTGATCTGAGTACATGAAGGTATCGAACTCCAAGGTGTGCTCAGTATGGCAGTGAATTGCTGTGATGAGTACCCTTGCGTCCAACTTATAATATTCCTTTGTTCCCACTCTGTGTGCACTCCAGCAGAAGGGATAAACTTCCAGTACGGCTTTCAGAACCCACCGTGTCTCTAGATTCCCTACAATGTCTTTCATTGTCTCTTCTGTTTTCAGAAAATGCCCCTTTCCCCCATTCCATTCGTGCTCCTGACCTGTTGCAAACCATCAGGAATCTGTGGACTTCAACACTGCTAATGCTTTTATCTGTGCAAACCAAGACAATCAGTATCAGGCTTTCCTACATTGACTTGGATATGCAAATTTTATGCAACTATGCAAAGACAGTCCTGCTGAGGATCAGCTACTTCTGCTTTTTGCAAGAGAACCTGAATCCAAATTATCAGTCTGGATACAAATGCACCATAAGTCACTGCTGTAAGGGCATGTTATTCCCCCTACAATTCAGCAGAGCCTGCTTTAATATGCAGTGTGCTCTGAAGAGCCACCACTGCTGAGCCATCTAAGAGGATTCCTGTGGTTCTAAATTTCAGGTTTTCAAATTCAGCCCTGAAATCCATCCATCAGTTTTTAAAAGTAATTTTAAAACTCCAGATGCATTCTGGCCCACAGTTATACTGTACCTCCCACCCTGGCTATGCCCACAATTTGCTGTGTCCAGCTCAGCCATTTGTTCCTAAACCAGGAGCTACTCCCTGATGTACAACCGGTTATTCACAAGCAGTTGCTGGATGTTAACACCAGTTAGTTACACACAGCCCCAAACTGCCCGATGTGACTGAACCAAGTAAACACATTCTAACAAAAAATGAAACAAAAATAAATCTTTGGTACATTAGTGCACAAACTGTGTTAGCTCAGCCTCTGGATGCAGCTCACTTGCTCCCAAGACATCTCTCAAAGTTTAAGTTTTCTATCTCTTATCTGTGTGTTTTCTGTCTGAACAAACGCCGCGTTCCTGACCCACTTTCCATGTCTATTCTTTATTTATGTGTTGAAACTCAGTAAACATTATGCAAATATCAAAGGGTATATTTACTAAGCAAGCATTTCAAAATCAGGAACTGCCATCTGATTAGACACGTGGAACCAGCCTGCGGGAAGATGCTTCAAAAGTACTGAACTCAACTCTGCAACACGTGTAACGTGGCCCTACACTGACTGCGTGTAACGTGTCAAAACTCCCAGGGAACCAGTAAGAATCAAGACCTCTGAGTTCCCTGTGGAAACCACAGTGTGACTTGGTTGTTTTAGTTTTCTCTCACCACAAGTGATGAAGATGCACCTGTAGAAAATTGTATTTTCAAACGCGTAATACCTCCTGCCAGGGCAAAGGACGGAGACAGCAGATCTGCCGGTGTGTACATGTTACAATCCCTCCTTCTCCCACTCCCTAGTGCTGACTGGGCTCCAGTGTTGGTTTTTGATTACCGATGGATTCCATCACATCCCCCAGCATTTACCTTACAAGGCTGAAATCCTGTTTCTTCATATCAGCATTATCCTCCGGAATATTGCGAGCCAAGATGCCTAATTAGAAAAAACAGTTCATTTTCATGAAAAAAAAGAACTAAATCACCAACAGGTTTTTAATTCTACATATCTCTTCAGACTGTGCTTCTCCTCAGAGATTTTCTATCAAGAACTTTCTAGTTTAGACAACACCCTCAGCCCCTCCTCCATTATTCTGCTTTACAGAATCTTTCCACACTCACTGTTCTTCCCTCAGTGCTAAATCCTAGAGCATTCCAAGTACTGACCAGCAACCTCAACAATGTACTTTATAAGCACACAGCTGCTACCCTTAAAACACTGAAACTGTCATAAAGGACCTCATGGGAGTGAAAAAGGGCACCTGCCCTATGAGACAAGGGAAGCAAGAGAGAATGACCAGTGTAGGGGGCTGGTGGGGTCTAGGAACTTGGAGAAACACGAGGGTGACAGGCTGGCACAATCAACAGCACAATCCTGGGGTCAACAACATCAGAGCCCTCACATATGATGAGCAACAGGTTCCACTTGAGGTACTTCAAGCACAGCAACAGGAGATGAAAGAGCACGTGGATTAATGTACAGATAGACCAGTTATCAGAGACCCTCCCTGCTGAAGAGGAGCCAGAGAATACGAGAGCATGCAAAAATCACCCCTAAGGACCATGCTGTTGTGTTCCTTATGCTGCACAGCAGCCCCATTCATAGGTTAAACTCCGTGGAGCTCCCTGCCCGAGCATGCCTGCAGCTGACTCTGCAAAGGCATTTACAGAGAAGCTCTGTTACTTATAGCCGCGGGGAGAGAGCTCTGCTAACTGCAGAGATGCCAGCATAGCAACAAGGAAGTAATTCAGCCACCCTGCACTTCTCCACCCTGTGGCTTTTCACCTCTCCTTCTGCTCCTGGGGTGAATCTGTTCTCATTACTTGGTTCTTCCACACAACCCTTAAAAAAGACATCTGTCAACCCCTCCTTCCCACCCTCCCTGCCGTCTTTCAGACTGAAAAATGTATTAGCAGAAACATACCAGCATGGACTGCAGGATGAAGGGTTTTCACACGTCCGCCCAGCATCTCAGGGAAGCCTGTCAGGTCCGAAACATCTCTGCCCAAGGAGAAAACAGCACAGTAACAGACATGTCATACTGACTTTAGCTAAAGGTTGAATGACCCAAACAAAAAAAAAGCGTATAAATTTCACTATAAAACCTCCTTACGCAAAGGGGCAACAACTGCTTTTCCCATGAATGGAAATAAGGTTCATAGGTCACACTCAAAAATGCAGTACAGTTGTTTCTTGAATACACTGAATAACCAAGATAAGCAAATCCCAAGTCAAGATGGTTTACACAGAGAATGGAAGGCCATGTGAAGATGCTCTTCCTCCCGGCTTAGTTTCACCACTCCTTGTGACTGCTTAGGGTAAATAACAACAATGAGGGAAGGGGAAAAGTGAGCATCCTTGCTTCAGGCTTCACTGACAGCACAGCCAAGGAAAGAAGCTGGAGAGACACAGCCAAGTGCTGGGTAACAGTGAGCTCTGGGGGTGATGTAGATTTGTGCTGATGTGTCCCAGGGGCCAACCCTTGCATTCATGGGGAGCAAAACCAGAGTCACAGTGACCTGTCCTGCCAAATAATTGACCTTTTTTTCATCACTGCACTGAAACCCATTTTTACTTGTCCAGAGTTGTGTTTTTAATCACATCATGGAAGAAACCAGAACAAATTTACTCAGAATCATGGGCTAAAACAGCCAGTGACTGTAAACAACTCTTCCAATAGTGGGTGCACAACACTTAAAGGCTCTGTCTGCACTGATTGTGCTAGCAAAATTATTTGTGACCAATGAACTCCAGTGCGCTTTAACATTTTCCTGACAGATCAGTGCTGTCCCAGTCCCATGCAAAGATCAGCTTTCACCTGGCTGTGAGAAGCAACACTTGGGGCAGATCATGAACATCAAGGTAACAGATTGTCTCATGGAAACAAAGCTGGCTGGAGGCAGACAAGGCATCCCAACAAAAGGCTCCAACACCTCTCTGCACAGTAATGCTCCTCAGCCTCAGCCAACAGACCCTTGGACAAGAAAGTTCTGAAGTTTCCTCTGGGGCACGGTTTTTGGTTTTTGTTTTTTTTTTTTTTGGAAGGGAAGACTTGCTTTCAGACCAGTTTTCACTCATTTTGTTCACAGAGAAAACAATTTAAGCAACCTCAGGGCCCAAAGGAGCATTTTTAGTGATGAGGTACAGGGGAGTGTGTGTACCTGACAGGCAAGCCAGCGTCCCTCAGGGACTTGGCTGTTCCTCCGGAGGCAATTAAACCCAGGCCAAGTGCATTCAGGCTCTTCGCAAATTCCACCAGGTTGGTCTTGTCAGAGACGCTGAGTAAAGCTGGCAGGCGGGAAGAACACGAGTGTTGTGGTTTTAACAGTGGAACAGAGAAAACGAAAGGACTGAACGAGTGAAGCTTTTATAAGTTGCGTAGTTTAGGAGTGTATGTGGTGCGCGGTGCCTGGGGAGGGGAAGGGGAGCAGCAGAGCCTCGCGGTTCTCCTCAGGTGAAGCCGCCCCTCAGGCGAGGCCGCGGCTCAGGGCTGAGGCGCCCAGCGCGGGGCCCTATCGCCTCAGTGCCCTCCCGCTCCCCGAGCCCTGCACCGGGAACAAGGGACAGCCGGCCCGGGGGTAAAACCAGCGCCTGCCCGCCCCTGGCACACCGCGCGGGAACCATCGCCGAGGCGCCCGCCTTCCGGGGCCGCCCTGCTGAGGCGATCGGCGGCCATTGCGGGCCGGCGGCAGGGCACCCCCACCCCCTC
>VZRN01000098.1:235894-325433 GCA_013397935.1 Dasyornis broadbenti
AGGGCGCGTGTGGCTGAGGGGAACATGGGTGTCCTTGGAGTGCGATAGTGAGGATGCCCCGTGGTCGTGTGTGTGACACGTGTGTGCTCAGGTGTGCCCGCTGCACATGTGCTCAGTGCATGTGTGTGCGCGACATGGGTGCGCCAAATATACAGAAACACGCACACGTATATTTATGTGCACTGATATGGGTGCACCACACGCACGCACACACACGCATTCACAGGTACGTGTGTGTGCACAGACATGGATGCACCACACGTACAGAATTTCCCCGATGGGAAGCCCAGCTTAGTACACAGGTGAAAAACGAGGTGTGAGTGAGGCAATACCTCGTCACAGTGCAAGGTGGTGCAGTAAGGACCATTAATTTTTTTCCAGGAGTACAGACAGGAGTTTCATCTGTGGAAAATCCTCTTGCAGAGCTTCCCCATGGGCAGAGGTAAAACACTCATTTATCAAATTTGAGGTAAAAAAATCATTTGCAAATAGTAAAACGATGTTTTTCTTTCTTTCTTTCTTTCTTTCTTTCTTTCTTTCTTTCTTTTTAATTTCCCTCTGTAAGGAGAGCTATCGGGGGAGCTTTTTTCCTTTACAGGCCTCCAGATTTCCTGATACACCTTGCAAAAGAGCTTTGCTTGTTTTCATTCTAGCTTATGATTCACAGATAACAGTGCCTGAACACGTTGGCTTTAACTGGTTAAAATCTCTACTATACCCCTGTACACCCCAGCAGGGTTTAGCTGCTGCGCTGGGACAGCAGTGCTTTGCAGGGAGAGAGCTCTGCAGTTAATTTGCAGCACAAACCCTGGCCCCACCTGGTAATATGGAATCAGCAATAATGTCAGCATGGGTAGGCCCCTAAGGCATCCCTGTGTACTTCTGTCACGTTTTCATCGGCCACACAGATGTTCACTGTACACCTGCAGCTCCCAGAGCACTTAAACTGCATTAGGCTCTCCACTTGCATTAAAAAAAAGGGAATAAATGAAAGTTTTTAGCTCTTGCTGGCAAAAAGCTGGGAAGTACAACGCAAGTGCAACTGGAAGGCCCAGACACTTGGCTGTTTTGATTTGTGAGTCTCTGGGCTTGGGCAGTATTGCCTGTGTGAGGAAGAGTCAAGCCAGAAATAGCAAACAGACCGAATAAACCCAGTGTATGCATTACTCTCAGTAGCAGCTAGTGACAAGCAGTAATAAATTACTGCTCAGGAGGGTGGCTGGGGCCAAATGAAAATATACTGTTAAGTGGTACCTGAGCACTATCATTATGAAAATACACACCTTGGAGAGAATAAAAGTTGTGCAAAGAGTACAGCTGAGGTGGGCTTTGGTGATGATTAATGTATGAGCAAATGAACCGTTTGACAGAGCATTGCATTTTTATCCAACGTCGCAGAGTGACTGTATATTCCAGAGAGCGACTGTGTATTCCAGCACAGCACTGGTGGCCCTGTCAGCCTGTGCACAAGGACAGGGACGCTGCTGCCTCAGACAAACAGTGGGAGGGACGTTATCAGTGTCAATAGTGGCATTGGCTCTGTTGCCTGTCCAGCAGTTCGTTGTCCTTGGCACCTGAGGTGGGGTTTCTGTTTGTGCAGGAGGGGCTGGAAGTGGTTTGGGCTTAACTCCTGTCCCAGCACAGGATGGACATGGAGCTGTTGGAGCCAGTCCAGAGGAGGCCATCAACATGATTAGAAGGATGGGGCACTTCTGCTATGAGGAGAGGGTGAGAGAATTGAGCGTGTTCAGCCTGGAGTAGAGAAGGTTTTGGGGTGACCTAATTGTGGCCTTCCAGTGCCTGAAAGAGCCAATAAGGAAGATGGAGAGAGACTATTTACAAGGGCTCTGGAGTGACAGGACAAGGGGGAATGGCTTCCCATTGACAGAGAGCAGGTTGAGATGAGACACTGAAACAAAATTCTTCCGTATGAGGGTGGTGAGGCCCTGGTACAGGTTGCCCAGAGAAGCTGTGGCTGCCCCTGTATTCCTGGAAGTGTTCAAGGCCAGGCTGGATGGGACTTGGATCAACCTGGGAGAGTGGAAAGTGTCCCTGCCCATGGCAGGGTTGGAACTGGATGATCTTTAGGGTCCTTTCCAACCAAACCATTCTGGGATTCTACATCCGAGAAGGGACATTCTGGCAGTGTGCTAGAGGGGTGTCTGGATTTGGGTGTGATTGATATGTCCTGGTTTGGGGGTGGCTTTGCAGGGAAATCAGACAGTCTCCCTCCCTGGGGGTTTAGTTTTGCTTTATAGAGCTTAATTGGTTTTGGTGATGTTTAAAGGATATTCAAATATCCTGTGCTCTGCTCATGTGCCATCATTTATTCAATAGGAATGAGGTCTCACTGGAGCTTTTTCCTGGTGTTTTAAAGCATTACAGAAGCTCATCCTGAGCCAAGAATGCAGTAACATCATATTGGAAATCATGGGAAAGAGGTAAATGCTAGAATTACAAATACTACATTAAGGTTATTTCTAAATCATACTAGGGCCTACATCCAAGAAAGAAAAATCAGGCTTAATTAGCACTGTGCTCTGCTGTGTTAATAAAGAGAAGTAAAAAGAGGATGAAGCTGAATAGAGGCACACAAAAGGGATGGTGTTGCTGGTTTTGCTGTTGTTAGGACAATACCCTAGATTCCCTTCTCTTGAGACTGTAGGGAGCAAGTGATTTTTAGCTTGGCTCTGAGTCTCTTTTGTGAGTCTGTTTTCTATTGTTGGGGTTTTTTTTCATGTAGCAGCCCAAGAAGAGTGTAGAAAAACAGGTCAATTTGGCTGTTGATTAATTTGTTAGGGTGGGAAGCAAACAAGTTAGGACTCTCCAGCTAATCCTGCAGCTGCCTGTGGGTTAGCAGAGCGTGGGCTGGGCCTGCCAGTGGGCAAGGAAGACCCAGCCAAAATGTGGGTCTCCATCTAAAGTGGAAGTCTGTGGCTGGTCTGATTTGGGGCTTCAGAGATGAAGTGTCATGAGCGGTGAGCATTACACCAGTGGTCTGATCTGGATTGGTCCTACCCCAGGAAAGGTGTCTCATCACCATGAGGCTGCTTTGAAAAAACATGTTCTTGTGGGCATCTCTGCCTGTATGAACACCACCCTCAGCTTTGAAATTCCCCCTCATACCAAGTTATCTCCCTTAACCAGGCCCTGCTTTCATTTATATACCTTCCCACAGCTTTCCTCAACAGCCCCGAGCCTCTGCTATGCTCTGTGTTGCCCTCAAGCAAAGGTTGTGGTATTTAGCATGATGTAAGACAAATACATCTCTGTCCTACTCAGACTCCTGTTTCTTTTCCCCTGGCAGTTATTTAGGTAGGAGGTAAAGAAGTACAGATGAGGAAGATGTTCTGTTCACAAGGGGCACTGCTGCTTCTGCATTGTTCTGGTATCTGATGTCTTCCATGAGGATGCTGTTTGCCAGGCACTGGGCCTCAGTTTCTCCAATCTCACAGAGACCACAGTCCAGCAAGCACTTATCTGTGTTTCTCACTTGGTGTTATGGGATAGCTTACTGCAAAGTTCTCATGCAGGCTTCAAGTGCCCTGTCTCAAATGTTGCACAACAGCAGAGGAGGCAGTGGAATCGGATCCAGGCTGTTTCTTAAGAGTTACTGCTATATCCAGGCTTTTGGTTTGTCTGCCTTTTGCTGTCAGGGTTCATAAGTACTGCAGGGTAAAATCTTTTTGGTGTATTCCAGGACAAAAGGAGCTGCTAAGTATTGCTCTGTTGAATCCTGTTCAAGAACTGCATCACACTGCCCGTGCCACTTGCTATGAGTTAACTCTGGGGTACCTTCAGCACTGAGCTGATGAACAGGCTGGCAGGGAGTATTCCACAATAACAGAGAGGCTCAGGAGCCCTGATGCATTTTGAGTTTCTTTTTCAGCCCTTATCAGCTTGGAGCAGCTTTTGTTTTACTGTGCTCCTTGGAGGTCCCAGTTAAATCACATCCGTGGCATGCCGGCTGTCAGCTGTCCTTGTAAATCCCTGCTCAGGGTCCCACGGAGCTGCTGGGGTGACAGCGAGCCTTTAGCTAAAATTCAGACACACAAAGAGCTCTGCACATTCAGTTTGACCTGGCATGTGAAGGTTACATCCCCTCTTCACTCATCAGCACCAATGGTCAGTTTTCCCAAACCTCTGATATCAAGTCTGATGCTTTTCCTGCAAAAGAACCAATTTTCTTGTAATAGAATAAATATTGCAGATTTCAGCCTGAGTTATTCTCCTAATGCTCTGGGTTATGAATGAGACCCAAAGGTGCATAAACCGAACAACGATTTATTTTCTGAACGTTCCCATTCCTTTCCTCCCAGAGGCTGGTTCCTATCCAAGCATAGAAGGAAAAATAGTACTAAAAAAGTAAGAAATAGTTTGTCCTGATGGAGACTCAGTACCTACTCTGTGGTCTGAACCCCACATGTAGGCTGAACAGGTCTGTTTGCAATTGCCGATATGGGGTTTGCAGTAAAAAAAAAAACCAATGCATTCTGAGGATTCTTTACCTTCTTGATCTATTTGTGCGAAAGGAAGAATTCCCAGAGAAAAGAAAAGAGGTGGAAATATTTTGTTTGGGTGTTTTTACTGTAGGTGCAAAGAAATTACTTTATCCACAAATAACAGGCTGCTTTACCTTTTCATAGCACCATGGAATCACAGAATGGTTTGAGTTGGAAGGGACCTCAAAGCTCATTTCATTGCACCCCCTGCCATGGGCAGGGACACCTTCCACCAGACCAGGTTGCTCCAAGCCCCGTCCAGCCTGGCCGTGGACACTTGCAGGGATCCAGGGGCAGCCACAGCTTTTCTGTGAAATTGAAATCACTGATTCTTTCCTAGAGGAGCTGGTTTTGTCGGTGTCTCCCTTTGCCTCCAGCTCTTTTGTGTCTGTGGGTGACAGGGCTGCTGCTGGAAGAGCTGTCCTGCTGCGGTGCTGCCGGGATGCTGCCGGGATGCTGCCGGATGTGCAAGAAGCCAGCTCCCACTAGAGCGCGCTAGGACTGTTAAAATGGGGCTGGTTTCCTGCTGCCATCAAGGTGGAACCATCAGAGATGCCTATGCGAGGAATGGCACTTTTGTTTTTAAACAGGCATCCTGACAAAGTTCCCCATCTTTTGGGTACGGTTTCCCTGGATGAGTGTGCAGCAAAGCCAGCTGTAGCTGCCTGCCTGAGAGCACTGGGTCAAGTGCTGGCAAAAACCTGTTGGAACACCCCAGCCTGTACACAGAGGGCAGGGAGAAGCTTTGTCCTCAAGCCCTGTCTCATCTCATCTCTCAGTCCCTTTGTTTGCTGTTCTGTAAGGCAGAGGAAGTGGAAATCTTGGATATGGACAGGAATCCACCACAAAGTCTCATTGTTGGTCTCCTGTTGTCATTTGTGCATTTTGAAAGTACCCCTAACAAACTTGCCCATCTTCACAGGAGAATTTCCTGCCTCAGCCCAGGCTCTTACACCCCTGTCTGCTCCCCTCCTTTGCTTCATGTTTACTTAATTAGCCAGCTGGAGCATAATTCCTTTCATGATCTACAGTCTAATACATAAAGATGACAGTGACATGAATCTTGGCTTAGGTTTCAATTTGCATGTTAATTCATTATGGTTCCCCAGATAGCTGGAATTTGCTCCGACAGGATCTGGGAGATGATGAAATGGACGGGGTGTTCTCTTGTGTCCCAGTGAGAGCCTGGAGCAATAGGTGACATCGTTTTACTGTCCACAGGCATCATCTCTTGTAGACCTGCAGCAAAAATCAAAGCAAAGCAAAAATCGTAATTGAGGAGGTTTTCTCAGTACACAGTGCAAAGAGAGTCACAGCTCTGGCAGTTGAGAAGCATCTGGAAATTGGTGAAGCTTGGTGAGGGAGCCTGCATCAGATTAAGAAGGAACACAGTGATTTTACACAGCAATCCAGCCCCAGTCACCTCTGGTTCACAAAGCCCTCGACACACTTATCTAGAGAAGACAGAGACTCCAGGCAGGGAGGAAACAATGATTTCCCTGAGTGGAAGACAAGCCCATGTTGGCTCTGAAGCGTTTAGGCACAAACCCCATCACTCCATGAGATTCATCTTTCTAACATCCAGGAGCTGGCTTACAAGGAAGGAAATGCTGCGAGCCTATGTTCAGTTCCAGCTCTCTGGGGCACCCAGGGAACGCTGTCAGGCTCACAGGAGACTGACAGCAAATGCAGGCAGAGCTGCCATTTTCCAGCATGCCTGAAAAAACAGCAGCTTGCCAAAGGTAGCACGAGGAGGCTCTCCTGGAGAGACAACCATAGGTGGTTATTTATGTGTTACATTAGAGCTAACAGAGAGCCAGACCCCAGAGAGCTGGGATACAGGATAAAAACAGGGCTTGCCGCAAGACCCTGTGAGCTGAATAGAAATCATGGCTAAATAGGAGGATGGGAAAAGAGACAGAGTTGTGTGAAGAGACATGGCCAGCATCACGCAGCAGGCAGGGCCACAGCCAGCCAGGCTTGGAGCAGTCTCTAGCTGGCAGATGGGTTTAGTTGAAGCAAATCATCCATTTTCAGATTTTGCTGATTTTACACAGTCTAATTTTAATAAGAGAAGAGTGAGACGTTTTTCCAAAAATCACTTATTCTTTCTTTTTTTTCCCCTCCCACGTAACAGCACTAGGTCACTGTATTTTGGCCTTAGAAACATGGATAACATTTTAATGAAGAATTTTGGAGACAAAAAATTGAAAATAAATGTTGTTTCTTCTCTGTGTTCAAAACCCTATGGCTTTGGATTCTTCAGGAGTTTCTTGTGCTTTCTGAAAACGCTGTTGTCCTGTATGCCCTGCATTCATAATCAGTTGTGGTTCCTTCTTTCTGTTCTGACCTTCCTTGCTCAGAGTCTCAAGTCACAACAGGCCAAATTCTGGCTTTTCAGAATCATCTTCCTGATGTTTTATGGCTGGAAAAAGAAGGGTGGTTTTTTTTTTTTCCCAAAAAACATTTTTAAATCAAGCCTTTTCATTTGTCACCTCAATCAAAGCCAAATTTTTCAGCTTTTCGTTAAAACTCGAGTATTTGAAATTGTTCAGGAGGCCTTAAAATTAACATTTCCAGGTTCTAGGATAAACACTGTAATTTTCCAGATAATACTTTTCAGGAAAGTAGGATTTGATCATGTAGTTTCTATTCCATTAACCAAGTTCCCCAGGTAAGTGTTTTGAGCTAACTTAGTACAGCTCTGGATTTGGGAAATGCAAGGTTATGATAACCCTTTGCAAATTCAGTGAGGGGTGTTGGTGTTTCCCTGCATGAAGCAGCGGGGAAAAGGCCTGTTCAGAGTTGAAATCTCTTGGTGAAAAGCCCTGGGCAGGGCTGAGTTCCATCAATCCTGGGCACAGAGTGTCTGTGTTCATATGGCAAATCCACCTGGAAGAGGCAGGGAGCCTTCAGGATGGGGATGACAAACACCACCCCTCATTAGGCAGAGCTGAGGTGGGTGCTAATTAACCTGGAGCTGCAGTGGTGCTGCTTGTGGCTCGTGTCCTGATGATTCCTGACCCTTTTGGGGTGAGGGCAGGATCGGTTTTGGCTCTGCTTGGTGCACTTTTCCTCCACCTTTTCTTCTACCTGTCTCCGTGGTATGGAAACTGTATCTCTGTGCCCATATGTGCTCAGTGGCTCTTGCTGTGGAGCCACTGAAGCTTTAATTGCGTAGAGCAGTTTTCCTGGGCTAGATTAGAAGATGCATGGGGGTGACAATTTCGGCCCCGTATGAATTTGGGGGTAAAAACTGAGCCTGAGACTCAGACCAAGGCAGCAGGGCCAGAGGGAATTTAATGGGACTTCCTGCAAAACGCAGCTACAGACTTTGAACTGACTTTCTTCAATTTGCATAACTAATGTCTTCTCCAGCCCTGCTTTTTAATTCATGATAATATCATCAATCACATAATTATGACCTCATCTCATTCTCTATTAAGACTTGGGTGACAAATAAGGACAGGGTCGCACTTCAGTTTATTTTGCTGTGTTTTATTGACTAGATGAAAAGAAGCAAACATGCTGGGGACAGAATTCCCAAAACATAAAATTCTGCTGACAATATGCAGCATTTAGCTATTTCTGGAGAGCTTGAAAGTAGGACTTTATGTTTGGTTGGTTTTATTTACACTGTTTTTCACATAAATACACACCGTGTCAGACCTGGGAACAGACTCCTTTTAACTCATCTCACGAGCACACATCAGCATCATAACAAACACATGGGCAAGAGGCAGTTTAATCCTGTGGGTCAGATAAAAATGCTTCAAATAGGTCATGTGAAGTTCTTTTATAGAGTAACCACTGCAAGGGACCAAAATCCCAGTGTTAGGCAGCATCAAATTCCACTGATGGAATCCACTCAGGAGCACGCTGAGAGTAGGAATAAAGAACATGATTGAATCATGTGAAAGGTTTTTTACTCCTGAATTAATGTTAGAGACTTTGGTCTAATGTTATGGTTTGGGGAAGGGATGGTTAGTTCTTCACATCCTGTATTGATGTTCAGGTTTGATGTTTCCCTACCAAAATCCCCCTTTGCTGACCCACTGTTCATAATTTTACTGGGTTGTCAGCGTCATCCCATCTGCAAAGAGGGTGGCTCTTCGCTTCACACGTATTTTAGGCTAAAGAGATCCTCTTCTAAGCATCTTGGGAATGCTGAATTTTGTGGGGTTCCTCGTATTCCCAAGAAGGGATAAATGACAAGGCTGTGGGAAGCCCAGCGTTTGAAGTCTGACCTCTGGCTCTGGTGCAGACCTCCAGTGTGACTCTTGGAGCAGACTCTACCCTGGCACCACAGAAATAAACTGTGAAGGTTGAAAACTAGAAGAGAAACATTTAAAATATATGGAGAGTTTTTATAAACTCATTAATTTTCAAGCCACTCTCACAGCTTCCTAAGCCTTACTTGAAATTTATGAGTGCTTGGGGTAGGCAATACCACACAAACAATATCCACTCCCAGCACATGTCTATTCACAAGCCTCTCGCTGTTGGTACTGTGAAAGCCTTGCTGTTTCTCCTACAAATAATGCCATGTAATACTATTCATACTGGTTTGATGCCCCAGTTTGAGCTGTGTCATGCCAGGCACCAGTTTTGCTACTCATTTCTTGTATTCACACTTGGTAGCTGAAATACTGCAGCCCTCTGAACTTGCTTTCCTGTTTCCCCCTGATTTTCACTCATGCTCAGATTAGCACTTAGTCATCTTTACAATCTTTGCCTTTCCCTGTGTTCTCTTCTTTACAGCACGACCAAAATTTGTTTGCACAGGATTTGTGTGAGCTTCTGCCCTCACTAAAAAAGGGCCAACTTGTCTCGGGAAGTTTCCCCCATCAGTTTTGACACCTCCTGCAGCCTGCCATTCCTTAGCATTAATTTCTATCACTTCCCCCGATTTCCCTGGAAGAAATTCTGATTAGGCAGTAAGTGCTGGGCTATCCATCATTTCATGCCAGTCACAAGTTCCACGGTGCTTCTCAGCCTGGAAGGCACAGATCCTTCTTAATCAACCTCAGTGTGCAATGGGTAAGGGAGCTAAAGACCTGATTTCCATGGCTATCCCCTCGGGATCCTGTCTAACACCTGGAAGTAAGGCAGAGCCATTGTGAGTGCCGTGTAACAGTGCAGCACAGCTGATTAAACCCCTGCAAAGCTCAGAGGGCTTCACAAAAGTCCTGTCAGTCAGCTTGCATTTGATTTCAGGTCTGATTTTCATTTATTTACAGTAGCACCCATTATGTGTAGAGTGTTTGCTAAACACTGAAGAATAATGGTCCTGTCCCATGTAGGTGACAGCAGAAGGGCTGACAAAGGGAAGGAAGGCAGTAAAAGGGGTAATTTATGTATGAGTCAGGCTTCCCAGCCAGCTGTGCCGATAAAAAACGGCCATTTTTATGGGAAGGCTGGAAAAGAACAACAAAATTACCTTTCTGAAAATAAAACAACCCCTAAACAAAAAAACAAAGGAATTATTTGGACCAGCAGTTTGATTAAAGATGTCTTACTGCCAACAGCACAGGGAAGGGAGTCCTGGGGAGGCATTTGGGTTTATCAGGTGCAGGGAACAATGTTCCTGCACCTAAGACAATACGGAGGCAGCAGCAGGAGGTCCTGCCTATGGCACAGAAAAACCTGATAAGGAGGCAGGAAAACAGAAGACATGAAGTGTGAGAGATGAGAATTGATAAGCAGGCATGGAGTTATGAGCTGGGTGCAGTCGGTGAGGCAGGGGAGGAAGCCATTGGAGGTACTTTTTTGGCAAATTGCCGAGCAGTTCCGTATCCATTTAACGCACAGAATTCTGCGGAAGATTTATGTTGTCATCCAACCACGTGACTTGGGGCCTGACTTTGCTCCACTTAGAGGCAATGACAGACGCCTATTGATTCATGGGAACCATAGAAATCAAAGAAAACTTGCTGTGGCAACTGGCTAATTCAATAAAAGCATTGATTTTTCTGGCTGGACAATTAAAGAGCATGAATGCAGTGTAGCTGATTTCTGTCTCTGAATTAATGTAACAAATGATCATTGATTCAAGGGAGAGGAAACTGTACCCCAAAGGAAAGGACCTTCTATTTTAAAAATCCCCCAGCGTATGTGGGCTGGTCTTTAATGTGCCACAGATAGAGCTGGTTCTGATTCTGTGCCTCTGTTGGTTTGCACACTTGGGAGTTAGTTGAATGTCACCTCACAGAGCAGGTAAAGGCGGACACACAGGGCTAGGGAGAACCCTGGAAAGGTGATACAGGACACCATGGAGTTCAAAGCAGGTGGTGAGAGCCCCTCATAGCATCACTTCAGATGAATGGCCCTAGTTTTGCCCTGGGTTTGAGATAGAATCATGGAATGGTTTGAGTTGGAAGGGACCCTAAAGCCCATCCAGTTCCACCCCCTGCCATGGGCAGGGACACCTTCCACTATCCCAGGCTGCTCCAGGCCCTGTCCAGCCTGGCCTTGGACGCTTCCAGGGATCAAGGGGCAACCACAGCTTCTCTGGGTACCCTGTGCCAGGGCCTCACCATGTCACACAGGGAAGAATTTCTTGCTAACATCTGATCTAACCCTACTCTCTGTCAGTGGGAAGCCATTCCCTCTTGTCCTGTCACTCCAGGCCCTTTTAAATTGTCTCTCTTTATCATCCTTGTCAGCTCCTTCAGGTACTGGAAGGCTGCAATTAGGTCACCCCAAAACCTTCTCTTCTCCAGGCTGAGCAATCCCAATTCTCCCAGCCTTTCCCCATAGCAGAAATGCTCCATCCTTCTGATCATCTTGGTGCTTCCTCTGGACTGGCTTCAACAGCCTCATGTCCTTCCTGTGCTAGGCCCCCAGGGCTGGAGGCAGCTCTGCAGGTGGGGTCTCACCGGATCAGAGCACACAGCTCTCTCTTCTTCCACAGCCGGAAAGATACTTTGAGCTCCCTCTCAAAGCCTTAAAAGAGGAACTTCTTAAACCACGTGCAGTAGCTGTGAGCAGGCCCTGAGATTTCCAGGGCTGTTGGGTAGTTGCAAACTTCGGTTATGGCTTCATGCTTTGCTCCGTGGCTCAGGATTCAGTGTTCCAGGCAATGGGATGGTTTCTCTCACAGAAGACTGGTGTGCCACTTGTCCGTCTGCAAACCCCTTTTGCTGTTGACACCAGCTTTAATGGTGTTGAGGCATCTTGAACTCACTGCACCATGGAAGGCCCCCGGACTGGAGTGAGGAGTCCCAGCTGCTGACAAAGCATCCAGCGAGGGTGACTCTCTTGGCAGCAGGGAACGCATCCCGGTGTTCCCAGCTCCTGATTTGCAGTCTGGCTGCTGTGTGTGTGGTGGGTGCCATGGGTGCGCTGCAGTGCTGGCACAGAGGCTGCTCCTGTTCCCTGCTGGGGTGGTCACCTGCGTGCAGGGGCAGGACAGGCAGTGACATTTTAACAGCTGCGTTGTTTGCGTCAGTGTGTGTGAGTCAGGGCCCTGACCTGGGCAATGCTTCTCGTTGATCCCTGGGCTTTGACGTGGATAGGCCATCCCAACACCCCTGACCTGCCAGAGACACCACCTACTCTCATCACCCCACTGCTTCTGTGCTCGGTGCCTTTTTCTTTGCCTTTTCTAATGGCCTGTACCTGCAATGGAGATGTTCTGAGAGGGCCCAGAAGACACAATGCACCTCCTGCCCTTCATCACAGGAACAGGAGTGAAGAGGTGTGATAAGAGTTGTGGAGCATTAATGGAGTGGGATGCTCGGCGCTGGAGGGGAGGAGGGATATTTCTATCAGTCAACAGGATAAAAGCTAAGCTGCTTTACAGCACAGCCTGCTAGAAAGTGGTGGTTAGAAAAACGTGTCTATTAAAAGGTCAGGTGTGGTCCTGTGTTCTGGGCTGACACTTGCACAAGATGGTAAATGATACATAATGAACACCTTATTAGATTAATTTTGTCTATTTGGGGTCACCATGAACAGCCCATTAGAAAATAGTAGGTTTCTCAGAGGCTGCCAAATGCTGGTTGTCATTATTTCTTCAGATAATACTGAATCTGTAACTTGTTTGGGAGCAGCTTATGCAATATTTGGTGATCAAATTTGGAGCATTAACTGGATAGCTTAACTACTTCGTGTGCTTCTCTTTGCTGACCATGGGAGCATAACTTTTAGATTCAGACTTCTTATGTGCAACAGGCAGAGGGACAACCGCAGTTAAAGTTTCACTACCCTAAACCACTCAAAAATTGTGGTGGCCTTCCTGATGCCCCTGTCTTCTTAGAATCTATGGTTTTCAGCTTTTGTTTTCAGTTATGAGAGCTGAAAATTAATCTTTTGTTTCAAGTAAAGAAGTACTCTCACTTACATCCCAGATCCCAGCACCAGGAACATCAGGGAGAAAAACAAAATACCTGAGAGCATAAAACTGCAAATGTGCTTTCAGAATACACCGCAGGATTTGCTCCCAGTAAACTGTCAGTGCTCCTGCTGGAAGTGGAGAGTGCTTGCTGAAAAACAACATGAAAGGTGCCAGACTTGTTTAAAAATTCACAGACACATTTACATACTTAGAACTTTTCTCTCAGTATAGTAAGAGAGCTCCACTCATGTAACTGCTGGTAGCTGTCATGGAAGCTTTTCGTCTCCTTGCAAAAGGTACAGAGGCAACAGTGGCACATCCGAGAGAGCTTTGATGCAGAATGTTCAAAAGCCTGGTTTCTATTTCCACACTGAAGTCTGGCTCCCAGAAACCCTGACCTTCCTTGACCTCTTCCCAATATGAAATAGTCCAGGATGGGCTTTGGTGCTCTTCCTCATAAGATTTTTCCATCTCCTCCCCACATGCATCTTGCGAAACAGCCAAGGAAAATACCAGCACTGCTTTCTTCTGTGGATGCATTTTGATTATTAATAAAATGGTCAGGATGAATGGAACTATTTCACATCTTGTGAGAGCAGCACAAGCAGGATGCTGCTTTTGTGAGACTTGCCACTGCCCCTTCCTCCTCCTGATCATCCCTTTCATGTGTGTGCCTGAGCAGCAGTGAGGTGACAGCTTGCTTCATTAAGAGCTGCTACAGCATGGGAAACAGCTCAGGAAGTGGTTTACAAACAGCAAAGAGAAAACTCAGAGACAGAAGAAAAAAGAGGGGAAAAAGGAGCTGATTGCAATTTTAAGTTGAATTTCCACGACCTTCCAAGCAGGCATTCCAGTATGAGTACATTAAATTCACGCATTTCTCAACAGCCAGAGCTGTTTAGCAATGAGGACCTTTGGCACTGAAAGAGACTCAAAACAAATCTTTGCAGCCAGCAATAAAACACAAGGAGTGTCACGCTGAACATCACTGGGCTGCGTAGCTTGTTAAGGCAGGAGGCTGGAGGCTTATTTGTGCAATCCCTGCAAGTGATGTTGTCCTGTGACACACTCACTGTCAGAGATAACTGCCTTGGAGATTAGAAAAGAAAAAATTAAATGTAGTCCTACAAATGCAGTGCTGTAGCCACAGTAAATTAAAATGTACGCACACAGAGAGAACATGAAGGCTTTTTGAAACTTGAACCAAGCTGCATTTGGAGCTGGGTTTAGAGCTGTTGATGCCTGTGGAAAAAAATTACTGTGAGAGATGCCTGCTGTGCATCCTCTGAGCAACCTGGTCTAGGGGAAGGGGTCCCTGCCCTCGGCGGGGGCTTAGAATGAGATGATCTTTAAGATCCCTTCCAACCCAGGCCATTCTATGATTCTGTGCTTCCAGAAAGCAAGAAAAAAAAAAAAAAAGGCTCAAAGCTAATACATAATACAGGGTCTTGTCTGGAAGTTCCCAGCATCCAGTCCAGAAAAAAAGGCAGTGTGGAGTTTTCACATTTTCTCCTGTAACAAAGATGTTTGACTCCTGTTACGGTTTAACGCTGGCCAAACGCCGGGCACCCATGACAGCTGTTCACTCACTCTGCCCTTCCACAAGTGGGCAGAGGGAGAAAAAAATTGACAAAGGGGTCATTTTTATTTCTTCTTGAATATATTATCACAGAGGCATAACCAACATCTCTAAACAGCCCAGGCTTGGCCAGCAGCATGTCCATCCTCTTCACAGCCATCAGGGATTGGCTCTGCTGGATATGGTGGAAGCTTCCAGCAACTGCTCACAGAAGCCACCTCTGTGGCCCCGCTGCTACCAAAAACCAGGCCATGCAAAACCAACCCAACTCCCCAGCTTTCCTGAGATCTGAATAACGAAACAGTTCTAACCCATGTTTATATTAAGGTTTGACTTTGGTGGTGGTTTGCATTGTACCCTCAGCATGCCAAGAGCCTTCCTGCCATCCAGGAGAGGCCTCTGGCTCCCATGGGCTGGTGCCCCAGTCCTGCAGGGATATCACCACAGGCTTTTCCTCTCGTTTTTGGGGAGCTGTTCAGCTTTTCAGTTGTCTGTGGAGTTAAGCGTGTGTTTAAATGATCGTAGAAGTGGGTTATTTAAGCCCTGGGTTATGTAAGGGCTATAGATTTTAAGATGGTTTCTTCCAGGGATTTTGCAGGCAGATTTGAGTTTTCCCTGCTCATACTCTGAGGAAAACTGAGGAAATGTGGAAATGTGTCCATGGTTAAATGATTCACCCTTCCAGCTCAGCTCATACTGAACTCCAAGCATTGCCGCCACTGCTCTGTGTGCCTTTAAAAATTAAAACAACTACAGTCACTCTTCAAGAGTTTCACCCTCACCTTGTTTCAGCAAGGTGATGCTGAAACAACCTGCGCTCTCACACCCCAGTGTGTGGCTATGCGTGTGTATATGTGAGTTATTCCACCTTCTCACATGCATGATCTTTTTTTTCCCAGAATCTCTCTTCCTTCCCAAAGCCACTGTTTAACCAATGCTTGATAAGGATGTTTTAAATTACGGTTTTCATTAACTTTCACGAGGAATTTAAGATAACTTCATGGTCACAACGTATCCAATTGCATCCAAATGGCGTTAGCATGCGGGACTGGGGGAGATTCCATAGATAGCAGTGGTGCTGTAACGCAGTGTTTTACATTAATGGGGCCCCCGAGGCTCCTGCCTGCCTCCAAGTGATGAGCTCCTAGGCAGCCTTTGTGCCCAAAACAATCTGAAAATAGTCCTGCAGCACAGAATTGCTTACAGTATTTTATCCCATTGCTAGCCCACCCTTTTTCCAAATCTCAATCTGTGCCTAATTTGCTTCGTGTAAATGCAGGAGATAAAATGTTGATTCTACAATAACTGGAGTAGTCAAATTAGACTGTGTGTAGGTATCATGGAGTCCCCAGTTTGCTGTTCTTGGGCTGAGATGAAAAATGTTTCCAATGGGAGACAATTATCTGTTGTTTGCGGATTTCTGCTGTTACGTTACATTATTTTGTGCATTCCAGGTCTCTTCATATAAGTCAAACAGCCCGCACTGGTGAAGGTTAATGCCTTGCTGTGTCGTCTGCCTAACTCTGGATATTACCTCCATATTTATCCTCTGGTTTAACTCCTAGGAAGAAGTTCTATCCCAGATAAATACACAATCCCATTTGCCCTCAGTAGTCCTTAATGTTGTCTTTCGATTATCAGGATGGCACAAACAGCCTTGTTCACCCGTTTCTAGTGAGATACACGTATATATCACAGAGATACATGTATATATCATATATATCTATCACAGTCTGTCTTGGAATTACTTTTGGAAAGCCAGGCATCAGTTAGCTCCTTCCCAGGATGAATTATTGTCTACAGAGGGCACCCTCTTCCATGGGATTTTTTCCTCAAGCAGACATCTGATGCTACTTCTGTTTTCTTGGAGGCAATGAGTGTTGCTTCCAGTGCATCATCAAATGTCTCATTATTAAATAATTAGAAAAGGTTTTTTTATAAGCATTTTGACTGCAAAGAGCCCCAATTACTATTGTTAGTAGTACCTTCTGGCAATGCAGAGGAAGACAGTGGTGAATCCTCCCTTGATCTTTGTTGAAACAAGCTGGTGAAAAATGGGCAGACCTTTGGACTCTAAATAATGATACTATCCATAAATAATAAAGCTCTTCAGGGCCCTTTGTAGACAGACTGTAACTTCCTGCCTGAAGGTGTTCATCTTCACTCACAGCCACAGTGCCTGTCCTGTGCTCCTCTCTTATCACTGTTCCTGCTGCTTACATTTCTGATTGTGATATTTGTAAAGGCATCCAAAAGGACACTCATCCAGGGTTTTGGAGGCTATTTGATAATGTAAAGTTTTTCCAGACAGAATTTTTTTTTTTGGGGGGGGTGGAGGGCAAGCAAAAGAAACCAACACATAACAAACAAGGTCACTCATTGGAGATTTTCAGACATCCAGACTGGGTGTGAGGAGAATTCTGGCCAAAATCTGGCAAGATATTTGGGATGTCTTGGAGTTCAGACCAAAGAGTCCAGAATACAGCCACCAAACAACCTTGCCAATAGTCAGAGGGGTCTGCCAGGCCTGCCAGACACCCAGAGGTCCTGGAGTTACGGCTGTAGACAGCTTGTGTTTCAGCTTTACAGTGCACGTGTAGTGGGACCAGTGCAAACATGACCTGTCTGGCCTGCTGAGGAGGTCCTGCATGGTGCATCATTCTATGCCCACCAAGCATGCCTTGGTTTTGGTGTGATTGACCGTCTGTGGCTATCCAGAAGCTGCTGGACTTGCTGTGCAAATCCATCCAGCAGTACTGGAGTTTAATTTCTCCTCTTTGTCTGTTCCGTGCCCAAGATAACTTCTGTGTGATGGCGACGTCCCAGTATCAACTCTAGACACCATCCTGCCATCATTTCTATTTGAAAAAATGAAACTGCAGCAGACTGGTGGATAAGCCAACTCTCTGAGGTGTAAATCTAGAGTGGGGTCTGCCTGCTCGGTCATCCAGGGCTGTGCATCTCACAGGACACCTCCCAAGGTAAGGGCACAACCTGGAAGCACCAGTGAGGGTGTGCAGGTGGCAGGGAGAAGGGAACTGCAAACTCAGGCTCTGCAGGTGAGGCCCAGGTGGGTGGCAGCACATCTTCCAGCACATCCTACAGCACCTCCCAAGGAGCTGCCTCTCCCAGCACGTGTCCCACACCTGCTCCCTGGCTCTCCAGGGATCAGCCCGTGTGCCTTGTGCTCAGGCACACACGAGTTTGGAAATGCAGGCCATAAACTCAGGGCATGCTGTATAATAAGCCCTTCTCCTGTGCACTGCACTTCCTGAAGGACCAGGCCGATTCCTCCCGGGAAGGGTGCCTGGTGCTACAGTCATTAGGGAAAGGAGGGGTGAGCACTCTCTCCCAGGCTGATTGCAGAGCCACCCTCCCTCACCCATTCATTGAAGATTGCCCATCTCCACCGTGTGAGTCAGAGAATCAAACCCTCTTTTGGGACAGCTGCCTATTATCAATGACCCAAAGATGGAAAAAGAGATCTTTAGCCTTTCCTTTGCTATGAATGAAGGAGCTTTCAGAAATACTCTGTAGGTAAGCAAGCCCTTCTCTGCTCCTGTCTGTGCTCCTCCATCCCTGTGGTGCTCGTGAGGGATTATTACAACACATACTTTTCTCTACAGCAAGCCAGTTCCCAGCTCCAGGAGGCTGACAGGCCTTGTGTAACTTGTCATTACTCATCAGCACTCCCTATGCTCGTTTAGATCTCAGGGTGTGGTTTTAATTAGCTGATTTTGTAATAACACCCAAGTGACTTGGTGATGGATAGTCACCCTAGAAATCTATTAAGCAGGAGCGTAGTGGCTCCATGTCCTTAGACTGCGCTTTCAGATTGCTGTTTGCTTCTAGAAATTGAGCTTGTGGGGTTGCTGGTCTGCTCTTCCTCATAGCTCCCAAACCTGTTGGTGGGTAAATCCCATGGAAATGATCAGCCCTGTAGATATTTCATTGACATGTGCAACCAGGTAGAAGAGAAAGAATATAAGTGCCTGGACTGCGAGTCCTGTGCTTGTTTTAGAAAGTCCATGTGGGAAGGAACATATGTGAATGTACCCCAGCTATGGAGGGAACAAACATTACTCACAACTCAGTTATTAAATTTGAGCAAACCTATAAGTAGGTGTTTTATGATCCCATAATATAATACAAAGTTATATTTTTTCCTGGTTTTTTTCATGGTTAGGTGTATTGGGTCAAACCACTACATTATGGAACATAGAAAAAAACTCTCTTTGCTAAATCCACATGACTGAGGATTTAACTTCCTTTGATGTGCAAATGTAGGTAATTTTAAATTTGATACAATTTTAATCTTTCAGGAAATAATGTTTCCATTAGATACAGAAGAGCCCGCCCATGATACAGCTGTTGTCCCAAGCACATCCTGCCTCTGCTGTTTCCTTATCCTTACAGTCTGTTCTTAGGCCTCTTAATTTGGAAGCTGATTTGTTGGAGTTTTTCAGGGCAGCTTTGCCAACACTTTGGTTTGGAAAGCACAAGTTGTGCCCAGCCTTGGAAATACCAATTGTTCTTTGCAAAGTCAAATCCATTTTTGACAGTGACCTTGCTTTGACCTTGTTATCAGTCTTGCCATGAGTAGTGTGATCCCTAATTAGTCCATCTGTCAGCTGTCCAGTCTCACGTGATGGGATAGGAGCATTGCTGGCAGGTTGGAACCCAGCTGAATGCACAAAGAGTGATAAATGAGAAATGTCAGGATTTGGACGCTGGTAGCCATCGCTTGTTGGCATCAGATCTGGGTTTAACATTGTTAATGATCTGAAGGAAGGGTTAAAGGACATCCTGATGAAACTCCCATGGCATCACCCACTTGCTCCAGTCTTGGGATTCAGTGGGCTTGTGTAGCTTGGGAGTTGGGCCCTGGACCCAGGAATAAGGCTTTTGAGAAGGGGTTTTAATCAAGCAGGCACCACCCATAACTGTGTGAGCACAAGGGACCCCGAGGTAGTGACTTCAGTGCATACTCTGAAGAACTGTACATTGCTTATTTGATGAGCAGAAGGATGGAATAAAGTGGGGACTGGCTCTACTGGTGACCTGCTGCTGCACCAGGGAGAGACTAAACTGGGGTTATTGGTGCCTACCAGGATCTATCAGCAGCCTTTCTCTGCTCATTTTGTGCCCACAAGTCTTCTCTGACTAACTTTTAATCCTGATCCAGTGTTGCACGTCGATGGGATCACAGGAGTTTGTAACCACTGGAAAAGGGGGAGTGTGAAGCCTGCAAGCAGCCTTGTGGCCGGGTAGGTGTGCGTGTGGGAGCCTTACAAACGCAGCCCTCGGTGCCGGGCGTGGTGGGAAATGATTCATGCACCTCTAGGTTTGCTGGGACCACCCACAATGTGGCTGAAGGTGACCTCGGGAGCAAAGAGTAGGGAGAAAAACTGGCCAGGAACAGGGCACTTCTGAACAGAGACACCATGGCTTTAAACCCGAAAGCTGCATTTCCCTGCCCTTCCCTAAATCTGCTCCAGCAGAGCATTGTTGATATAAGAGGAAAACCCCCCAATGATGAGCTTTGCTGCAAATCCTGTCCCAAATGTTTCAGCTTGTCATGCCTCTAATTCATTTGCAGGACGCTTGGACTTAGACTGAAATGAAATTTATTTTCATGCTTAACTGCTCTGATATCAGAGTATCCCAAAACTCTGCTTGGTTTGGAGGCTTGTTCCTGGAAACAAGGCTCCTTTGCAGGAATAAGGAGTTAATATCCAAGAACTTTGAGCCAAAATTCAGCAGCACAGCTCTCCTTGAACTCTTTGGGGCAGGCCCTGTGTGATGTAATCCTTGTATTGATGACAGTGACAGACCACTTGAGGGAAAATCGCTTCCAGAAGGGGCTGCTTTGCAAATGCATTTTAATAGGCAGAAAAAATCACCAGTAAATAATGAAAATGTGTTTGGTGGAAGAGTGCTACTGTGGTGGGGCTGTATCACCTGCAGTTACATACTGACTAAAAATAGTGTTGCTCATTTTAGTTTTTCTGAGTGCTCTGATTTAAAAAAAAAAAAAAAGCTGAGTGAGCATCTCTTTAAAAATCATGTCTTGTTCAGATGCCTGAAATGAAGCACCCAGGAAATGTGTAGGAATTTGCATTTCCAGGCTCCTGCCATGCCCTTGGAAGGAATTAAGAGCAATTCCCAGAGAGCGTTTTCAGCCTCTCCTGGGGAATGCCATGGGCTGCTCAACAAAAGCTTTTTTTTGCCATTTCTCAAGTCATGTTTGAATTTCTCTTACATTGCAGCATCATCTAGCACTGTGCACTATATTGCCTAATGCTGTCAAGATCTCAGGCAACTGTGAGGGAGGCAGGGCTTTAGGTTGGCTGTAGACTTTTAACTTTTACTTTCCTTGGTGCTGCAAGGGCATGGGATGTTAAAATCCCAGAATTGGTAAGGTTGGAAAAGACCTCAAAGATCATCAAGTCCAACCATCTACCCAGCACCACCACGTTCACCACAGAACCACGTCCCCGAATGCCACATCCACACGTTTTTTGAACACATGAATGATAAAGTGCGGCCATTTCTCCTCATCCCCCCAGTGCGCCAGGGCTGGAGAGAGCCCCCAGCATGCCCTGGGTTGATCCTGTTCAGCAGCTCCTCCACAGCATTTTTCTCTGTTCATGGATGCTTCCCTCGCTGCTGCCTGTGGCACTCACAGCTGCCAGCCCTGGCACGTCAGAACCCGTAAGGACATGTCCTCCTGCAAGAATGTTTCCAGCACTCTGCAGATCGTTCACTCCTGGACTTTGTTCTGTCTTGTATCACTTCCCTCAGTTTTCATTTCTCATGGAGGTAGCTGGGCACACTTGGGAAGCAAAAGTGCATTCATTGCTACTGAAATAAAAGCTCTGCTTGAAAGAGCATCCCAAAGAAAGGTCCATTTGTGAGTTCTGGCTGTGTGGGCAGAGTCTTCCTTTCCTGGAAGCTGCAGCCCCTGCAGGGTGATGTGAGCCATAGCCATTGCCGCAGGTGATGAATCACAGCCCTGATCATTTGCATTGGATAAAATCACAGTTCAGAGCTCCCCTGAGCGTTTCCTTGGCTTCATGGGCACAGAAACAGACGCTACTTTTCTTCTCAGTGATCTGAAACACCCCTCAGTGGGTTTGCCCTTCAGCCCAGAAGAGCCGTAGTTCTTCAACCAGAGGAATAAACCAACTGAGGATGGATTAGGAAGGGGAAGAATTTGGCCTTTCCCTCCTTTTCCCCTCTGGCTGTTTGCACATTTGGCACAGTGGGACATGTTCCTGCTCTGGTCACTTTGTCCACAGCCTCCTGTGCCATCTGCAGGAATTATTAAGTAAAGAAATTAAAAAGCAGAAGAGTATAATGGTTTAATAAAGTCCTTCTCTTGTGCTCTGGAACAGGAATGTTGTAGTGTTTGGGGACCTGAATGCAGGTGCTCTGAGAGCCAGCTGACATTGAGTTATTCTGATTTTACAGTGGTGATCTCAAACAAATTATCCTTTGGGTACTTCCCAAGGGAAATGTTTGTTGACTCAATTCACAAAGGAAGCAAGGATGTGCATTTGCTTGGGAAAACTATTATCCAAATCATAGTGCTCTTTTGAAACAGTTGTTTGACTGAATACCAAAAAGAAGCAATCAGACACTTGCCTTAGAAGACCTTGGCAAGGCAGTGAATGGTGAAATTGTGAATTTCTTCTCTCTTACCCCCTCAGAGCAGAATTATCTATATTTGGATTTCTTTTTTCAGCCCCAGAGAGGAAGTGAATGAAGGCTGCAAATCGTGTTTGGACCAAATGCCGTGAATCCAGCTGTGCATCTCATGTGGAGCTGAACTAGAACACTATCCTGAGGAGCAGTGCTTGTTCTGAACTCACAGACCCAAATGAGATCCCTCTCCCTCCTAAGGATATTTGGTAGAGAAAAAAAAAGGGAATATAGAGCTGAGAGGTTAGACATTTAGCTATTGCTATGAGAACTATACCAGGGACGCCTTTTAGGTTAATTTTAGTTCCAACTTCACTCCCACCATTGGAATGTCCAGTGTATTTAGACTGAAGGTATGTGGGGCAGGGACAGCTCTGGATATGTTGCCATTCCCACCTTTGCAGTACTTCCTCACCAATCCAGAGAAGCTGTTTCTCTTCACCAAGTACCACATCTCTCTCTTTCTCTCTCTCTATTCCTCTCGGTGCTTTCAGCAACCATTGGATCAAAACTCCTGTGCTGCCACCTCCACTTCTGTCCCTGGGTGGAGTTTGAAAAGGACTCCTTCAAGACGGTTTTAATTTTTGAGGCACAAAGTTAGTTTGTGGCTGAAAGAAATGCCGTGTACAGGAATATTTTTGAATCTCTTTTTGGAATATGTTGAGAGCAGTAATGTCTTCCATGGCCTTCCGAGTGCTTCGAGGATGATCTCGGTGTTACCAGAAACCCGAGGGGGACCAGAGCTCTTCCAGCTGACCAGAGACCATCAGACAAGTCCACATTTCAGATTTGTGCTGGTCCTTTTGTGCAATGAGCAGTTCCTGTGCTGTCATTGCTTTCCTCTGTACCTGCCTTTCCTCTTTTCTCTCATATCTTGCTGTTCATTTTCAATATCTTATCACTAGCTTGGAAAATTCAATGATTAGCTGAATCATAATTGTTCAAGCCACACTAGTGCTCTGAAATATTGTGAAATCTGATCCATTCCCAGGGGATTTGGTGTGTTACGTGGAAATCAGTCAGTGAGAACCCCAGGACTGATTTCCTGGAGGAAAGGGAAGATGCAGGAAGCTGAGCAATTAGATCAGTCCCTGCAATTTCGATTTATATCTATTTTTCACCTCTTTCATTTAATTTACTTGAATGAATAGGTCTAATTGAGACATTCAGAAGTATTAAAAAAACCCACCCTAATACCAAACCAGCAATGGCAGGAAGATGCGTGCTGTGGCTGTGGATGCTTTCTTCCCAGCCATTCCCTGTGAACTCAGGGAAGTCAGACTGGCCTGGCAAGTGGCCTAACTCTGCTGCTGATGACACCTCTCCAGCAGAAGCGGTGTGTGGGCAGACAGGGAGTTTCATCATGGGGAGGAGGAGGCGTGCATCACCTTTTGTTTAAGCAGAAGCATCTTTTTGGAATGCTACCCATTTTATCGGTTAGGGCTTGGACAGGGAGCATCCAAGAGAGGCTGGATATTGTAATTAACACAAGTGGAGGCAGGCTGCTGCCTCTGCCCGCCCGCCCGGAGAGGAAGAACCTGTTGAATTTGCTAGGAGCTATTGCTGTGAGGACAAGAGCCACAGTTCCTGGGAGTACAGCAGCCACAAGTGGATGGAGTAGCTGCTTCAGAGCTATGCTGTGGGGAAGAGGCAGAGGCCTGGATATTGGACACTGGATGCCCCTTTGGGTTAGAGCCTCCACTTTTGCCTCCTAAGCACAGGCACTAGGAACACGCAGCCCCCTCACTTTCGATTGGGTGAGCCAAGGATGGCTGCGCTCTCTCAGCACCTCAGGATCCTGCTCTGGAAGAACTGGCTGAGTGTCAAGAGGCAGCTGGTGAGTGTGGGAGCAGAGGAGTGCAGGAGGGGGAGCCTGGCAAAGCCGGGAGCTGAGGAGCGAGGGGGACACTGCAGAGAGGGAGGTCATGCTGTTAGAATGGAAGGTGGTGGCAGAGGCAGAAGGAAGCAAGGGAATCACATGGAAGTGAAGGTGGGTCTTGTGTTGGAGCTCATGCGTGAGGGCTCAGGAGTCCAGACTGAGTACCGTGGATGCCACTCTTGTTCCTGTGGGACAATGTCTGTGCAAACAAAACTGCACAGACTCATGGGCAGAGCTGAGTTAAGGCTGCAGTTCTGTACCTGCTCCCGTGTGAGCAGACCCTGTGGTTGGTGTACAGCTTCCGAGGAGCCCCTGGGATTTGGGGGTGATGAGGGCTGCCATCACAGAGCCATTTGTAAAGAATGGACAAAGAAAAAAGTAGCAGATTTCCAGTGCAGTCCAGTCCAGTGTGCTGCAAATCAAACACCCCGGTGGTCTTCCTGTCCAAAAGACAAACCATTGCCAGCAATGTCCAGAGAGTGATTGGAGCTGCAGCAGCATCAGGGAGGCAAATATTCCTTTGGAGGCATTGCAGGGCCAGGCAGAGTAGCTTTGTCCCAGTCCAGTTTTGGTGCAGCTGTGTGTGGTATTTTCAGCAGAAGCATGGCAGTTGAGGGAGCTGTGCTCTAGTAACCCAAACGTGGTGAGGTTTAAATTTGCCTTGGTGGAATGGAAACCTTGGCAGGCACAGGAAATGCTGACCAAAGAGAAAGGTGCATGGAGGGTGCGATGTGAGGGTGAAGTGAAAGGCCTTGTGTGACTCTGTGAGGTCTGTTCCACCTTACCATGCCCTACCTCTTGGTTTGGAGCCTGATTCAGAGAGGTGCTGAGTTCCTCTGACTCCTGTGGATATGCTGTGCACCTCAGAATGTTTTTCACTGCTGCAAAATACACTTTTCCTGAGATGCAGAAGAATCCAAATAAATTACCTCTAATTTCTCAAGAGAAATTGTGACAGCCTCGTTAAAAGCAGAAGGCTTGGGTTTTTAGCTCTTGTGTACCCAGAGTAAA
This sequence comes from Dasyornis broadbenti, assembly GCA_013397935.1. Lineage (NCBI taxonomy): Eukaryota > Metazoa > Chordata > Aves > Passeriformes > Dasyornithidae > Dasyornis > Dasyornis broadbenti. The sequence continues at coordinate 260,908 of VZRN01000098.1, forward strand.
TGCCAACTAAGCCCTACCTGTGCTTCTGACCACAGTCTGACTTGCTGTAATTCTGGTTTCCTGTGGAGTTGAAATATCAACTCTGTAGAACTGAAATGTCAATTAAAATAAAAATCTGGCCACTCCTGACTATTTTATGGCAGGCATGTCTTGCAACCCTCCTTAATTTCCCTCTCTTGCTCCAAATTAGGGAGCTTGCTCAGACTGAAGAGGGTGTGAGGAGGTAAACTCAGGTCTTTTTGGGAACAAATTTTGGCCTGAGTGCCAAAGGGAACTGGAGATATTGGTGCCTCTTGCGTGTTGCACTTCATTTTTTAAACAGAGGTGAGAGGGGGAGAGAAAATGAGTGCTCTGAGAGATTAAATCAACTTTTAGCAGTGAAATAATCCAGCAACTAAGGGATTGTGCAACTTACATCACAGTTCTTAATGTCCCAGGAGCCAGATTGAGGCTGGTTGTGATTCCATTCGAGTCAACACGTTCCACCTGCAAGCAGTTTGGGCAGGGTGGTTGTCTTGTTTTTGTTCACTAGAAGTGCCTGGGACAGTGGCAATGCTGTGATGTTGCAACTGATGTGACTATTAAATCCAATCGAGTCAAAGGACAGAGATACTGAGGGAAGAGATGTCTGGGAAGTGGGGAGTATAAGCACCACTGTAGCTCAAAATGGGGAGGGACAACGATTTTCCTGAGTAGAAACAATCAGTATTCATTTATTGTCCCAGGAATGTGACAGATGTCTGGCCCTTCCTTTAGGCAGCTTCTGACTAATATCAGTTTCTGTGCTGTTACCCCATAATTTTGCTTTAGCCTGTGTGGTGCTAAACAAGGAGGACACATTAATAACATCATTTGCATGAGAATTAATCACAGTTAAACTGCGTGTTTGGGGACTGATTATAGGGAAAGCATCTGATATAAAAAATTACTAAAATATGTCAGTGTCAGTGATGGATCTTGTTACAAGTTGGCAGTGTATACATAAAAAGCAGGAAGGGTACAGTCTGTCAAAGCGAAAATGTTGCTGAATGCTGAAATTATAGGAGCACCCTCTGAAGGGGTGTGTGGGGAGGTGCTTTGTGGTTTGATGTCTGTCACTAGCCCATTTTGGGGCATGAATTTGCTCCTATTTTCAAACCTGTGTCACCTCATCAGGGACGGTAGGCACGGAGCTGCTGCAGAACAACCATCTTTAAGCTGAATTGCTCTCCAGGATTTGTTTGTCTGTCTGTTTGGCTTTATGTTCCACTGAGCGTTACAGGAAATGAGAACACGGTTATGGGCTTGGAATTACTTTGGGAAAACAGCTTTGGGTAATATGGGCTGATCTGAAAAAAATAGCAACACGAGGATGAAAAACGGGATTATTTTGAAGAAAGACATCTTTGCAGTTACAAAAATTGGCATGAAGATGGAACAGCAATTTTGTAGCACAGAGTAGTTTGAGCTTAACTACTGATGGATGGAAAACTCTTAATCTAGTAAGCATGGGAGCCAGCTAGGCAGCTAGTGCAAAAGCAGGGGGTTATTGGAATAATTGCAATTTCCTGGCTCACAAAACTTCAAGGCTTGTATTTTAAGACTTTGGGCATCCTACCTAGATTGGTTTACTATACTAAATAATTAGCACACTGTATTTTCTTAATTCTTGTCCCTTGAAAGGGCAATCCTCGTATCAGAGACAAGAGTTCTATAAATATTCATGTGTTTTTCAAGACACTAGGCCAATTCTACATCATTTCTCTTCCATCTTAGATTAGATATTAGGAAAAAGTCTTTCCCTGTGATGGTGGTGAGGCCCTGGCACAGGATGCCCAGAGAAGCTGTGGCTGCCCCATCCCTGGAAGTGTCCAAGGCCAGATTGGAGCGACCTGGGATAGTGGAAGGTGTCCCAGCCCATGGCAGGGTTGGGTCTGGATCAGCTTTAAGGTCCCTTTAACCCAAACCATTCTGGGATTCATCTCAGCTCATCTGTAAAGACTGCTACAGTCAGGAGATGGAAAGGTGCCAGGGATTTGGGCTGCTGGAGTCAGAAGCTCTTATAAGGGATCTTATCTTGATGATAGGTGTTCATAGGTGCCTTCTGTAGGCTGACTGCACAACTCCATAAACCCCTTCCTTCACCACGCTTGAGCTCCACAATTTGTAAATGACCACTGTGAAAATCCTTCCTTTCAGCTCTACCGTGAGGATCCACTGGTTGTGAAGAACAGTTAAACTTTTGGGGGAGAAGTGCTGTAGGCTTGCCAAACACTTCAATTTTGGGGTATAATTCAACCAAAGTCCTGTTTACCCATCATTTCACTGAAAGTGAAACCAACACTGCAGCTGTTTTATCTTTTGGTTGGTGCTTCTCAGCGTGCCTTTACTGTGACATAGCAGTGTCTCAAAGCTGGGTAAACACTGTCCTCCGTAATTATCAGCCAAACTGAAACCTTGTGCTGCTTCCAGCCTTGTTATTTGCTCTTCAGATCTTTGGTAGTTTTTCTTGCTGAATAGATAATGCTTGGATTTGAATTGTATGCATACCACGACAGGTGTGATTTACAATGCACCTTATAACTCATTTAGGGCATTGCTTGTACATTCCAGACAGGCTCTGGGACACATCACTGCGACAAACGTAACCGATACATTTTCATTGCTCTTTTATAGGTATGGTCGTTTGTTTTAATTTCCTGGCCTGTGGTTGTTTTCATAATCTTGGCCATTATCCGTCTCAAATTCCCTCCAGAACCACAGCAAAACTGTAAGTAACTGGTTTGTTTTTATGTCTGTGGGGTTTAGTTCTCATTTCAGTGACTGATGTGTTCATTTGATGTGTTTTGTTACTTTTACAAATTTGGCTCCGTGTAGTTTCCAGCAGAGATTTCCTGGGATGCATCAAGCTGTAAATAAAATGTGTATGCTCCTCTGAGGTTGTTTCTGGTTATGATTTTTTTTTTTTTTCAAATTAGCTTCATAATTAGAAAACAACTTTAAAAAAACTGTCTCATCGAGATTTATTTGGATACTGCTGTGTAGACAGCAATATAAATTCCCAGGATAAATTGAGGGAGAAGAGGGCAGCTGGGGGAGAGCTTACTCTGTAAAGTGAGTGAGGGCAGAGGCTTCAAGTGTGATTATTGGAAGTGAGGTAACAAACATGAGATTGGTCAACATAAAAGGTTTTACATTGTGCATGCCACAGGCAAAATGTGCACATTAAAGTATCCTGCTGCTGAGGCTGAGCTGAAGAGAGGTAACTTGCTTGGCTCCTGTGACCTGATGGTGCACGTGAGCCCCTTCTAATAAAAACAGCAGCTCTTTGGGTGGGCCAGTAGTTGTTGGGGGTCAGATGGGTGAAGAGTTTGCACAAGCTGGTTCTCACATGCAAGCCTTGCTCCTTGGGTCAGGAGAAGGTGTCCACCTCAGAGCAGGGGAGTGAGGCCTTACCACCATCAGAAGCATGTCCCAGCCGTGGGTGCATTTGTTCAAAAAGTTATAGTGTAAAGCAGGCAAGGAGTTTATCCAGCTGGAAGCCTTTTTCCCTTTCACAGTGTTAGTTTTGAGTTGAATCAAATCACAGAGTCATAGAATGGTTTGGCTTGGAAGGGACCTTAAAGATTTGCAACACCTTGTTGATAGCAGAGACACCACCGTGGATGAGCCACACTGGGCTGTCATGGGCCTGGCAGGAGCAAAGCCCTGGCATGGGCAGTGCTGGGGTTTTGCATTTGGGGCATGGCGACTGAGGCAGGAGGAGAGGAGACAGTGTCTGGCAGCAGAGGAGACAAGCAGTTGGCTCTCAGTGTTTTCACCTATCCCATGTGTGAGATGTGGCTGGGAGGGATCTGCCTTTGGGGACTGGGAATGTTCGCCCTGGTTAGTGACAGGTGTGATTTTCTGATTAGAAGCTCTTCGTTCCTCTGTGATGCGTGAGAAAGGACCACACTGTGCCAAATATCAGACATGCAATTAGGATAGCCCTTGTTGCAGAGATTTTACAGGCTAATCCCAGTGCAGCTTTGGTTCTCTCCTTTTGTAGGCAGGGATGGAGAGCCAGAGCAAGTACTTCCTGAAAGTATCATAGGAATTCTTTAACGGAAAAAGACGTTCTTGATTTGTTGGGATCATTTTTTAACCCCAAGCCCATCTGCTGTCAGTAAAAGACCTCCTTAGGCATGTTATATATTCCATGTTCTCCCAAATTCCCTTGAACCAGTTGGAGCAGGCAAGACAGGACACGTTGTACTTTGTGAAAACCCCAGATTTTGCCAAGTGTGGAAATGGCAGACCTCCCACGCCACCCCATCCGTTGTACTTCCTGTCCCCAGTAAATCAGATAAATCAATCCAATCATCTCTTGGATGTCAAGAGAGCCATTTGGATGGGGAAATATTTATTCTTTTATTTGACACAGTTATTAGTTTGACTCTATATTTATCTGGAGCGTTTTTGCTGTGGATGATCACATCTCTGCCTTAATGGATTAGTAGGAGTAATCTTAGTAGCTCCATCAGTTGTGCTTTGCAGGAAAGGGGAAGATTGGGCAGTATCTTTGGATGAGTTCCTTTTCCTTCTGTAGATTAATTTTATTTTAGCACAAGTCTCAGTAACTATGTGAGTAGGCGTCTGTCTCTCTCAGAAGTGGATGATAGGAATTCTCTATTGCAAGAGAGGTATTTTGCTGGAAAGTAATGGTTTTGGTGCTGTTCTTGTGATCCAGATGTTCAGAGAGCATCTAAAAATCCCGAGGGGATAGAGAAGGATGTTAACCAGAGCATCAAACAGCCAGTTTCTGCTGCTGTTCTAGTTAAATAAGAACAGTTGCTTGACAATTACTCTTTTTTTTTCTTTTTTTCTGGTTTTTTTTTTTTTTTTGACAACTGGAAAAAATGTATCAACTTTTTGCTTGAAAAGCAAAAGATAAATCACTTGGGAACTTTCCTTTTTGATAGAAAAGCAGGCGGGGGTGGACACAGCTATGAAAACTATTACAGGAGGGGATTTTATTCATTTTATTCATAAAATTCACCTTATGCTGAGTTCCAATGCCTGCCTTAAGACAGAATCGTTAAGCAGTAACAAGAAGCTGGTCCCAGTTCTGCTGTCAAGAGATTATTGCAGGTAGACAAAAGTCAGGAAGCACAGAATCGATGGCACAGGGGTGGAATAAGCTACTCAGATGCTGAGGTTTGGAGCCCTGGAGATAACCCCACAGAAAATCTCAGTCTGTAAGCTTATCTCATGTATTCAGGGCCACAGAAATATCGTGAAATCTATTGGTTTTTTTTTTTTCAATTAAAACAGCTCAAATTCGAGACAGTAATTTCTTCTGAAGGACAGCTAATACACATTGAACAGATGAAGGATTATGTGGAGAAATTACCTGGCAAATATCAGTCAGGAGCGAACAAGTGGCAAGGGTTTCCTGCAGGAGCAAGTTGCTTGTGCTGAATTATTTTGTGTAGCACTTAATGCGAAGGGAGCTTGTGCCAGGCTGAGCTTCAGAGGGAAATGACATGCCAAATAAATGTCACCAGCCAGGAGATGCTCACAGGAGAGCTACGAACTGAGGAAAACAAGGAGCTGAATTCCAATAAATAATTTTCTTCACAACTAAAGCGTTTTGTATCTAAGAGGTGAAAAAAACCCCATCGCTCTTCTTTATTCAGGGATTCTGTTTGATGATGTGTTTCCAGGTCAGCAGAGATTGTTGTCGGGAGAAATGAAAAAGAGATTTCACTGTCTGCATACCCAGCTTCTGTGATGATCCCAGAGCCTTACAAACAAAATCCCCATCCAACTTTCTATTCGCATCGCAGCTCTGACTTTTGACCTTTTTATTTCAGCCTTTGTCTCTGCTAGGAGGCATTGGGATGTGTTTTGTGGAATAGGAAACTCTGGATTGGAAGGCTGCAGGTGAAAGCCGGTGAACTGGGTTTGATGGTATCACCCACACCTTTGTGCCTGTATCACTTTTTTTCTCGACGAGGGACAGAAGTCCCTTTCCATCCTGCAGGTTTTAGCAAGGTATGGGAATTGCGGACGAGATACAATCTGTCCCTCAGGGCTCAGCCCACTCAGTCTGCAGAGGAGCCCAATTACACTCCTTGCTTTAACGAGCCCTGTCACACCCTGTCACACCCTCCCCACCCGCTTTCTTCCTTTCCTGCTGGCCTCCTCTCCTCTCCACTGCTCTCCTGTCAGTTCGACCTCATCAGTATTCCCGGTAGGAGCTCTCTTGGGTGTGGTTAGTCCTCCACTCACTCAGAAGCCCTGCTCTGCTGGGCTGTACGGAGGATGTGGGACAAACCTCAGTGTCCTGTTAGACCCAGGGTCTGCTCCTCTGGCTCTCCCAGGGGCAGCTACGCTGTGAAACCCATGCCTCATTCACAGACGCATCTCCTTCTTCGTGGAAAGAAGCTGTGCCAGGAAATTCATTGCCAGAACTCTTCCCGGCGAAGCACATTTTGCCCTTCACCTCTTCTCAGAATTTCCACCCAGATTTCCCCAGCGTTGTGCAGATGCCTGCATGGGTGTATTGCATTCACTCAGAGATATTGCTCAGAGACTCAGCAGCAGAGTCCTTCACGAGGCTGCTCTTTGCAGCCAGTATTCTGGGGGAATATCTCATAATTGGTCAGAAGTCTGCTGGCCAGTACCAGCACAGCTGTTTAGGTCTAGGAGCAGATACGCACACTCCGCTCTTATGCTTGACTCCAGTGCTGCAGGGAGAAGGAAGGCCCAGGATAGGGACTCTCTGAGCTACATCCCATTCAGTCCTACTGTGATGGGTAGCTAGGATTTGAACAGGTCCAGAATTGGCTGGAAAAATCAATCCAAGCCTCGGAGCAGAGATCTCCGTGCCTTAGAAGGCGTCTCACCTGGAGGTGAGAAAACTCTGAAAATATGCTGTAGTTTATAGGAATTTGTCTCATAGTTGGAGGGACCTGTACTCATCTCTTTTCCCAGTAATGTGGAAAAATTAATAGGCTCCCATGCTAATTACAGGGAGTTGGGATGATGGCTCAGCTGCTCAGGCCACTCTATTCATTTGGATAAGTCATGGGTGTTTGTGCAAGTCGTAATCCACCCCCAGGTTTCAGCCTATTCCACACACAGACAAGCACACATCAGACTTCAGGCCCTTCTTCACCTCTTGCCAGTGGTGGAGCAGCCCTACTCCTTGTTTTCCTTTGCATTGCTTCATTTTCTTTCCCTTCTTTTCTGTCAGTTTCCCCCACTTTTCTACACATCTGATTTTTGTCTCTGCTCATCTGCAGTGATTAGCAAAATGCCTCGTCAGGTCTTCTAGCTTTGGTATGAGCTTTGTTTTGTTTCATTCTGTTGTGCCAGGGAGCAGACTGCCATATAAGCCTCTGTTTCATTAAAGTAGAGCTGAAGGAGGTATGGATTATATTAATTAACTCCACATTTGCTGGAATAGACATATACATTGATCTCCTTGCATGCAGAAGCAGTGCCCAGCCATACAGTTCCTTGTCTTCCCCTTAGCTTGGAGACCGATGGCCTAAAGAGAGCACTGTGATGGTTTATAATGCTTCCCTTGTCATAATCTCCACACTTCCTTTTCTTTCCACAGTCTCTTCTTCCTTCTGGGGTGTGACTGAAGGATGTTCAGAGTTAGAGACAGGAACTCCTGATTTACCACCGTGTTTCTTCCTTCCCCATTGAAGCAGGGCCTTGAGGCAGTTGCTTAATTCTAATTGACTTCCTGAAACATCTCAATCCAGGTGCTGGGATCTAAATAGGCAGAAGTATTTTTCCAGAGGTGCTGAGCAGTTTGGCTTAGACTGAAATTAGCAGTTGTTGATGCCTGTGTTTCTGGAAAGGAGGTCACTTTTGTTTAAAGAATCTAAACCTGAGCTCTGAAGGTGCTCAGCATTGAAAGATGTTGGTTGGGTAAACACAGTTTTTGTGCAGGTGTTTTTTCAAGAGTCTAAATATGGATTTAAGCTTTTAGGTTCCAGCTTCTTGCTGGGAAGTGTTCTGACTCTCTTCTTAGGTCCTGTTTGTGTAGTCCCCTGCTGCTCATACAGATGAGAGCAAGCTGGCTGTGTTACAAGACCAGGTTAGCCTTGTCTGCATTAAATATTGCTTTTAAAAAGCCCTGTAGGAAAAGGACTTGTGTACACTTCCTGCTTTCTCCTGGTGTGTTTGTGCTTCAGGCAGTGGAGCATCCCTTCACAGCACTGTCAACCTCCTCAGCTCTGCCCCGTGGTGCAGACAGCAGCTCTGTCATTTCCCCACCTTGACCTGAGTTTGCAGTACCTCTTTGAAGGGTTCCAGCTTCCACCTCCCCTCCTTTGTGCTTGTCTTTGGCTTGGGGATTCTTTCTCCTCCGTTAACACCTACTGCTCTTCAGCTCCTTTGTGATTTTTATGCTCTCTGCTCTTTACCTTCTCCCTGATCAGTCCGTGAACCCGATGCGATCAGATCCAGGTGCTGATTTTTAATTTATGAAATAAGGGGGTGGAAGTGGAAGGTCTGTGGGCGAGCAAAACCAGCTTGCCCAGTCGTAATAAGCATGGAAGTAGATGCTGTCTGCTCTGGGCTGGTCTTATTGCAGAGCCTGAAGTGCTTAGGGGAAAAATTAGGCAATGAAATGAAATGTTTCCTCCGTGGAGGCCACTGAGGGAGGGAGGAGTCTGGCTGTGAGGTGGCTGCTGCTTTGATTGCACTGTCCTAGGCAGGCAGCTGAGGATATTATGAGAAAATAAGGATCCTGTTGCTGTTAAAATAAAAAAAAATGCAAGGTTTTGAATCTCACTCAGCCACATTGGGTGACTCGGGGGGTTGAGTGGAATTATCTGGGGTCCTGCTGAGCTTTCATTTCAAAAAACAGGAGATGGGAAAGGAGGCTGTAGTGAGATTGGGATCAGTCTGTTCTGCCTTGTCTCGAGTGAAAAGATGAGAGGAAACAGCCTTAAGTTGTACCAGGGTAGGGTCAGATTGGATATTAGAAAAAGAATTTCACTGACATGTCACAGCAGTAGAAGTGCCATGGCAATTAAATATTCTCTTTTAATAGGCAAGGCATAGGCCAGCTGGGTATTCACATGTAAAAAGTACCCTGCTTAAAAATCTCATCCCATAGATTTGATGATTTGGTTTAGTTTTTGGAGAGAGATTCAAAGTTCTAGCATTAGCATAAACCTTTCTACAAAAAAAAAAAAATAGACGTCTTAAATTGTTACTGATAAATAAATGTGAATAAAGCTGGAAATGGGCTGTTGCTCATGTTTGAAGGGAAACAGGATCTTTGTCATATCATGAAATAGGCACTTTTGTCTTTTTGACTGTTGGCAGAAGCAAAGGAATGAAGTGTAAAGTGATGCTGTGTGACAATGAGGAAGACTAGAAGGGAAGCCAGAAGGCTGTGTGTACACAAACACAGCTAAACATTTGGCATTTGAAAGTTGGGAGGAGGTCGCCAGAGCAGGAAATATTCTCCCTAGAATTTTTTTTTTTTGATGCTTGAGATAAATATGGATCACAGCTGATGAACAGTTTGGGGTCTTCTGCTGCTCTGGGTTAGACCCCCAGCGCTCAGGGATGATGTCAAGAGAGTGTGTGGGAACACAGAGGACAGAGTATTCCCTCCACTACAAAAATCCTGAAAGGTTTAAAGTTTCTTCAGCCGGCAGCTGAAGGGGTTGAATCCAAGTGATCATATTTACTAGCTGCTGATAAATCAATTTTTGTGAATTTATCTAGTTCTTTTGAAATCAGTGTCTACTTTGCCCCATGGCAGTAAGTTCCACAGCATTTTGGTATTTGTTACAAAAAGGTATTTCCGGTCCTGTTTGCCAGTTACCTCCTGATCTCACTGTGTTTTGCTGTCCCTGTGCTGTGGGGGGTGATCATTTTCTCACTCTTTTCATCACTGATTCCTGACTTTATTTATTTCTTTATCAAACCACTTTCTGGCCATCTTTTCCCTAGCTGAAAAGTCCCAATTATGATGTCTTCTCGTAGGATTTGGCAATGATTGAATGCATTTTCAATTAAACACAATACTTCCTAAAGAAGCCATTTGCTCATTAATGCCTCTAATTCACTATTGTTTGAGTTGTGGTTTGTATGGATTTTTTATGAACTATGGGTGGAATTTGGAAGGACTTAAAGCATATGAAGTGTCAGAGTGTGTGAATTCTGAAGGCAAGAGAATTTTTTCGTTGCCCAAGGAGTGGTGGTGATACAACACTAAAGTAGGGGTGGGTAGAAACCAGAAGAACTCAGCTGGGGGCCGCTGTGTTCATGATGCTGTGCCTCTGATCTGCTGAATTCCTCTTTGGATCAGCAAATGGCTGGACTCAGCTATAATGCAAATGCCAGAAACCTCGGTGCAATGGAAGCAGCAAAATCAATGTGGCAACGTGAAACACGGTCCATTTAGGTTTAAACATTTGGGTCAATTTCAATTAATCTTATAGACTGTAGTGAAATAGTTATTTTCATCCCTCTTGTATGACATTTAGAACCACCCTGACATTTTTCATTGTTATTATACCAAGCACCTTTACCTGAAGAAAACAAAATGTTTTACTCATGTTGAAGGCAACTGTGTAACCAGAAAAATAGGAGAAATTAATTTTCTTTGTTTTATTCTGAATGAGAGCAGATGGGGAAATGCCGGAATTTCCAGTGGTATGTGTGCATTAATTGGTATCTTATATTTATTATTACTGCTCTGCATGCCTTCTTTCCAGCTCTTGGAGATGTGGCTGGCCTGGTTGGATGCTACTGAACAGGGACAACCAGCCCATGCAGCACTGAGCTCTTGGCCTCACCTGTCCTTTGGGATGCCTGTCTTCCCTTCAGTTTTGGAGCCCTTGTTTCCTTGGGGATAGAAAAGCAAAGTTCACTGAGAGGAGGCACAGTAAAAGCCTCTTGGGATTCTGCTGCTGCAGACCCAGAAGTCAGTCTTTACGCACAGGATAGAAATCTGGGCTTGGATTTTGGTTGCAGATGTGTCAATTTGAGCAGAAATATGAAAGGGTGACCTCTCAGCTCAGACATGAGGCAGCAGTGGGTCAGTGATCTCTCCCTCTGAACCCATAGGCTGTGTAGTGGGACACTCCAAGGGAAATTGTAGTTTTAGCAAATTAAGAGGTTTAAAGCTAAAGGCAGTGGGGGGATTGGCAAAACAATTGTCATGTGTTGTGGATCTGCTCTACTGTGGGATGTAGGATCATAAATTTGGGTCTTGGATATGGCATTGCCATAGATTTGAGAGGGAGAAGGAGCTGCCTGTAGAAGACTCAGGGATTCCCAACTGCAGAAATACTGCAGAAGTCACTGGTGGTGGTGTTATGCTCCACACTGGGAAACTATCACCATGGAAAGATTTATCCTTTAAAATTTGCAGAGCAGCTACAGCTTTCCTTCTGTCACATTTCCTAGCTGCTGCTTACGTTGTGCACTGATGTCACTGGCGTACTGGATAAACCTCAGCAAAGGCAGGGCCATACAGTTCTGGAAGTCTCCTGAAACACTGAAATGAGTCAGGAGCAGCTTCCTCCCTGGCCATCCATGCAGTGGTTACAGAGCCAGCAGGGAATTTTTCTGTGTGGGCAGGACAGCCTGTGTGGCTCTGTGGGATCACGTCTCCTCACCACAAGCAATGCAATGGAGGGTGGGAGAATGGAGTGGGGAGAGCATTAATCTCGTGACTCACTTTGGCATCAATAAATTCCTTCCTTTGCAAGATGCAAGGCTGAGAACCAGTGTAGGTTTAACTTACACCACATGGGAATCTGGCCCAGACATTTGGGATTTTTCTGTGTCATGATCTTTCTTGAAAAACTCCCTTAATTCCCTAACTGCTGTCAGAGCCCAGGCCTCTTCCAGAGGAGTCCTCCCTGGCATTGCCATTGCGCCTGTGCCAAGAGCACCGTGGGGTAACACTGGTTCACACCTGCAGTGACTCAGGGATGGATCAGGCCCCATTGGTGCATCCAGCTGCCAGCAAACTGCTCAGCATCTGCTGTGAGTTGGCAGAGCCTCACCGAGAGCCTCAACCTCGTGGGCCAATGATGTCTTCACAGGCGTTGTGCCACCACCACGAGTGGCAGCACCTCCAGACTTCAGGTCGCGAATTCCTGGCTCTTTCTATTTGAGGCTGCTGTTTCAAAAGAAAAGGAAGAGCTGATATCATTGCTCTGAACACCTCACTTTTGATAGAGCAGCTGAGTGTTTAATTGCACACTTGGTTCAACATGTGCCACCTTTGAGTGCAACTCTAAAATTTGTTATTGCTGCTTCTACCTCAAGGAAGAGTCTTCCTCTGCTCCTCTGGGTTCATCAGGATCTCTTGCTTAATCACCTCCATAAAAATCTCACATATCTCTGGAGAAGACCAGTGCTCCCCAGATCCATCCTTGTGTTCCCCATTCAGACTTTCCCGGAGGAGTTACACATCTTTAGCTGCTCCAGGTCTACTAAGAGACATGAGCTTAGCTCCTGGCCCTGGTGGCTATTGGTAGATGTGGAGGGCACTGAAGGGTGGAGCTGGTTCCCTCCCAGCTCTTACACATCATTGTGGCTGTGCCTTCCATCCCAGCCCTCCTGGCTTCCCAGGTCTTTGAAGCTTCATTTTGGTAGGGACACCGATCCAGTGAGGTCTGTGGTGTGCATTTTTAGATTGGTGTGCAAGTCAATGCCCGGCATGGGAATGAGGGTGTGGGAGATCAGAAGGAAGATGAGAGGAAAATGCCCATGTGTGCAGACTGCTGTGCAGGCTTGTAATTGGTGATCCCAAAGGGCAAACACCACACACACGGCAGGGATATCCACACGAGGATGCTTCCAGATTAAAGTTGCTGCTTTGAAGTTTCCCTCATAGGCAGCCGATTAATTACCCTGCAACACCTTTAGAGTGGTGGATACTCAGTCCTGTGGCCCCAACACCAGAAGTTCTGCCTGTAGCGATAAGAGAGCCCTTGGTGCTCTGTGGTTTCCAGGAGCCGGTTCAGCCAGCTGTGTAACTCCTGAGGGAGAGAGGGAGGGGTGTAACTCCTGAGGTGGCATGAGGGATGTGGGGAGTGTTGGGGGAGCTTCCCACAGCAGGGAGCCTTCTCCTCTGGCAGGATATCCATGTCCTTGAATTTTCTCTTGTGCACCTAACTCTCTGCTGAGGTGTACAAGAGAATCACACCACCAGCAAAGTGGGTGCCTTTACCTCTGCAAGTCTCAGAGTCCTCTGTGCCAGTTGCTGTTTTGCCAAAAGCAGTGGGAACTCCTGTGCTAAACCGTGAGCTCTTGCGTTTTGACCCAAAAATGCAGTGACCAACTGTGCTGAGGAAAGCTCAGGAAAATCCAGTCCTCATCCAGGACATCCACAGCTGTGGGACTCCACTTACCACTGCCAAGCCCTCTGGGAACATCTGGGGTCTGACCACTGCTATAATCAATAAATGTTGTACAAACATAGTACCATGTCCTTGTTGGAGGGGTGAGAGATAAAGCGGTGCCTGGGTGAGAGTCACAGGTCATCTCTGAAGACTGAAGAGCAAGGTGATCAATTACCACAAGCCTGCCCGCAGGCCTTTGCTAAATCTGGCTCCTTTCCATAGCAGAAATAATAGCAATGTCCTTTGCCAGGTAATTTTCCAAATGATTATTTTAAATAATACGTTGCTGTGATCCAGCAAAAGAGTTTGGAGATTTATGGGAGCGTTTGTCTCCGAGAGGAAGAGCAGCCGTGAACTCTGCGGGCTGGCAGCGAGCAGCACGGGGCAAGAGGCACATAAAATACTCCGGTGTCTCATTGCTCAGGTCCACTCTGTGTCTGGAGAAATGGCAGACAGGGACACAGATCTCATCCCTCAGCACTGGCTGCCAGCATCCCAGGTCACCAGGCAGATGGTGCTGGAGCTGCTCTGAGCTGGGAGCACGCATGGGGGGGCGATGGTGATGGATTGCTCCTCTGCCTTCCCAGGGCAGGTCTGCACAAAAGGCAAAGGATGTTTGTTGGTGCTGGATCCGTTGCCCCTTCCTGTGGTAAAAGCTGAGACAAAGCCCTGTTTTAACAGCCTGGCTTGGAAATGAAGATTGTGATGTTGCATAGAAACCAATCCAACAAGCCTTGGAGAACATGTTCTCATGGGTGCTTCAGGTTACTCTGTGCTTGTGCCAGCTTTTATTTTATTTTACTTTTTAAAGGCAGAATTAGGATATCTTAATCTAAGGGAGTTTTTGTCATTTTTTTGCCCGTTTCTTGGATTTTGGAGTGGAGGGAGGAAATCCGCAGTTACTTCAGGACTGACAGGTATCTTATGAACAAATAGCTTGGCTCTTTTTCCTGTTTACTGGGACCCTGAGCAACTGGGTCTAGTGGAGGGCGTCCCTGCCCATGACAGGCGCGTTGGAACTGGACAACCTTTAAGGTTTCTTCCAAGCCAAACCATTTTATGATTCTGTGATTAAATAGCCTGTAATGGCTTTGTCAGTGTTGAGGAGGTGTTTCTAGTGGGATTTGGCAGATGATACCACCAGGGTGGAGTGAAAAAACCTCAGTGAAACTGAGGCTCTGTCCTGGGGTTTAGGAAGGGAAAATAACACATCCTGATAGAAACATATGGCTGAAAAGTGCATGTCCTCATCATCATTATAATGGCATTTTCCTTCTCCTTCTTCCTCCAGGTTATCTTGCACCCCGAAACCTTCCCAGCGCAGGCTTCTTCCCGTTCCTGCAAACGGTGCTGTGTGATTCTGATGCCAGGTGTAAGGGCACGCCATACACACCAGAAGATCTGCTGCCAAGACTTCATGACATCTCATCCCTCAGACTGTAAGGGAATCTGAATATTTCCAGGTGTTAGGAGCTGTAAAATAAAGCCTGTTTTGAGGGGGAGGGAGCATCCATGCATGTCTGCATGTATGTCCAAGTTTGTCCACAACAGATATACCTCAGCTACCTGTTACAACAGATAGCTGACACCTAAAAATGAGAATATCAGCTGCAACATGGACACTTCAGAAATAATCACATTAGGGACAGCTCTCAGGAATGTGTCCACTGCTTCAGGCTTGAATCTTCTGCTAAAGACAATTTTGCTGCCTGAGAAAAGCACTTTAGCTCACTCAGGTCAAAGCAAAGCAACTTTTTTTTGCACGACTGTGGATCAGATCAGTGATAAGACTTGCCCCCAGAGCAGCCCAGAATGCTGACCTGCCACTGAGGGGGATCAGTTGAGGATGCTTTGGCTGAAAGTTTGGATTTTAGTTCTGGAGCAACTGCTCTTTGAGCAGGTCCTCCAGGTGCCAGCCAGAATGAGCGTCCTCTCTGCAGGCCATCAAACGTGTTGGGAAACAGGTGAAAATGGAGAAACGATTTTTGCCCCAAAAGCACATAGATTTGCAGTGTGGAGCTGGCTGGGCACGTTTTGTTGGAACGCCGGTTTCCTGAAATGGAAATGTTCAGTGGGAGCATTTCAATTTCTTGACGTTTCAATTGAAGCCAAGTAGCATTTGCTTTGAGACATGCCAGCCAGAGTGGTTTCTACATCTTGGCTGCTCAGTTCTGACACAGCCCTGGGGAACATGCCACACTGAGGCCTGGCTGGTTCATGGAGAGCTGAAAATCTGGGCATCTCACAATGGCCCTGCTTGCTCACTTTTGCTTTCAGGTGAGAGGCTGCTCCATAGTGGTTGTGTCAGAGCCTCAAAATCCCTCTTGGCCAGAGTTTGAGAATCTGAAGAACTAAAATGGACCCCACCAGAGAGCACATCAGGCAGGATGGAGCATCCTGGGGTTGGTGGCTACTTAAGGATCCATCCTTAGTGCAGAGGGAGTGTCATTTCCCAGGCCAAGTCAGGTGTCAGAATCTCTCCATGGGTGGGAAGGGTGACTAAGGATGTGGGCGACTGAAGCTGCACAAGAATCCTAATCAAATTCAAGGTCGTGCAGCAGAAGAGAAGAGGGAAGGCACAGCCACATGGAGATTGGATGCCTGGTTTCACAGCTCCTTTCCTCAGTGTCATTGTTTTTCCCTGGGCATGTTAAACAATGGTTCATTTGGGGTATTGAAATGAAGAAATGGGAGCTACTAGTGCCAAGGCTGGAGGTCTTCCATGGGTTTCAATAGCTGCAATTCCTCCTTGCTTTCTGTTTTTGGTTTCTGAAAAGCTGTTTAGGAAATAAGTGCTTTTTCCTGCCAAATGACAATCAAAGGATTTGGCCAAATTTTAGATCAAGAACATGAGTCATTAACACTTGATGCTCGAAGTTGTCTGTGTGAAGTATCATTACAGCTATGTGGCCATACCTACCCGTGCATGGTCAGTGTCAGCCTTAGTGTACCCTACAAGGGAAAATATCAACTGTTAAGTAGCCACAGCAAAACTTGCAGGATGTAGCAGAGTCTAAAACTTCAGGAAAAGATTTCTTGAGAAGGGGAAAGCTCCAGATGAAAAAGTGCAGCTCTGCCTCAGGAGCAGGATTCCCATGGGTGAGTTTGTCACGAAGTGTTTGAGCTGTGGCACTTCACTACCTGGATATGTTATTTTGTAATACTCACCTAAGCCAGGCTGTTTCTCTCCTCTCCCTTTGTGCAACTCACTGAAGCTCTTATTAAACTGTTTTATAACTTTACCCTAAAGCTGTGTATGACCAGTGGCCATCAGAGAAAAGGGGCAAGGTTCTCACCTTTGATTCTGCTCCTTAGAGGCATTTACCAAGGTATGGTTGCTTGAGATTTCCCTTAATAAAAGGGAACTAAGTCCAAAAGCCAAGCTCAGCACTGGCTTCTTCCACCCTTCTGTCCTCTAGTGAAATGTTGAAAGGATGAAGTAAGGTCCTGTTGTCTAGAAGGATTTCTTGGTAAGGCCATGCACTTTGTAGCCATGGAGTTCTGTACTTTTGCTCCCCCAAGATACGTGCCAGGCCTCCAGAAGGAACCAGGCTTTTGCATAACCCATATTTCAACACACCTGCCATGCAGTCCAGCCATAGACACGTTCTGAGTTAAGGCAGTAAAGTGTAAGTTAATAATAAGAAGTTCTGGGAGTTGTTACAGGTGTCTCTTTTCTTCCTTTTCTTTTTTTTTTTTCTTTCCCCCAGCAATCGCAAGAGCTCATCCAGTGTAACCAAGGACAAGCAGCCGTCACCATGGAGTGCAGAGGTTCCTGAAAGCAGGAATGCTTCACTGGGTAGGTTCTTCACTTCTCCGGGAAGTTCTGCTCTTTGAAAGCTGCTCTTTTGAAGCTGTCTGGACAGAGCTGCAATTCTTAGAGCACTGCTAAAATGATTTATGTGTTTCATAGAGGCACGTGACCATGGCCACAGCATTAGTGTAAATTCTTGGGAACAAGTACAAATAACTGTCTGTAGAAAAGACTTTGGAATTTGGCCAAGAAACCAGGATTAAATGGTTGCACTTCACAGGAGCAATGCAAGATCACAGATTGATTGGACATTAATTAGAGACCTGGCTATTTATGGAATATTGCCCTTTTACTACCCACAAATTCTCCATAAACAGCTTATGATTTTTTTTTCAAATGTGTTTTTATCCACAGTTACCCAGCAAATAAGTTGTGTTCTGTGCCAGAGAGGATATTTATTGTTGGTGATGTTCTCCTCTGATGTGATTCTCTTTCCTGAAGGAACTTTCAGACTGAAAGTTTCCATAAAATCATTACAATTATTATTTATTGATGGTAATGGCTAGTACAGTCTGCAAGCCCTCCTGATGGATAGTCCTTTCTGCAGAGAGCTCACAATGAAATGAATGATTACAGATTGGCATTTGCCTGCTCTGCTCCAACCATTCACTGTTCAATTAGCATTCCTGCCAGCACCCTCCGTGGTGCACAGACAGAAGAAGGCAGAATGCAAAAGGGACCAAGTGCAAAGGCGTTAGGGGGGGAAAAGTAAATCAATGAACAGTTATGGGAACTATTGACTCATGTTGATCGTCAGGGAGGAACTCAGGTCTACATTTTATTAAAAAAAAAAAATTAAAATGATAGGTCGTGCCCCCATGTAACAAGTTACAGTGTCATCCAGCATTTAATTATATCAGAAAAAAAACCCCAAATGTACTTACAGGATGCCATTAGCTGCACCTTTGGAAACAGATTAATAATCATGGTGCACCCAAAGCTGTAGGCAACTGTCCTGTGTCAAGGTTTTATGTAGCAGAGAGGTTCTAAAAGACTTGAGTAAAATACAGTGTTTCAAACTGTTATTGCAGCATTTGGGGATTTGGTATCTCATGGCGAAAAAACCCTTCAGAATATTTCATCACCATCCAACTTGACTTCCAGCATCAGCATGTTCAACAAGATCCTCAATTTTGGGAAGGTAAGTCTGTATTTGCATAGTAGCTGAGTGTGAACATTTATGTATCCTCATATTTAAAGAATTAGAAGCTCAAAAATACCAACACACAGCTTTTATTGCTTTCAGATCTCCCCTGTTATATGAATGAGCTTTATTTTAGAAACACAGTGGTTGTGGGTGGATTTTTAAGCTTTGTGATGAGTTTATTATCCTCTAGGCAGAAATCAGGCAAACCTTGGGACATAATACCGTGAAATACAAAATACAGTCACACACAATACCCTGGAATATTTTGTTCAGAACTTGTGTGAGTTAAGGTATTTACAGTGTATTTTCTTTCATATGAAATTAAAGATACAATGTCACAGGCTTTGACATTCAACTATTTGTTTGTCCACAATAGCCCTGCAGTGGCATCAGAGGCAGTGTTGTGTTTGTTACGAAGGTATTGACTATTTATAGGATCAATTCCTTTGTGACAGAAATTTGGCAGAACGTAATGGACACTGGTTTTGTGTTTTGGTGTCAAGGCCTACAAACACTTACACACACATTTCTCTTTATAATATTTGAAGAGTTTGAGGGATTTTAGTGACACTGTTCTGCTGGTAGAATTCTGTCTTTGTGTAAGTGCTTGTAACCACAGTGCTTTTCAGCTGTCACTGCTATCCCTTCAAAAAAGCCTCATCACTACATTTAAAACCATCCCAAATACAATGCTGCTTTACAGCTGAATGTTTTACCTGAATGTTTCGTTGTTCTTTCAGAACCAGACCCAATACTCCACTGCAGGGAATCTCAGGGTCCTGCTGTGCGAGGTCTTGTCGCGGTACCTGGCCCATCCCGGTGCCACGGGAGGGACAATGGCAGCCAATATCCACCACACCTTCTGCTTCACTGACTCGTCGCTTCTGGAGTCGTTTGCCCAGGAGTTCAGGAGCCAGCTGTCCCAGGTGAGTGCCTGGGAGCTTCCCTGGGAGCTGCAGCCAGGAGCTGGAGCAGTTCACACACCTTGGGCAGTGTTTGGGAGCTACAACACGGCCCCTCCTGGGCAGGAGATGCTCATCTCTGTACCCAAGTGCATGGAGTGCACAGTGAGGCTGAGCTCGTTCTTGTGCCTGGGGTCAGTCCAAGGACCTCCAAGCTGAGTACACAGCACAGAAAGCCAAGGATCATCCAGCCATCAGCTCATGGCCACTGAGGGTTCTCGCCACGCCTGGGCTTTGCTTCTCCTCTTTCTTTGCCCTGCTGCAGTGACAGGTCAATAGAACAGCGTGAGTATGTGGTGTAAATAAGAATGTTTAAACCTTGGGAAGGCAATAAATTTAATTGTGCATTACCTCAGCTGTATAACTTCATCCAGTGACTCCTGCATCTGATCCAACAATTCATGATTGAAGAAGTACTTGTCTTTGGGAAAGCAATATAATTAAAGCAAATTAATTCTTTAAAGGTAAAGCCTTCTTTTGTTTTTTTTCTTTGCCAAGGTGAGGATTGATATTAATTTTCTTGTATTCCTAGTCTTTGGGCTCTTTAGGACATTGTGAATTGTAGGGCTTGTCTAAACAGAGAATTTATTTTACAACCTGGGGTGTGAAGGTAAAGCACAGTCACACTCTCAGTTATCACCTGTCATGAGAGTCCTTTGAATGTATTGTTTGCAGACTTGCATGCAAGTGCAGTGCCAGCTGAAAAACATAGACAGACCCCCCAGCAGCAAGGCTTTTGGTTATTAAATATTTTCTTCCGGTTCTTAAATAATTTCTTACGTTTTTATTTGTTAAGGTGCAGCACAACCCACTGTACCAGGAGACCTTTGTCAATGAAATGGTGTCGTTTCTCACGCTCGTCTCCCAAGTGCAGAATGACACCTCCCTGTGGCATCTCCTTCTGCTGGCCCCAGATGTGTTTCAGGACAACATGCAGCTGAGAGACATAATTGATTTCCTGCAGAATCCAAGCAGGTAAAAAGAGAAAGTGCCAGGAGAAGCACTGAAAGTTGGTGGGTTTGTGTATTGGCCTCTAAGGACATCACCTCTCCTCTTGAAGGAAGGGTGTTACCATAAAAGCATGATTGGTTTGGGGAATGATGCAGCTGCACACTAATGCGTCTCTGAAGGTGTCTGTGGACTGTGAGCAGTGTGTTGTTTTTCAGTGACTCTCATGTCATTCTTTTTATGGGAACTCGATATAAACTCCAGAGTTTTCTTCCAGCCTGCTTAGAGGCACTGTCATCCCCTTGTGCAGATAGAAAAGCTGGTGAGCCACAGGCACTGTCTTTGGTGGAAGAAAAAGCCCTCCTGGTTGGACAAAGAAAGCAGCTGGCTGCTTCTTTCCAGAAAAGCTCAGAGCCAAGGTCAGGTTGCTGTGGAACACCTCAAGCACTTCTAGGGGAGCAATAATTTTGGTTATGAAAATTGATTACCTAATCTACTGCTGGTTTAATCTTTCAAGACTGGTCCCAAGGAAGCAGAGAAGAGAAGGGAGCCTGCTTTTTATAGCTCACGGCCTTTAACATCTGACTTGAAGAAGAAAGTGCCAGTTTGTACTTGCTTAATGGTTATATGAAGAACAGAGCTGACTTAATTGCGTTATTTAACCATATTGAAATATTTGATGCAGTTTGTAGATAGAACAATAGAAACGTCTAAAATGGACTTAGCTTGAAATCTCTTTCCTGGTCTGTAGTTGGCCTAAACTCTCCCTGATCTCTAGAAGACTTGAGTTACTCAAGATTAAGGGACTCTGTTCCAAGTCATCTTCTGGATGTGTGACTGACTCTGCTATAAAATATTCTGGATAGTCCAGTTGTTACAGTACATGGAGGACACCAAGAAACGGAGTGTCTTCAAACTGCTTTTTGTTTGTATCTTGCATACATAAGCAGTTGAGTAAAGATGTTAAAAGAGGTTGTAGAAGCTTTGCCACTTGGATTGCCCCCAGGCTTAGAGGGACTCACTTTTCATCACTGGTGTGTTGCCAAGGCACTTAAAACCCTGTACATTTAATATCTAGGTAATTTTCCATGCTGCACTGTGAGACCCTGTGTAAGTTGTAACGTCCTTATCCTTAAAGGAATCAGTAGCAGTGTGGCAAGAATTGTAATTTTATTCAGAAATGCTTTGTTCCTGCTGCTGTTTCAGTCACAGGATTATTGCATTTGTTTGTGTTTACTGGCTCTCAGAACCCCGCCTGAGAACCAGCCCTGTTTGAGTGCCCAGGGAGAATTAATATTTACGGTGCTGCTCTGCTTTGCTCTGCAGCTGCAGAGCTGGGCAAAGTTATCATAGGCACGACAAAGAGGCGCATAGAATTTCATCACCACAACTGTGCAGTGCTTTTATGCTTGGCATCTGGCACTGTAAATGCATGAGTAAAGAGTTATTGCAAAGAGATTGCACAAATAGTACTTTTAATGATGCTTACAAAAGCAAATCTTAGCGAGCCTGGCCACGTCTCTTGCTCAGGCAGCAGTGAACTCCTAAAGAAGTGCTGTACAGGGAATTTTTTTTGTGTGTTACAAATAGGAAGGTGTAGAAGAAAAGAACTTTTGCTCATTGTGGTGTCTGTATTAACCAAGTGACAAACACCACCACTGTGAAACAGTAACTTCCAAATCGTGAATCCTGGAGAAAGTTTAGGAGCAAATTTTATCACTCACAAAAACCTGTTTTGCAGACTGATTTCACAAATGTTCCTGTTTGTTACTTTAAGATAGTTTTTCAGCTAAGCATGCAAGCTGAGCTTTTTCTCCACAGCCAAAGGCTGCAGAAGCCCTGCAAGACTGAAATAAAAGGGCAGCAACAACACTTGTTTCCATGTTTGCTGCCTCCTGATCTGCGTAGTATTCATCCCTTTTTGGCAAGCCTGTGTCTGCCTCCTCCCTGGCTCTGCCATTGCTCAGCTAAATATGTCATTTATAAGTGAGCTTCTTCCCTTCTACGACTCTTACAAGCACATCTGCAGAATGGAAGTGATGAGCCCCAAGCCCACGAAAGCTGCATGGAGACGTTACATTAAATTAGGAGAGAAGAGACCCTGGTGCTCTGTTCTCAGCAGCATCCTGTTCCCACAGACCAGTATGTATTTATTCATGCCACTGAGATCAGCCCAACCAGGTTCTTTGTGTATCACCTGCAGAATTTCAGGCAGGTGAGAGAGAGATGGTGCATTTCAGTGACCCCACGCCTACAGTGAAGAGCTGCTCTTTGTACGGGAGAAGCGGAAGGGATTAATAATCACCGTGAAGTTTTCAGTAACCTGCACACCTGAGCTGGCAGTCCTTTAAAATGACTTCCTCTGTGATACAATATGCCTGATTATCAGCTTGTTCCTTCCTTAGACTGAAAAACATTCCTTGCTTCCCTGTCAGCCCAGCTATTACAGCATAAAAGGGGAAAGAAGGAGAATTGGAAATGGCAACAGTTATTTGTGATTGCTTCTTCCTTCCACAGATGTTTTTCCCCTCGGGATCTCCTGCTCTCCCTGGAGCTTTGTCTCCTTGCTTCTTGGGGTTTTTTGGGAGGAAATTTCCCCACAGCAGTGAATTACATGGCTGGTGTGTCACCTGGGTGTTTTCTGAGACCTGCTGGCAGGATTTAAGTGGCCTGTAGATTTTACATAACTCTCTGAATAAGTGCACCTAATAAGTGCCACACGTGTTTGTGCTAATGTAACACCATGGCTTTCCCATCAAAGCCCCTGGTGTTTTTATTTTGTGCATGATCAAACAAATAATTAAAAATAGGGGTGATGTCTGGTCTGTCAGACATTTTAAGAATGATAGGCTGTACTTCAGCTGTTTCCTGTTAGAACATTTGTTTCATTTCTTCTCATAAACCCGTAACCACAACTTAAATTCCAATTTTTGCCCCCCCTTTAGTGTTGTGCTGGCAGCTCAGAATGTCTCTGCATCTCTTGTGAGTGACGATAGATTCAAAAAAGCTCAGAACGGGGTTACAGATTCTCCACATTCCCTGAACTGCTTGGAGCAAGGTAAGACTCCTCCATTGAGTCATATCTCTGCTGAAAACCTGTGGTGCTGAGGAGAAGCAAACTGCAGGCTAATAAGTAACCATACAGATTGCACACTGTTCAGGGCTCAGCGTAATGGATTCTTCTTTCGGCTTTTTACAAATGCGAATCAAATGCCTCATTTCAAATGGAAAAGTAAAAAAGCTTGGGTTTGTCAGTAGACAATGAATTAACATGAGTTTGCAGCCTCAGTGGAAATGGGGAGCAGTAATGTTTTACCTTGATTTGATTTTTTGGGGGGTGATGTCAAAATCTGCCTCTGGTTGTGGACTCTGTCAGACTCACCTCTGTGCATCAAGGCAGAGGCTGGGGCTGGGCTGCAAAACAAGCTTGAATTAGCCACTGCTTTAAATCCCTGTCCCTTCCTGCAGAGACAGTGCTGGATATCCCCCTCTAACTGGGCATCTGTGAACAGGCAAGGGAAAGGAACAGCAACTAAATGCTACAAGGGACAGATGGGGAATGCTGTCCCTTCTCTGCTTGTTTCGTGGAGATTGTGGAAGTTTAGGTGGATAAGAGGAAAGATTAGAGTTTTCCCAGTAGGGAAAACATGGAGATGTGGCTGGTGAGAGGACTGGACACATGGGGATAACAAGATGAGTGTAAATGGCTGTGGGAGACATAAATGATGCTGCAGATGGAGCTTACGTGTGAGCAGTAAAAAGCAACCCTAAATGAAGGGAAAGAAACCAAAATAAATACTTGGCCACCTTACCCTGTATTACTGATAACAAAGTGCTCCTAAAGCAGGAGGAGACCTCTATTAGCATCCAGATCACAGGGGCATTGAATTGTTCCTGAATGATTTCAGCATGGAAAATGATTTCTATGACGTCAGGCAGCATCCTCACTTCCTTCAGAAAGCCAGGAAGAGTTGCACCCCAAAAGAACATTCAGATTTGTGACCAGGATATTGTGGTAGGAGCCTAACTGCTTATGTGGATGTTATCCTGGATAGATTTGCTATTATAGCACTTTCCAGGTTCCAAAATTATGTGATCTTTTACTAAAACACTCTTTACATTTTTGTCGTAGATAAAGAAAAAAGTTGGGTGACCAGATCTATTTGTAATTCCTTTGTTCACTGGAAAGACAATCAGACTTTAGTGTCTGAATTGGAGGAAGTTCTAAGGTAAGACATTAGCTAAAGGGATATTACCAACAGTGTAATTCAAATCTGTGATCTTTGCTCTAAATCACCTTATGTTTCCACTTGCATTGATTTCATATTCACTAAAACACTTTTTTGTTCCCCTCCAGAAAAATAAAGTCACCAGAGATTGGTGGAAAGCACTCCAAGAGGTCCATTAATTCAGATGATTTAGAAGCTGTACAAAAGCATCTACATCGTTTAAAAGGCTTTGAGGAAAAAATGAATAGAAGTGAATTAAAAAGCTTAAATCTATTCAGAAATTTGAAGAATGAAACATTACAGAAATTGTATGCATTTCTTGAACTGGGAATGAATCCACATCATGATTATAAATTAAAGGAACCATATAATAAGGAAATAATTGATGAAATCTATAACTTCACATCACTGCAATTACAGAGTGACTTTAATGGGACTTCCATTTTCAATACAATGACCCAGTGGAAAGAAATTCAGAGCGTTTTAAAATTAGCTACAATGCTTTGGAATCCAGCTCTTCTAAATAATTCTAATTTTAGTACAATGCAAACTAAGGATGCTCTCAAAATGTTGCTCTCCACAAGCGTGCCATCACTTCTGGAAGATCTCAGAGACCGTTTCAATGGAATGGAAGAAATCTCATCCATGTTTTCTGATGATCTGCTTGAGCCTGAGTCCTACAGAAACTTCCCAGAGCAGCTCCTAGCTCTCCAGAAGATGTTTTTTCGAATGGCAGGCACAAATGTAGGTTATCAGTTCCTCCTGCTGCCTGTGTTTGAGCTGATGAGGGCTGTAGAGAAGTCCATGGGTGAGGCCTGGTGGGATGAGTTGAACGTCTACTGGCGCATTGGGGAGAAACTGAGATCCATGAAGTGGAATAACACAGCCATCATCGCCTATGGACAGTTTCTGGAGGTATTAAACAGCCATTTGCAAAAGCTGAATAATGGTTCAAGTGATGTCTTCGGTGAAGAATTGGATCAGCTGTCAGAATTTATAACAGCCGTGTTTAAAGAGTTTGGGGAAAGCTCTGGAGTAGCCAATATCTCACCAGTCACTCAAGCCATCCAAAAGACGTTGCACATATTAAAAGACTTACAGCTGAATTATAATGTCAGTAAATTAAAATCTATAGATCTTTTCTTTAATTTTGACAATAAAACCTTCGAGAGCTTGTCTGAACTTCTGAGAACAGGAATGAAAATCCTTCATTACGCAAGTACCAGTGAAGGTTCCAGTGAAGACATAATTAACCCTATCTATAATTTAACACATCTTCTACTGCAGGAGTTCAGCCAGTCTCCCTCACAGCACAATACGTCACTGCAGGCAAAAATTTGGGAGTTCTTGCGATTAGCCTTGAGTCCTTTCCTTGAGAACAGCACCGGTGGTTATAGGACACTGCAGAATTGCTCCTTTGAAGATCTGCTGCGTGTAGCCCTTGAGGTGCTGTTTGAAAATGCCACTCTAAGGGAGTCCTCAGCCAGGAGCCCCTGCAAGCCCCTCTTGGATTCCATGGGCGTGGAGGGTGGGCCAGGGAGCAATGACACCTTTCCCAGGGTGTTGCAGCTGGCCTTAAGCAACCTGAAAGTGTCGCCAGAGTTTGCTGCTGTCTACAAGAACAGCAGTGAGCGCTTTTTCAAGGAGCTGTCATGCATCACCCAATCTCTGCATTTTTCTCTGAGTTTCCTTTCCAAATTAAACCTTGTCTCCGAGCTGGGAAATTCCTGGCTCCAGGAGAAGGTGAGAGCTCTGAGTGCAGCCACAGAGGGGCTGCTGCAGAGCGGTGCCTTGTGCCCCATCCCATCCCAGGATGTGGGTGATGTGGTCCCATCCCAGCTTTTGAAGGTGCTCCTTCCTGTCCTGCTGAATGAAACAGTGCTGAGGTCCCTGAATTTCTCTGACAGCTCAGCAGACTGGGATGGGCTGCCTGTGTTTTCCCATCTGTCACCAGCTGCTTCCATGAGGAACAGCAGTTTGTACGAGCTGCTGCAGGTGGGCAGAGCTGCTTCCAGCCAGCCTGAGTGGGAACACTTTTCCCGGCTGTGGCACGCCACTGGCAACCTGCTGACCTCCAAATGGAGCCTAACAGAGGTGGGTGAATATGTGGAGCTCCTGCAAATGATGAAGAAAGCTCTAATCCTTGTGGACTTTGGGGTAGCTCCTGGAAAAGCATTGGTGCATCAGATCTTTCATAATTCCACTGAAGGAATTAAGTCCTCAGATCTGAGTGATTTCTATAGTTCATTAAAACTCCTTTTCAGTTCAACTTCTGCCACAGACGGCACACTGGACTTGGAAAGAATATTTCAAGAAATACTTCCTCTGTACGAAGGGGCTGGTGAAGGATTGTTCTACTCTAATCCCTATGGAAAAGAAAATCAAGATGTTCTGACTATGGCTGCGGTGATTTGGAATGAGATAATTTTAAACAGGACTCATTTTAATACAGAGAATGCATGGGAGGTTATCAAAATGATTGCACTCGATGCAATCTCGCTTGAAGACATTGAAAATTATCTCAGCACAAATGAGAAAGTGTCATCATTATTTTCTGACTTCTTGTTGACCCCTGGAACTTCTGAAAATTTTGCAGAACATCTCTTGTCCCTTGAGCAGCTTCTTGGTGCCACGGCAAAGGTGAATACCCGTGATCATTATCTGCTGATCTCTTCTTTGTCTAAGCTAATGCAGAAACTCCAACGTGTCCCTCCTGGAAGGCAGGAAAATGAACTTGGTGCTTTCTGGCATATTGCTGAAGGTCTCCAGTCCTTGAACTGGAATAGCACCGACAGTCTCACTGCCCAGTCACTTCTAGACATGCTGCAAAATCTGTTAAATAACATGGAAGATGACTCCAGTCTTCCTTTCAGCAAGGAACTGAAGCAGCTGCTAAACTTTGCATCCTCCATTTTTGAGCTGTATGGTGAAGAAGACTCCAGAGGAACCAACATCTCCACATACTTGCAGGCTGTGCAGAGGGGTATCTTAATTTTAAAAGATTTGCAGAAAAGGTATAACATCAGTGAGCTTGAAACTATCGACCTGCTACTTGATTCTTACAGTAACTACACCCAGAGACTGATGGAAATGTGGAGAGCAGGAATGAAAGTTCTGCATGACACCAACTTAAACAAAACATTTGAGGAAAAAATGGATGTTGTCTATAATTTCTCACATTTGCTGCTGCAGGAGTTCAGCCAGTCTCCCTCACAGCACAATACTTCACTGCAGGCAAAAATTTGGGAGTTCTTGCGATTAGCCTTGAGTCCTTTCCTTGAGAACAGCACCGGTGGTTATAGGACACTGCAGAATTGCTCCTTTGAAGATCTGCTGCGTGTAGCCCTTGAGGTGCTGTTTGAAAATGCCACTCTAAGGGAGTCCTCAGCCAGGAGCTCCTGCAAGCCCCTCTTGGATTCCACGGGCGTGGAGGGTGGGCCAGGGAGCAATGACACCTTTCCCAGGGTGTTGCAGCTGGCCTTAAGCAACCTGAAAGTGTCGCCAGAGTTTGCTGCTGTCTACAAGAGCAGCAGTGAGCGCTTTTTCAAGGAGCTGTCATGCATCACCCAATCTCTGCATTTTTCTCTGAGTTTCCTTTCCAAATTAAACCTTGTCTCCGAGCTGGGAAATTCCTGGCTCCAGGAGAAGGTGAGAGCTCTGAGTGCAGCCACAGAGGGGCTGCTGCAGAGCGGTGCCTTGTGCCCCATCCCATCCCAGGATGTGGGTGATGTGGTCCCATCCCAGCTTTTGAAGGTGCTCCTTCCTGTCCTGCTGAACGAAACAGTGCTGAGCTCCCTGAATTTCTCTGAGAGAGCAACAGGCTGGAATAACCTGGCCACGCTCTCCAGCATGGCACAGGATGAGCTCCACAATCTGCTGCAGAGGCTGCACGGTGCCTTCAACCTCACCAAAGGGAGTTACTACACAAGTGTCTGGGATGTGTTTGACAGCTTCCTCAGCACCAAAAGGAATCCAGCCGAAGGAGCTTCCCTTGCAAGGCTGTTGGAAGCAGTGGCAAGTGACTCTGCCAGCGATCTGTCAGCTCTAGAAATCGCAGAAGCCACCCTCTACATTCTCAAAGGGCTGAACATCTCTGGCCTGCTAAGTGAATTCAATCTAAGTTCCAGCTCGGCTTTTCTCTCCAACAAAACCAGTTTTGACAGTGTGATTGATATTGTCGCTCATCACTTCATTGTCGTGGCAGAAACCCTTTACAACAAGACCCTGCCTTGGACTCAGAGTGACCACACTCTGTCCCCATCCAGCTTGATCACACGGTGAGTTTGGGTTTTTGGTATAGTAATTGAGGGGTTGTGACCACCGTTCTCATTCCAGCATGAAAATACGGAATTTTCTTCTAGTGGAACAACCTAAGCCTGCAATCACTGTAATTCAGGACACGAATTGTAATGTGGGTTAAATTGAAGAAAAGGAAACTTCTTCTTGAGCTGAACAAACAGCTGAAATTCAGACTTTCAAAAAATTTATGTGTTGGCGCATATCAATTCACAGAGGAGCAGAGTCCTGAAGGAGTCTTGCCACCAGGGGCAGGCTCTTTGGAAACTCTTCCTTTGTGGGGTGGCTCTCTAATTTTTGATTCTCGGTCTCCCCTAGGTGTGTCTTTCCATCTTTATAATGCATCCACAGTGAACCTTTCAAGTGTGTTTTCTTACTTTGAGAGTGAATGACAGCTTTGGGAGATAACAGCAAAAAGAATTGATGGAATAAAACTGGGAGGGTATCCACTTAGGAGAGATGACTTTCATCTGGAATTCTTATTTACTCTGCCAAGGAACAGCATCCACAGCTGACAGGTTGCTCACTAATACACCTTGTTCCTGAAAGAGAAGCTGATTTAAATTCCTATCTTATTTTTCAGATTTCTGTTTTTAGAATTTAAAAACACCATCTTGCAGGTGACAGCGAATAACAGCTATAACCCTTACCTGATGTGTTTAATAAATGCCACGGAAGCTGAAGATGGAGACTTGACAGGTGATCATGATTTCATTATTGCTGAGTGGAATGTGTCCTGCCCGTGTTTTGTCTAATGGTGGGAAAGAATGGTGCTCCATGGTTTTATCTGCTGGCAATTAACGGGAGCTGTGAGACCTGGGGAAGCCAGACTCGGGTTTTGTTTGAATTATGTCACATTGCGATTATAAGTTTCCATGGCAGTCTCTCCAGAAGGCACATCTCCTCTTCTCTCTGTGATGACAGGGAGCTGACACTCACACGAAGCAATCTTACAAATAGAAACCCATTTCCCTTCACAGCTTTATGTAGCTGTAAGATGACAGCAGTTATTGCTGAGAGTTAACATGGTATTTCACGTAGATATTCATCGTTTGTGTTTATTGTAACACCTGAGAGGTTTTACCTGTGCTCAGAAAGTGCTCTGAAGGTCCTGTTAGCAGGATGGGGTGGATTTCACTAGGAACAGAGCACCTCCTTGAACTGGATCCATTATAATCCAGATTACAACCTAGGCCTTGCTCTGTCATTTCATAGGTCCTCAGCCATGGGAGTCTGGTGGAAAATAACAATGCTCAGTTTGCCTCAGAATAAAAGTGCTGATATTCCCATCTGTGAAGTTTCTGGCATTTCTGTCTAGAGTAACTATTGTTTTTTTTCCCCTGCACAGAAAACATCACACTGCTTTTGAAGCAAACTCATCTGAAAAAGAACTCTTTTATGCAAAATAATACCTCTGAGAAACATTCATCCATACCAGAGCTCCTGAAGCTAAAAGTGAGTCTGCTTAAAATGCTGACTTGAAGGACATCCTGCAGTGATACATGAATGTGCAATAGTGGTTTTGAAAAACAGCATATGGAAAAAAGTTTTCTTAAAAGAACAGCTGATAAAAACTAGGACTGAAACTCTGTGTTCTGCCTGCTGCCTGTATTTGAAGGTCACCTGTAAACTGGGTTGAGGAGCTTGTTCTTGTATCTGTTCCTAGCGAGTGTACACCCATTTTTCAGAGAAGGTAGGGGTATTCCTGTCCTCCTGTGTGCTGGATAGGATGGTTCTGTTTTCCACCAGCCATCCCAGAAGGATGAGCACTGCAGAGATGGCCGGTGGCAGCATATTCCTCAGTGCACCAGTAGTTTTAAAGTTCAGTACATTGACACTTACTGAAGCACCTTGCAGAGCTGAGATCATTCTGGGATGCCTCAGCCTCACTTGAGGAGGAGGTAGGGAGGAGTTCTTGAAGGCACAGGTAGGGATTAGATACCTTTGCCCTGCTGAAAATCCGTGGAATTGTGCCTTCCTAGTTGGCAGTTAAAAGCATGACTAAGTGGGTTACCACTGTGCCTAAGGGGCTGTAGCAACACCAGCGTGGCTGGAGTCAAGTCCCCACATGCTGCCCTGGCCCCAGTTGTCTCACAACACCAGAATGGCTCCTGAGATTAAGCACCAGTATTGATTCATGGAGTTCCCTCACCAGCTCTGGGCTTGGCAGTGCCTCATTTGAATGAAAAGCTTCTTACCCCCATGCATTCATGACTGCACTAATAGCACACATCCACTTAGGTCTATTGCTCCGTATGAGAAACCGCATTTAAAAGTCCTTTTGAAAAAATACAGCAGTATGCAATGTTGTTGCTGTGTAATATATCTGTAACAATAATATGATGAGCCTCAGTGTGACAGGTACTTAGAGGCATAAACCTGAAAATAATTCTTCCCATAAGAGCCTGATAATGTAAATAATGATGTCAGACAAGAGGGAAGCCCATAATAGCAAAGGACTATAATTTTACACGGGTTGGCAGATGAGGAAGCTCTGACTTCTGGCCAAGTCCCTTTCCTGTGCTGTAGTAGATGACCAGGTGGTATCTGAAAGGCTAAACCTGTTGTGCAAAGCAGATTTATTCGGTCTTTGGGAAGATTAATTAGTAAACAGGCAAGTTCAATGGAGTACTGCTGTCTATGTGTGTTGGGCATGGGAAATGATATGTTAAGGTTTGCAAGGTTTGTTGGATCCAGCCAGGTCTGCCAGAAGCTCACATAATGATTGTTACAAGCTGTTCTATTGGAGACCTTCTGAATGAAGGAAATATATGTATTTTTTAAAATCTCAGTCCTAAGGAGAAACAGAAAGGTACAGCTAGACTCTTTCAAGCTAGCCTTTTATAATTCTGTCATCTTAACTGGTGTTTGTGCACTTGTCTTCCTTTTTTCAAAATCGCCTTTGAAGATCTCTCGCCTGCGGGATCTGACAGCACTTCTTTGTGACTATGAGAGCTTTAAGTCAATCCAGCACCTCTGCCACCTGCCTGAGGTTCCCTTCGGGGAGCTGTGTGAGCAAGGCCAATCTCAGGAGCAGCTCCTCCGCGCTGCTGAGCTGAGCAGCCAATTTGTGACCAGCGTGCTGAACCACAAGAGGATCTCACAGGAGCTCCAGAATGTTCTGATTGGGGATGCCACAGACATCCAGGCACAGCTGAAGTGGTGAGGCTCTCCCTCTGAGCTAGACTGTTTTAGTATTCTAATTATGAAACGACTTCTTGTCTTCTCTTTATATTCTCAGTTTTGTTTGTTGTTTTGTTTTTCCAATTCAGGCTTCAAGAAAATGTACCAGAAATTGCTTTCTTTCAAGAGATTCCTCAGTATATGGCTACTTTGAATTCCATGCTGAACAGCACTGAGAGTTTAACAGACTCGAGCAAGCAAGGTACTCCTCTGTGTTCACTTTACACTGTTGGTAAACATCACCACTGGTACCACACTTTCTGCTGGAAATCCTGAGAATTGCCTAGCTGCCAGGAAAAAGTGACATTAATGAAATAACCATTCACCATGTCCTTGGGATCCTTTATCTGGGGTATTCTAGAACCTGTTCAAGACCACCCTTTGTTTTTTTTTTACAAAGAAAGCACCAGCTCTTTCTATCTGAGCAAATTTTGCTATCGCAAGACATGATAATTTTAGCCCACAAACCAGACTGTAAAACCCAGCAAATACTGACCGTATTTTCCAAGTATTTGTTGGATTTTTTTTTAATCAGAGTGAGGTACCACACTTCCATACTTCACATAAAGTCTTCTCTGTGTGCTTGAGATTTGCTATGTGTCTGGAGAAAGCTGTTACATCAATTGTTCTTTGATTGTTCATTATAGAAAAGTTGAGGGATGTGTTTAAAAATGTGGACCAACTCAAAGAGGACCTCAGAAACACAACAGGAATGTCCACAGCCAGCATTGATGCTCTCCTGGAAGCATCTTTCCCAGAAAACAGCAGTCAGGTAAGCTTGCTGTTATCCTGTTGGGAGATCTTGTTGCTTTCTACCACTCAGACCGTTAAAACTAGAATTTGTTAGTGAATACAGCTAAGCAGATCACTGGG
The DNA here is from genome assembly GCA_013397935.1 of Dasyornis broadbenti. NCBI lineage: Eukaryota > Metazoa > Chordata > Aves > Passeriformes > Dasyornithidae > Dasyornis > Dasyornis broadbenti. Next base: position 293,721 of record VZRN01000098.1, read on the forward strand.
TGTGTGACAGCACAGATGACCCCACAGGGACAGACAGCAGAGCATGTTATGGATTGGAATAGCCACCAGGAATGCAGTAGGAGCATCACTGACATCAGCCCAGCCTTTGGAGACCGGGAGCCATATGGTCGCTTTGTCACTGGTCAGAAGCCAGACACTGCCTGGAGAGGGCTGGCTGTGCTCCAGAGCAGGGATGGCTCTCTGGCACGTGCTAATGGGGGCTGAGCAGGGTCTTCAGTCCGGTCCTGGACACTGAGGAGTTGTCCTAGTCCAGGTGGAAAAGTACATTTATAAGCACAGCTTGTGAGAGCGCTTGGGGTCCAAAAACACCCTCCCAGAATGAGAGATGAGCTTCCCTTCCTCAGCCTCCTGTGCAAGCACAGCTCCAGATGCTTTTCCCCTTCCCAGCCATCTTGTCTGGGAGCACCGAAAGAGCGTACTCTTTTCCAAACTTCACGTGCATCAGTCAGTGAGAAATTGAAGCCACAAAAGCTTTTACTGCTGTGCGAGCTGGGTAGTAAAATACAGTCCTCACGAATTGTCCCTGGGAGCGAGAGCAATGGGCAGGCATTTTCTGGTTGTTGGGGGGTTGAAATACGGCACTGTGCAAAGAACAACAGCAAGGCGAGATTCATCCATGCGTGGTGGAGCGTGCAGTGCACCCCTGACCAATCTCTTTTCCCTTTGTGCAAACCCAGCTCATCTCTCAGCTGCTGCAGCTGGAGTCCTGCAGCGCCCGTCCCGCTGACCCCCGGCTGCGAACGGTGGCGCAGGAGTTCTGCAGCCTCCCCCTGCCAGAGAGGACTCGCAGGACCTACCTCCTTGGGGTCACCCTGTTGAGACACTTGGACATTTACAATTTCTTGTACAAGGTTGGTGCTGGGTTTTTCGAGTGGTTTCTACATTCTTTGCTGCACGCAGTGGCTGAAAGGTCATAAAATATCATTGCAGTGGCCAGAAGCTACACTGATTTACACAAGCCAAAGATCAAGCTTTGCTCATGCAGCAATTTTTATTGCATATCCATGCTGTGACAGTGTGGATATAAATGAGAATCCCAGCTGGTGTAAAGCAGCAAACCTCATTTAAAGGCACTGGACCTACTCTAAATGCCTCCCTATCTGCTAGTATCCTTTATGTGCTGTCACAACCTCTTGAACACTCCCAGCTGACCCAAAAATAAGGCACTGAGCTAAATTTTTGAATCCCTTGAAAAGAAAATCCCTGGAAAAAGTCCTGTAGAATATCCTTTCCCTATCTACTTGGAACTACAAAGTTATTTAATGATTCAAATTTCCTCTATCAAATATGGAAACAGCATCTAAGAGAACATTCGTGGAGAAGTGAATACTGAGCATGTATTTAAAAATACAGGAATGATCCTGGGCAAAAATAGTTGTTAAATGAGAATGCCAATGAATTTGGGCTCAGGTCAAAAGTCACTCATAGTGTTTGACACCTGTGCTGTGTGAAATGAGAGACTTGCTCACATCCCAGCCCGTATCTGACACAGATTTCCCAACTGTAGGTGTTCGGAAACATGCACTGTTCAGATTATGTAATGTTCAGGGGAGTGGTTTGCAAAAGCGCGTGGGGATTTAGGAATACAAATCCCATTCATTTCCCATGGGACACCCACTCTCTAAAGCCTCATAACAGTTTTGAAAATCCCACAGTGCTCATGTTTAACACAATATGGGCGTGTTCATGCCTGTGCATGCAGATTCCTGCTCATCATGACTGATTTCCTTCCTGCCTCTTGCAGATGTTTTTCCCCAAGGAACTTCAGAAACCCATGGACAAGATGTTAGACCTTCTGACAAAAATGAAATATTTCAGACACCAGGTTGAATCTGGCATTGATCCATTGCTACAAGCTATTCATTCCCTGAAAAGGCTCCGGCAGTCCAGGAAAATGCCACTGACTAAGGTATGTGCAGCCTGCATGTGCTTTTGAGGCAAAATACCACTGGAATGGTTTCCACAGTCATTTCTTACCCTAGAAGCCACAGATGCGTTAAACCATAGATTCTGTTTTAAAGCAACAGTGTTCTGAAAAGAATCTCTATCAAACTTATCCCTGGAGGTGTTCAAGGCCAGGTTGGATGGAGCTTCTGGAAGTTGTCCCTGCCCATGGCACAAGGTTGGAATGAGATGAGCTTTCAGGTCCCTTCCAACCCAAACCATTCTGTGATTTTGTGCTGCCTTCTTGGGAGAGCTTTGATTTGGAGCAGTGGGACCATCGTGTACTCATGAGTAGGGAACACGTGCTGTGGGAGAGACACTTGGAGCAGGAATGTCTTGAAGGAGTGAGGACTTCCAGCAAAATACTGGAAGGATCAGCTGGTGAAAACAGCTGCAGAACTGCCCACTAAAGGCAAAACCACCAAAGGCAGCAGCAAAAAATTGCCTGAGCTTTAGTGTGCATTAGATCACACCCAAAGCCTCGAGAGTGCCCGAAACATTCAGTACAAAGCCATTACTGCTCTGACAGCTGCACTAACTCCAGGGTACACTGCCTTCATCCAGCACCGTGTCCAATCCCTCTCAGATCCATAGTCCAGGAGAACACAGATGACAGGAGTTGTTCCTGGTCATCATTCTGCCTGCACATTGCAGCGCCACGTGCAGCCATGGACTAGATGGGGGCAGGGGATGTGCACATCCATGTGACAAACCCTGTGTTGTAACCCAGGTGCGTGTGTGTCACCAGGCACACATTATAGGGGATTTCTCTGCGTGCATTGTAGGCACTTCCCACGTTGGCTCTCATACCTGGAAATCAATTTACCACCTCTGTTGTAGCAGAGGTTAGCCAAAAATTGCATAATTTCCATGGAAAGTTCCTGTTTTTGTAGAGGCAATTTCTCATAAGAAAGCAGTATGAAAATGTTCGCTCCTTGCCTTCTCATTCTGTTATTTCCCTCAAAGTGCGGTGCTTTCAGCGTGCAGGATTTATTCGTGTTTTGTCTTTTCTGCAGGCATTGCTTAAACCAAACAACTCTGGGATAACACATGGCACATTCAAATCCATGTCAAAAGTCCTCTGCAACCAGGAGATCACACCCCTGTTTTTTGAGTCTTTGCTTCCAGACTTTGGAGACCCCGTAAGCAACAGCTCTTATGCAGAGGATGTCTATGTCCAAAAGCTGATGAGGAAATACGGGATTCCTCAGGATTCCAGTAAGTCTGGCTTTTCCCTAGGGCACCAGCATTTCAGAGCTGAACTCTGCTGTTTCCAGACAGATCTAGTGCTGAGCTATTCCCCGTATGTCTCTGAGGGCTGTAAGTGCTCATTATTTATGGTAGCTGAAGATCTGCACTGCCCTAATTATTGGTGCTTTATTTCCATAAATGTTCAAAGGGAAACTGCCCGTGCAGCAGAGCAGTGCTTGACACTGCACTGTCTCCCGTTTGCTGATGATCTGGTCCTAGGCCTTGACAGGTCACTGCTTTTTCTTGATGTGTAGTTTTTCTGACTGTACTGACATTATTAGCTCCTCCGGGTTCACAAAACTCCATTTAACCTTCAAGCAGATAATGTTGGCTCCAACAGCGAGACTCTTGTTGTCTTGAGTTCAGCAACAGGAGATCTTGGGGGTGGATTGCTTTTGTCAAGATGCATTAGATCAGTCAGTGAAGAGGGCCCTGAAGACATTCACTGGACACAGCAGCAAACTGGGACGATGGGAGAAGAAACACACGGGTAGCTTTGCTGTGTCTGGTCCATTTGTTCTGTGTGCAATTTGTTCGCTTTTCTCTCCTTGCAGCACCGTTTTGCTTATCCTTTTACCTGGACCTGGTCAAGACCCCGACCGGAGCTTTGATTTGGTCTTTTTTAAAACCAATGGTGCTTGGGAAGATCCTTTTCACACCGGATACCCCAGAAACTCGAGCGATCATGGGAAAGGTACGTCTCTGTTCCAGGACGTCAGGATACACCCACTCCGAAGGGTTGTAATTTATCTAGCACCGGCTTGTTTCTCTGGGAAGCAGAGGGCTGCTTTCTCACTGTTTGGAGTATTAATCAAATTATCTTTTCCCACTTGCCTTGCTCACCGTATGAGTCATCTTTTGTCTTTGAATGAATTGTCCCTCCAGAAGCTGCTGTTGGTCCAATGTTTGTAGGACAATTGTTTAAGGCCTTCAGTTTATGAAGTTTCACCCCCATATTTTCAGCCAGTAAGAGAGATATGTCTCCCAGGACAAATGCTGTAACCAGTGCTCGTTCACAAGCAGACCAGTGCTAGAAGGAAAGCTGATATTCAAGACATGCTCTAAACATAATATTTTTAAGTACTTACATCAAATTCAGTGTCTTAAGGGGCACTTTACCAAACAGTGAGAGGATGCTAGGAAAAATCCTAAGGAAAACAAATTTGGTCTCAGCTGTTTTATTGATTTATTTATTGGTTAAAATCTGTAAGATGATGAATAAATGAATCCTTATATGTTGTGGGCTTCTCTTGTAGTCTAATGCAACCCTGGAGCAGATGGCTGATTTAGCCCTGAAGTCCCAGGAGTGGCTGGAACAATCTCCTGTCATCCTGAATTCACTGACTACCTTAAACCAGACAGTTCCAATGATCAAGGTATGACTTCCTACCTCCCCTCTCTCTCTTGCCAGGAGGGAACTGGGAGGATGGATTTGTTCACTGAAGTAAACTGGGGTACCAGGGACATCTCAGGTCAGCTGGGAAGACCCTTCTCAGGCTGTGCTGCACTTCACAGTTTCTGTGCCTGCCTGTTCCCTTAACAGAAATGCTCCTGATTCACCTTTCCCTGCAAATTCTCTTCCTCTTTTTGCAATATGCTCCCTGACCCTGGCCGTGCTGGGGCCTGCTGGAGGGCTGAGATGAGCAGGGAACACTCTTCAGTTTGTAAATTAACTGTCTGCTTGATGGAGTGATCCAGCCAGCCACGACCAGGCAAGAAATGACTTTCTCAGAAAATGCAACAGTATCTATAATAAGCATGTAGTTGTGGGCACACACATAAGAGCTAGAAGATGTTTTGTACCTCAGTGAATGTAAATAAAATTCCTTTTTCCCCCTCCTAAGGAGCCTCACCTTGCTTGGATACAGAAAGCAGTAGACTGTGATGTTACATACACTTGTTTCCCATTCTCTCTAGCAAAAATGGTCTCCTTTTCTTACAAAAATGAGATCCCTGGAACCCAAAAGAATTAGCAGTTAATTTTGGGGGATGGAATTCATTCTGATTTCCATGGCACCGAGAGAAAATCCAGAGTGGAATGTGGAAAAGCGAAATTAAATATTCTCTGCTGATTGTACTCATTGGTGGAATAATAAAATACTCAGCCACACAAAAACCTGTGCTGATCTCCAAGTTTTGATTTTCTACCCATTGTGCACTGGCTGTTTTCAGAGGACTAAAAACAGACACAAGGGAAATTTATTTCTAGAATAACCAAGATTATCCATGATATTTTTTCATGGGACTGGTGCCTGATGGAGACTCAGTAGGCATCCTTCCTTGACTCAAAGAAGGACTTGGACTCAGAGAGTCCTCTATGACATTTTCCTTGCTGGCATTTCCCCATCCTGACACAGAATGAAGGCAGTAGGAAGGGGGCTGTACAAATGCTCAGTGGAGGCAGCTCCTCTGCTGTATTTTAGAAATATACAGTGAGGGAACTCAAGAGGCTTCTGCTCAAACTGATGCTTTTTCTTCCTCTGCTTGTTGATAGAACGCCCTGCAGAACCCCTTTGTGCAGGTTTTTATCAAGCTGATGGTGGATTTGGATGCAGCTGAGCTCCTGAGTCAGATAAATGAACTGGGTAAGTGTGTCCAAATGTGCTGCCCTCTTCCTTACTTGTACTTCAGGGAGCTCCAGAGTCACCCAGCTGCAGCCATCCCCTAGTCCTGCTCTTTTCTGGCCCGTGTTGGAGGCTCCAGGGCAAGGCAATCCCAGCTGTGATCCAGAAATCTTCCAGGGAAAAACCTCTTAGAGAGCAAAGGGCTGGTGTGAAGAGATGTCTCTCCTGGGTGTTAAGGGGTAGTGGGATGGGAGCTTCTGCCGCGGTGTGTGGCCACTGGAGGACACTGTTTAGCCGTAATTATGACTTCAAATGAGCTACCTGGGACTCTGCTGGGAAATGTTGAGGAGAGCTCCCTTGCATCGCAGCAAGGTTCAGATGAAAAGTTCTCCAGAGCAGAAAAGCCAGGGATCAGATAAATGTAGCCAGGCTGAGGGGGCCAGAGGCGTCAGTGCAGGAGATGCTCTGCTGCAGTTTGCTGTTCTCTGGGGGTCTTGCAAGGCCCTTCAAGGGGAGAGTTGCTGCTGTGCACTGTCACAATCACCAGGTAGCAGTGCTGGTGGGTACACCCCCTGTGAGTGCACAGTGTGGGGATCACAGTCCCTTCCTGCCTGGCCTTGCTGTCCCTGCTTGCTTTTGCAATGAGTGGCCATGCATCCACTTTTGCAATGAGTGGCCATAATTCTGGACCAGTGTGCCAGCGAAACTCAGCAGCAGCCAAGAGTCATTATGGTCTGTTGCAGTCCTTTACATCCAGTTGGTGATGACCCCTGTGTTATTCATGAGCAGCAACCCCTTCCTTCACTCCCCGTAAAGCCACGGTGCCTGCAGCAGCTGTTCCATGTTAGTTGCCTTGCATTATGCAGCCACCTTTGAAACCTGCCAGCAAACAGCAGCATCTTTATTAACCGCAGTATCAGGTTCAGTCCACACATCAGCACAGCACACACAGCTCTGCCTTGATGTGCTTGGATAAAGCACGTCCTCCCCTGAGACACAGCAGCTCAACAGGCGAGTTGATTACATCCTAAAGCAGAGGCTGTGGAAGGAATGGTGAGCACCACGTGCGAGCCTAAAACCTCAGCAGGGTAGTGGGGACTTCTGATTTGGGATGGCTGTCACATCCCATGGCTGGCATCCTCCCAAAGGCAAACCCACGAGCATATTACAAATGATTAACATAAAAACTGGGTCAACAACATGCCTTCATTGCACTGCTGAGTGCAGAAATGTATTTCACACTTCGTGTTTAGTATGATGGGGTTTGTTTTCTTTTTTTTTCCCTTCCTTTCTGGTGTCATCGTTAGTGCAAAGGAGTGGAATGATGGAGAGGATTTGTTGCTGGGTGTAGTGATACTGATGGGTTTCTTTGTGGGTTCTTTTCCTAGACGATATCCGGCTGGAATTGCAGAACAATGCTGATGTTGTTGATCAGCTGAACACTTTGGCCACCCTGGCTGTGAACGTGTCCTCCTGCGTCTCCTTTAACCGCATTCAGGCAGTGCAGGACTTGGATGAGATGGAAGCAGTGGCTAAGGAGCTCTTCCTGAAGAATGAGCTGTTTGCAAGTATGTGACAGCCTGGAATCCCCCTGTAAATTAAATTTAGCCTGATGGAGTGTGGGAATGCAGCATAAAATATTTGGCTTTTCACCACCAACTCTTGTGGTCACAGCTCCCACCACATAGAAGTTGGTTTGGAGCAAGTGTGTGTGGGAGCTGCACGCTGAGACCTCCTTTTTATGCCTTCTCTTCCCTTACACCTCCACTGGCTGTGGTCAACTCATGATTTCTCTTGGTTAATTCTCAGTTTGAACAAAATCCCACCGCCCTAAGGTGTTCTTCATGCAGCCGCCTTCTTTCAGGCTCCCACGGGAAAAGGTGCTTTAATCAAGAAAGGTTTCACAGAATTATTCAGGTTGTAAAAGACCTTTAAGGTCATCAAGTCCAAATATGAGACAGTTCAATTTATTAGAAAGTCATAAAGTGCTTGAGATATTCCAGCCATTCCATCATAATGTTATACTGGGTCTTTTCAGTCACACTTTTCACGTTTGTGGGATTGGATTGTGGGATCAGACTGCGGAGAGGGGTGGAGGGAGCAGGGAATAGGAATTTATATTTGTATCATTAAGATTAATATATCTTAATATTTAAAGAAGGACCAGTATCTCCTCAATTAGGATTTACTCATAAGTCCTGTGACCCATTTGATTTTATATTTCATAATTGAGAGGTAGATGGAAGCTTTTTTTCTCTTGGAACTTCAAACCCTAATAATATTTGTCCATGCCCATAATAGCCGTTTTCTTCCCTGTTTGTCCTCTATTCTATCATATGTTATATATATGGAATAAGCAGGAAAAATACTCCGAGAGAAAAACTTCTGTGAAGAAGGCTTATAAAAACGAGTAGTTCCTATGAATCTGTGTGTGCTGCTCCCGTGCTGTGTGCTCCCAAGGAAAGCCTTTCCCCTTTCTTTGCGCAGGTATCATTTTCAAGATCCCTTCCAGCCCTGGACACTCAGTTCCTGGGGGCCTGTCCCTCCCTCCTGTGCTCAACTACACCATCCGAATGAGCAGCAGGATAACTCAAACCACCAACAGGATCCGGGAGCGCATCTGGACTGTGGGCCCGCACAATTCCACCTCCCAGAGCCAGATTTACAGCCGGGCCTTTATCTACATCCAGGACAGCATTGAAAGGGCCATTATTGAGCTGCAGACTGGCAAGAAACCAGAGGAAATAGCAGTTCAGGTCCAGGCCATGCCTTACCCCTGCTACAACAAGGATATGTAAGTTTGGGTGGCATTTGCCTTCGGGCTTTGTGTCAGCTCATCTTGTTTGACTGGTGGAGTTCAGTAGCTGTGCTGGTTTCCTTAATACCATGCTCACGTAGCATAAAAATAATTTAATTCTGTTTGCTTGGGGTTTTTCCCAAGGGCTTGTACAAAAGAGGGAATTTTTGACTCTAAGATGGTCTGTTTAGTTGGCCTAATCTTTTGGTTTTGGTGCTGTTTATATCTGAACTGTGAAGGTAACTGGAGGTATTACAGCATGTAAAACTCCCTGTGCCTGTTTCACTACACATGGTGGGATTGAGAGTGGGTAGGACTTGAGTTAAATACGAGTTTTGCTGTTTTCTGCAGGTGTTTACATGCAGACAGTGCAGCAGAACTTAGCATATGGATTTATTGGGAAAAAAAGGTCCCTAGGTTTATGAGCTTTATGGTGGCCAAACTGAGTGGAAAACACTCAGGGAAGGGATTTCATTGTCCATGAGGGAGCACTGGAGGATGTTCAGCAAGAAGTACTGGTGGGTGTGAGGGTCACTGTGCCCTGACTTGAGGGTCTCCCTTGGAGCAAAAGGACAGACTGGACCTAGGAGCTTTTACTACTGAAAAACCTCCATGCCAACTGCATGAGCCAAAAGATTATTTGGGAGCTATAAGATATCATTTAGAAGCCATAGCAGACCTGTTCATCTCCTGTGTCAGCTGTACCTCAAGAGAGCTGGGGACCTGTAACCTCTCCTCGGGGCAGCAGCATGTGCGGTGCCCACCAGGACACGGGCAGGAAGCATCCAAACCCAGTTCTGCAGCAAATTCCTGGGTTATTGCTGAGAGAGAGTTTTGTACAGTGATTAACTGGCTGCTGCAAGCACTCACTCCAGTGCTGTCTGCTCCTCTTCTCGTTCTTGGGCTTCTTGCCTTCGGGTTTCCCTCCCCACCCCGGGTTCAGAGGGACGTGTTTGCTCAATTATTAAAATATCTCAAGGCTTTGGATTTGCATCCAGCAGAAGTCATCACAAAAGGCCTGCTTATCGATTGTTATTGCACAGTTATCATCCTGTAGAGAAAAATAGGGAATATATATATATATACACCAGTACGCAAAAGGTGTTGGGATATGCTGAATTTTTAGGAGCCTGCGCTACCTTTTTCTGGTTCTTTATCAATAAGGCTTCATTTGCATGAAAGCATTTCCAGAAGCACTGGTTTATAGCAAAATTTCAGCTTTACAGGTAAAAAAAAATTTAAAAACAAATGTAATGGTAATTTCTCACTGTTATTGTACATTAATTTTTTTTTCCAGGAATAACAGATTACAGTTTTTAAGCCAGCTTTAGAAATTAAGGAGGAAAGCATAAGCTCTGCAGATGCAATGAAGGGAGTCTCCTGCTGTAAAAACTTGCTTTCCATTCCTAAAGGAGAAATTTATTGTTGGCCATTGTTACCTTTTTTTCCTGCACACATGTGGCACTAAAGAAGGTTTTAATTAAAGTGAGGAGCCAAGAAATGTGACCTGGATCTGCAGTGCCTGTCCTGTGGGGCGGTAGGGCAGACAGTCTGTAGGAAAGCACCCATGTCCAGACTCCAACACCAGGAAATACAGCCTGATAACAGAATTTGGCCATTATATCTATGAACAGAACTGGGAGTTATGGCTGGTGGCTGTGATTTTTCCAAATGGAATGCAGCCCTTGAGAGAGCCAGGAGATGCCACTGCCCATGGCGCTTCCTGCTCCTGCCAGCGGTGCTGCTGAGCAAGGAAATGCCTCTGCAACTTGAAAAAAGAAAAGAGATTCTGAGCAGTCAGGAGTTTCATGAATAGAAAATCCAATACAATGGCAAAGGATTCTTTTTTTTGTAATTATTAATTTTACTCCACATTTTGAAATGTAAGCATGTCTTTTTCCTGTGCCAAAGTATTGTCCTGAAAAATATATTCTTGTATCAAGCCTTAATCCCTAGAACATTTTGTATTCAGCTAAAGCCTGCTTTTGCTTTTTACAGGTTCTTAACCAGTGTGACCTACTCTCTTCCATTTGCTCTGATGGCTGCCTGGGTGCTGTTTATAGCTGATTTTGTTAAAACACTTGTTCAGGAGAAAGATCTGAGGCTTTACGAGGTAAGGGGAAACTTTCTGGGGCGTGCAAAATTATAAACAGATTTTCCTTATTAGTGGCTAGTGTGTCTGATGTTCAATATTAAATGGAGCAAAGCAAGCATTAAGGAAAATATTCTGGATATCCATTGTTTGACCTGCAGTGTGTGAATTCTGGCATTGGAACCAAGCTCAAAGCCATGGAAATGCAGGGTGTTTGCCCTTCAAGTGGAGGGAATATTGCTTTGCAGTTCTGAGCAATGGAAACATGGGCACCTCACAAAATTACAGGGTTTCTGAAGATTTAAAGCTCTCTAAAAATTGACTTTGAGTCATACCTACTGGGGACAAAGACATGAAAAGTGACTTATCTCCTATCCTTGAAGTTATTATACTTAATATTTCAGAAGGTGCTACATATTACATCAGCTGCTCTGAAATGAAGTTCTTCATTCAGGTTGCCTCTTGGAAAAGAAATGACATTGAGACATTGGGAATTTATTAAATTAACTCAGGTTTTCAGTGTGATCACTGTCAACAGAGATGAACAGCGAAGAACTTTTGTAAAACTAAGCTGCCGCAAGCAACAAAAGCTTTGAGCAGATTTGGTTTTTATCCAACACGATGGAAACAAATACTGATTCACCAAGAACACTTCCAAGAAAGGACACTGTGACCTGTGATAAGGTGGAAAATGAGTGAACCCCAGTGTTCCCTGGCAGCCCCTTATTCTAATTTAGGCAACCATTTTCACTGCCTCCAAGGACCAGGGCATCACTAATCTTTTTAGCTGTGTAATAATCCACAGGAAGACACCAGCACCTGCAGTTTCTTCTGGATTTATCAATACAAATTTACAGTTTTATGCATGTATGGGGAATTAATCATCAGCTAATATAAATTAATATTTCTTTCTTCTAACCATGGGAAGTTAGCTATTATTTGTTGTCTTGGGGTTGTGTGAGAAAGGTCTGGTTTCAAAGACACTTGAGAGCCTTTAAGCTTAAGCCGCTGGATCAATTATCATTATTTTAAAAATAGTAACCAAAAGGCTTTAGAAAAGTTACAAATCTAAGGCCAGAAGTTGCTTTGGAGTTTGTGGGCTTTGACACTTGATGCTTGCAGGCCCTGTCTGTGCTGTTCCTTTCCAACAGGAACAAGTTTTGCTTTGCAGACCTTGGGCATGCCTGAAATGGGAGAGCATAATTTCTCCCTGGATAGAACGAGCATGGTCTGGTTGCAGGCCCTGTCCAGAAGCTGGAAAAAGAAATCATTCAGTCTCAGCAGAGAGATCTCTTCATTTCTCTCAAATGCCACTTGTGATTGTTTTTCTCACCTGTCTGTCTGTAGTACATGAAGATGATGGGTGTCAATGCCAGCAGCCATTTCATCGCCTGGTTCATCGAGTGTGCCATCTTCCTCCTGATCACTGTCACCTTCCTCATTGTTGTTCTAAAAGTGGGCCAGATCCTTCCCAAAACAGACACAGCACTCCTGTTCCTGTACCTGATGGACTACAGCCTGTCCATCATAGCCATGAGCTACTTCATCAGCGTTTTCTTCAACAACACCAACATAGCAGCCCTGGTGGGCAGCCTCGTGTACATCCTCACCTTCTTCCCCTTCATCGTGCTCCTCGTCATCGAGAACCACTTGAGCTTCTCTGTCAAGAGCCTCCTGGTGAGTCCTGCTTTTCCATATTTCCAGGCATTTTGTAGAGGCAGGGACTCACCTTCAGTGCACTCCAGCTCTTACTATACCTCCTGTCCCAAATACATGGGTGCCTTCCTGAGTGCTTCTAGCCAGGGCCTGTTTGAGGGAGACCTGGAATTAGCTGTGTCCCGTGACTGAGGGCGCTACTTGTGGAATTTTAGTGATTTCCCTCCTGACAGCTGAATCACAGTAGTTTGCCCTTTGGAATTGCAAATATTCATGGGCTACTTTCACCCACTGTGAAAAACCAGGTTGTCTCAGTAAGGGGTTTGGGTAGCAGGGCTGGCTCTGCTCATTGCCCTCTCAGATCATCCTTTGCCTTCATGTGTCTCAAATTCCTACACATGAAAGAAGATGTAAAGCCTGGTTTCTTACCAAGGAGCAGAATAAGTAGGTGTTAGTTTCCAGAAGCCAGACTCATTTTCTTTGAGTCACCACATTCAGGAAATGACATCTATTATTGCAAGTGGTAAAATAATTAACCACATGGCCCCATGAGGTAATTCTCAATCACTGCTGTATTTCAAAAGCCTGAAAAGAAGCCCTGTATGAGGGAAGAAGTTGTGTTGTGAGTGTGGAAGCAAAAGAAAGTCAAGCTCTAGAAAGACATTTCAGCCCTAAGGAGGCATTTCAGCCTGGCACCAGATAGCACTTCCCATCATAGGCCTGGTCCAGTGCTACCTGTGACTGGTGGGAAAAAAACAAATCCAACACTCATTTTCCCGGCTGTTGGAGTAAGCCAATGAGGTACCTGATTGATTGACTGGCTTGACTTCTCTGTGAGACTAATTCATATGTTCCTTGTTTTCAATTTTTTTTTATTCCCCAGAGTCTGCTGTCTCCAACTGCCTTCAGTTATGCAAGTCAATACATTGCTCGCTACGAGGCACAGGGCATAGGTGAGTTTATTGCAGACCAAGCCAGGCTTGGAGCTCTCCTGGGAGTGACATTTCACTGGCTGAGATGGATTCTGATTGTATTTCTCAATTCCTCTCCTCTGCAGGTCTGCAGTGGGACAACATGTACAAGTCCCCAATGATTGGAGACAACACTTCCTTTGGCTGGATGTGCTGGCTCATTCTGATAGACTCCTTCATTTACTTCACCCTGGGGTGGTACATAAGGAATGTTTTCCCAGGTAAGGATGCAAAGCATCGAGGGTGATGCTGTAGCGTCTCTTTTGGAGAACAATGAACACAGAGCTGGCTGATTCAGTGGCTCAGGCAGTGAGACAGGGCACACACTCAGTCCCAGACCAAAGGGAGCATGATATGGATGTCTGAGCCTATTAATGGCACTGAGACAGCGCAGAGCAAGGGAGAATTAGAGTTTCTCAGCTTATCACATGAGTAGGTGGATCTCCTGAGAAGCTGAAGCCAAGGACACAGGAGGGTGTGACTGCAGTCTGGTGAGTGAGAGTGAGAGCAGAGCATGTTAGCCTGCATTTGTGAGCTGAGTGATTTTGAGCAGTGTTACTTACATCATTTGGTTTCAAAAAGTAATTCCTGCCTTGGGCAAGAGCCAGTACATTTGTCTTTTGCTTTTCTTCCCCACCTAATGAAGCAGTCCGCTGGCATACGGAAATCTACCCAGTGGAAAATGTAAAGTTCTCCTGCCCTCCAGCTATGGAGTTACTCAGAATAACAAATTAGTGAGTGCTTCCAATTGTGCCAACCAGAAAAAGTCTCTACCAAGTCCTGGTAGTACATGAGCATATCAAGAAATCTCTGTGGGGTTGATTTTTGCTATTTTGAGTGCACTCCAACAGTGATGCTTCCTGAGGAACAGATCCCTAAAGGAGACTCCTGTTCCCACAGGTAGATACGGCATGGCTGCTCCCTGGTACTTCCCGCTGCTTCCGTCTTACTGGATCGAATACAACAGCTACCTGCCCTTCTGGAATGAGAAACAAAGAGGCCTGCTCTTCTCCAAGCTGATGCTGAGGAAAGAAGTCACCCTCCCCAATAAGATATGTACGTGGATACTAGATGGGATAGCAAAAATAACTTGCATTTTGGGTAAACAAAGCCAAATTTGTAAAGGGGCACCATACTCAGAAAATACCATAGATCCTTATTTTGAAGCACAGGAAAAATTAAAAGCTGATACTCGCATGAATGGAGATTTGGCTTCCCATTTGTTGTGGAGATCCAGTTCTGATTTTCACATGCATATTCGTGTGTGTTGTAGTTGGGCAGTTACCTTCCATGCTTATCTCTCTGTGTAGAAATACACTTTTGTTTGGGCAAGCAAATACAGGTTTCCACTTGGCAAAGGGCATGTGTGCTTCTTTGTTTATCTCCTTAAATGTTTATCCTGTAAAATGTTGAGATCACACATACAAGCTTGCTGGTTCCACATAACCGAAAATAACTCAGTAGTTTTGCTGTATGTCCTCTAATTTCTGTGCTTGTTTTGTATAAATTAAGTTAGGTGCTCTGAAACACCTACATATGAGACCTTTTCAGAAGTGATTAATGCCTGTTGTCAGGAGTTATTAGAAGCTGCAGAAGTAAAAAGGAGAAATCCCGGAGAGCTCAAAATTATATGAATCCGGTGACGTGTTCTCCATATTCCTGACTGAAAGGCACCTGCATTTGCTCTGCTTTGGTTTTCTCCGAGATGAGAAAAGCAGCACAACACCTGCTGCACTGCAGAAACTGTCCCTGACCGCTCTCTTTGATGTCAAAGGTGCCCCCCACCCTCACGTGGAACCGGAGCCCACTGACCTCACCTTGGGAGTCTCCCTCCGTGCCATAACAAAGGTTTATGGATCCAAAGCTGCAGTGGACAACCTCAGCCTCAACTTCTATGAAGGGAATATCACTTCCCTGCTGGGACACAATGGAGCTGGGAAAACTACAACCATGTGTGTATCCTTTTAAGCAGCTCTTTTTGATCCTGTGGGGTGTGGTCGGGTGAACGAGAGAGCGAGTGGGGCTGTGCAGCACTGGGAGACTGAGGAAGGAGCTTCATTAGGCCAAATCCCTCATGTGGTTTTATCCTGCTTATGGAGGATCTCGGGAGTTTCTTCATCTGTTGGAATTCTTTAGGCTCTGAAAGGTTCTTCTCTGCTTAGGAACATGCTTTTAAATCTGGTGAGACACCTGGGATACACAGCACAGCACCTGTTCAGGTGTTTTGTTCCATGGCCTGGGGTTAGGTTGTTCTGGAAGCTGTGGGGAGCTCGTGCACACACCAAAGCTGAAGTGATATTAGCAAGAAAACTTAATAAAGATACACTTCAGCTGCACAGACTCATGTGTTGGCTGGGCTGGAATGGCAGGGGATTAATGCCTTGGCCTTTCAGCCTTGCTGTTTATAAATTATTATTTATCTTGTTAGATAACAGCACTAAAACAGACCTGTAGAACTTGATTTCTCCACTGATATATATGTGCATATCTCTGAAAGCAACATTAAGCTGATAAATAGAAGCCTCAGAAGAGCCAAAACCAGTAAGACAGATGTGTGCTTCACCTCAGCTTATTATCAATTCACCTCATATCCTGTTTGCAAAGTGTAGCAAAGGTGATTTGCAGAAAAGTATAAAACCTTCTTGAAACTTAGCACAGGCTTCAAATCCTGAGTAAGGTCACAAGTTACTGGTTTTTAATGATGGTTAAAAGTCCCAGGAGAGGGAGAAACTCTGGGAAGGTGAAGGGCGGTCTGAGATGCATCTTCTCCCTTTAGTCCCTGCAGGACAGCGCCAAAAATGAGCTGTAATGTGCAAGTAGTTATTCTGAGCAGAGGGAATTTGACTCAGCTCCTGCTTGCTGGGTGATTATTTGCTTGAACCGGATGAAAGTGCTGCCCACTGTGAGGTGCCTCGTCTGGAAGTCCTCTGCCGTTCCTCATGAATAATGGCAGTGAAATCAGGTTTCCATGCTCTGCTGTGGTTTGTCAGATGAGGAGGTGGCTTTCAGTCTCAGCTGTGGTTGCAGTATGAGGCTGTCTGGATGCCGCAGGCAAACCTCAAGGAGCCGAGAGGAACTGCATTATATGAATTCCCAGTAATTAACTTGGAAGTCAAGGGCATTCCTGGGTATTGATGTGTGGGATATGCAGTAGTCTGACCTAGGGAGAGGGAGGCTGAAGAAGAGAAGAGCAGAGGTGAGGAGTAGCCAGGGTGAGCTTGGTGCTTGCCCTTGCAATCCCACAGAGGGGTACAAGGATGTCCATGGATGTTAATTGGCCTCTGCTCTGCCAGAGCATGGCTGGACAGCAGGACACACAGTGGGCAGTGCTGTCTGGCTGGAAGGAGTGGGATGGTGATACAAGGAAACCTTGAAAGCGATGACAGCCACAGGGCCACATGAAAAAATTTACCTGTGGCTTTCTCCTTTTTCTAACTTCCCCTTTGTATTTATTTTTCCTTCAGATCTATTTTGACTGGGTTGTTCCCTACGTCGTCAGGCACGATCTTTGTGTATGGCAAAGACATCAGGACTGACCAGGAGGTGATCAGGAAGAACATGGGGGTGTGCATGCAGCACAACGTGCTCTTCAACTACCTCACCACCAAGGAGCACCTGCTGCTCTATGGCTACATCAAAGTCCCTCACTGCAGCAAACATGAGCTCTACCAAGAAGTGAAGAGGTATGACAATAGCATGATGGGAGAAGGGAGAGAGGGCACAAAATTATTGTGTGGTGGTGCCAGTGCCACTGCAAAGCTCAAAATCATGGATTGGAGGAGTTGTTGCAGCTCCAGCTTAGGGTTCAAATGGCACCTTGCTCTGACTAGAGAAATATATTGATACCTATGGCTGTAAGAAAACAATATCTCTTCTCCAGGGGGTTTACAAGCTGCTGTGGCAATTATTTGGAGATGAATTTATGGGCCTCAGGGTCTAGTCCTTGCTGCTTTACAGTTTTCCCCGGGAAGAGATTTAATCAACCAGTCAGAAAGATGATGTTGGCTTTATTGGTTCTGCGGAGAAATGAAGCAGCCAGAACATCCCAGGGAGTTTGGATCTTGGTGTCTCAGTTGATGGGGTTGAGCCTTTAACCTTGACTTGTCAGATGGAAACTTTGAAAACATCCTCAAAAATGTTTTAAATTAAAATCCCGATGACTGAGCTGCAGGGTGACTCTGCGCTGTGACCACTCAGCAGAGCAGTCCATACTTGAGCAATTTTTCATTTGCAGTTACAGTTTTTTTGAGTATTTTCAGATTCCCTGCTTGGAAAAGATGTCTGAACGCCAACTTTTGGGGGTTGTTTTCCCTCTGTTTTCCAGGACTTTGAAGGAGACTGGGCTGTACAGCCATCGTCACAAGCTGGCTGGCACCCTGTCTGGGGGGATGAAGAGGAAGTTATCCATAGCTATTGCTCTCCTGGGGGGATCCAGGGTGGTGATTCTGGATGAACCAACCACGGGGGTGGATCCGTGCTCCCGGAGGAGCATTTGGGAAATTATCTCCAAGAATAAGAAAGGTACTGTGGTGAGAAATGTTGCCCTGAGGCAAAGGTGATTTGTTTCACTTTTGCAAATACGGTACCAGTGGCTTTGAACTGTGGGTTTTGGAGGCCACAGAGACAAAATCGTGGGAGACTGGGATTTTGCAAGTCTGGAAAGTACATCCTTGTTGGTTTCTTGTAAATTCACAGTGTCATTTGAAAAATAACTTTACCGTAGTACACAGCTTACAATACAGTAAAATTCATCCCTCTAACGTTGCCTTTCATCCAATTTCACTAATAATTACCAAAAAATGCAGTTGATTTTCACCTGATACTCTGTGTCCCCTCATTCAGCCAAGGCTTTCACTTGTCTCACTGCTGACATTAAGACAGATCTGACCAGGGTGTGATAAAAGAAAATTGTTATAAACACTCATTGTATTGGTTTAACAATGTGGATTTATTTGCCATGGCCCGATCCAAAACAAGGGGAAGCTCTGGAACCCCTACAAAAATATTGATGCTACCATTGTGTGGGGAAATACAGAGCAAGAAGTTTTTGAGAAAGGAAAGAAAATAACCCAAATCCTTCTAAAATCCAGTTTTGCCATAAAACCACGTGTTCATTCCATGGTGACTGTGTTTTCCAGGCAGAACCATAATCCTCTCCACACATCACCTGGATGAAGCAGAAGTTCTGAGCGACAGGATCGCCTTCCTAGAGCATGGAGGGCTCAAGTGCTGTGGCTCACCTTTCTACCTCAAGGAAACCTTTGGGGATGGCTACCACCTGACACTCACAAAAAAGAAGGTTTGTGTCTGAGCTGGTCCTAGAGCTCCTGGCAGCTCTGTCTCCTTGGGAGTCATCCAGGCTGGCTGAGGGATGTATTGGCTGGATCTGAGTGACCTCCATGGCCTTCTGAAAACAGGAGTGTCAGTGCTCTGCTATGTTGAAAAAGAACAGGGTTTCCTTGAAGGTTAAAGGCAAGGCTGGGTGCAGAGTGTGAACTCTGGAGTTCAGAGGAATAAAGCAGCTGGAAAGAGCCCATCCACAGTGTCTGGCCTGAGGCAAAGTGTTCTGCTTGCAAGGAGTGGGGCACTCTGCTCTTGAAAGCATTTATTGCAGCGCTGTTGGTGGCCCCAGCACACAGATACCGTGAGAGATCAGCCTCTCTTCCAGAGTGCTGGCACTGGAGACAGAGGAAATGAAAAAAGACCCGTGAGCAAGCCCTGTTTCTCATGGGAGAAGGAGTGAGTTTGTGCTGGCAGCCAAGTTCAGCTCTCTGGTGGCCTGGCTTTTTCTCTGTTGTGCTACAAACCTCAGGCAGTGCAAAGTGGTTGATTCAGCCCAACCTGGTGAGGTCTTGGATGGACCAAGAACATTCTTTAAGGGCCAGAAACCCATTTTCATCTGCTTTTGATATTTACCCTGAAATGTTGGATAGCTGGACTGAGATCACTTACCAGTTATGCTCTGGGACGGGATTTGGGCTACGTTCTGCAGGAGGAATGTTGACCTTGCAGCCTTTTCAGTGACCACAGAGTGTTCTCCTCCTTTTTCAGAACATGATAGAGGAATGTGACACCACAGCAGTGACTTCCTTGATCCAGTCCTATCTCCCAGAGGCTTATCTCAAGGAAGATATTGGTGGAGAGCTCGTGTACGTGCTCCCCTCCTTCAAGTCTGCAGTGTCAGGAGCCTACCAGGCCCTTCTCAGAGCCCTGGACACCAGCTTGAATGATCTCCACCTGGGCTGCTACGGGATTTCCAACACAACTGTGGAAGAGGTAGGAGCTCAGGAGCTGCTGGATTTATGGGAATGTCATGGAGAATGATTTCACAGCACTATGTGGCTCTGCTCTCTGGGCATGTTTTGGAATTATGTGAGGGTTTCAGGCAGGGAAGAAGGGGTTGTACTTAGGAACACATGAGTGTGTAGATGTGTCTATAAATCTATACATGTACTAATGCACTGTGTCTCACCTTGCTGACTGCCTTTTGATGTTTAACCCAGAAAATGAGGCATTGGAGTTAGATTAAGGAGAGAGTAACACAGGCACCTTGCTGCCTGTGGAAAATCTCTGGTCAAATAAACACATTTAATTGCATCAGAAATAAAAAAGTAAATGGTAAGCAGTGATGGCCCTTGTCTTGCAGAAAGGAGGGAGGGAGATTGTTACCTTCCTGCTCAGAATTTCCTGCTTTCTTTTAAGGTGTTTTCCTAAGGCAGCAAGAGTAAGTTGTACATCATGTCCCATGTGCAGCTCGGGTGCCATAACTGCACACTTCCCAGCATGGATTGTCAGGGGATAGAGTGTGTATACACCAGGGAAACAGGTTTGAGTTTCCACTGCTGCAGCAGAAGAGAGACAGGAGGTGACAAGGAGTTGGACAACAACTTTATACTGAAAAAAAAAGTGAATTTCTCTCGCAGAGCACAAAGGGAATAGAAGGAGGATTATTGTACATAATTGCTGCACCAACTACAGCTACAAAGCAGGAGAGTGGATTCTGGTAATTGTTTTGGTAAATGGAGTAATTTGGGGAAATTTTCCTTCACATTTTCTTGTTCCACAGGTGTTCCTCAATCTGACAAAAGACTTAATGAAGGACCAGCAAGAAGATGCTGCACTGCCCCATCAGCTGCCTGGAGTCAGTGGTCACATTGGTGGTGACGAAATGTCTCTGAGCACAGACACCTTCACAGAAAGAGACGGTACTCAATCACCTCCAGGGTTTATTCCAGATTTACTGCAGATGCAAACGCTGACAGATGGACTGATTTGAGCCCCCTGTCTTCTTTCTTTTTTGAAAACCACATTTCACCCAGCCAGGAATCACAAACCCAATAAATCACTGGAAATACAGCACTCATCAGTCCTTTAGATCTCCCGGTTTGGAATAGTCTGAATCACAGGATAAATTACTGAGGGGTTTTGTTTGCATCCGCCTTCCTTTAAATTGATCTGGGTTTTAATCGAATCAAATACAGCGTGTGGGTGAAAGAGTAAATTGTGAATTGAAAGTAATTGCTGTAATAGATGTAGAGGATTATTTCCCCATAACTAGTAGAATTGGAAAGAAACTTTGTGGAAACCCCTTAGGCTGTAGGAAAAGCAGCACAGCTCTGAGCTGGGTCCTCCTTGCTGCTTTTTGCTGTGCCCCAGACATTTCAGTTTGGTAAAGGAGCCCAAGGGACCAGACTGTGGGGTACATTCACATTCAGAAAATAACCAAGCTGCACCAGAATCTCTGAGGGTTTGAGACCTGCCGAAGGTGGCTCAACCCAAAAATGAGCACATACCTGGCTGCAATGCTTTCTTGGGTTAGAAACATTGCTTTGTACTTTTAAATATACCATTTATAGTTAGGGAGGCATCCAAGGGACAACACAGAGGTATTTTTGTACTTCTCAAAGCTGACCTGCACTGTAAGTGTTACTGTAAACAGTCACTCGTGTAGAGAAGTGTTTTGTTTCACCCTTAAAGAGAAGACTGGCAAGGATTTGCTTCATGGTGTATTATATAGATTAATATTTCATAAAGAAGAAGAGGTGGCACAGGATTTGGCTCTGCTTTTAGTATACCACAAAACCTGTCCATGCAAGAGGTCCAGTGGCTTGTGCTTGTTTTCTTATTTCAGGATTAATTTTGTTACTTATTTGTCTGAGGACATGCTTTTTAAATTATGAAAAATTTCAGCTTGCAATTCTAAAAGAATAGTAGGTTTCCTCTGTAATTTGCCACTGGATAGGTAGGACATAGATAACTTATTTCATCTGGAAGCCTGTGTTCCTCCTGCAAGGTCTCACACTTGAAGTCACTACATGTATACATTTGAAATGTAACAAAAAACCTGGTATTACATGAGCTTATGACTGGAGTCCTGTCCCACACCTGATCCTGTGTTTGTTCCACCTTAGTGGTTTTGATTTGCTGTCTGTAAAGCTGTGCAGGAAGCAAAATATCCTCCCAGAGTGCTCTAACCATCACTTCCCTGCAGTGCACAAATGCTGACCCATGACCAAATGCCGTCCTTTGTACCCAGACCAGCTCCTGATCAGGTCCAAGAGCCTGCGGGGTTTGCCGCTGCTGCTGAAGAGAACCTCGGCCTTGTTCATCAAGAGGTTCCACCACACGCGGCGGGACGTGCGCGGCTTCATCGCCCAGGTCATCCTCCCTGTGCTCTTCGTGATGGCTGCCATGGGCCTGGGCACGCTGAGGACCAAGGAGACTGAGTACCCCGAGCTGCTGCTGTCCCCCTCCCTGTATGGCACAGCTGACCAGGCAGACTTCTTTGGGTGAGTGCTGCTCTTCAGGACCCCGGCACCCCTTTGTTCAGAAAGAGCCCACTCAGGGTTATTTCTGAGCTCAGCCAGTGGAGAAGCGCTGCACCTAAGACACGTGGTTATGTTGTGCAGACAACACGCAGAAACCCTGTTCCTGAGGGATCTCTGAGGAGTGGCTTGGCTCAGACCACAAAGCTTCAGAAAAACAACCTCTCCATTGGAATTAACTATGAAATGTGTGAGGAATATTCTTGATGTTTCCTACTGGAGTCATCCAGCCCTAGAACAGCTATAGGGATTTTCTTAATATATACGTATATGCTCCTCCCTCAATGTGAAATGAGGTACCCACATCAGTTGCCTCCAGCATTACAACTCTGGGATCAAATTCCATCCATCTTCTGGGCATTGCCCTCCTCTCTGTCAGTGCAAGATGTTCTTTCCTGGCCAGGCCCTGCTGGTCCAAAGCACGCAGGCAGTTGGAAGAGGATGCGCTTTTGCAGTGCAGTTAGGATGTCACCACTGAGTTATTTCATTGTGCTTAAAAATCCTGTTACCAAAACGATTATAATTTGTGTCATTTTGTTTTCATGTTGTGAACCTCTTTCTTTCTCCAGTGATTCTCAGCTCTAAGTCAGAAATATAAAATTTAGCTCTAAAGCAATCTGCTCCAGGTGTTCTTCCCAGGACTCCTCATGCCTTTCCGTTTCAGTCCTGCTAGATGGGGGAATGAGCCAGAGGTGCATGTCCGAGTCCTCTGTTCCTAATATTCCCTGCTTCTCTTGGTGGATCATCACTGGAGAGCTGGAGCAGGTCCAAGGACCATCTTCTGGAATGGTCAAAACCAAGTGGATAGCACAGATGAGAGAGCTTATTGAGACAGGGCTGCAAGCAGTGTCTGAAAATTGCAGTAGATTCTTTTTCCCTGGAAAGAGAATCTTGATTGTCCAAAAGTGTCTTGCTTGGATCTAGAGGCAGCGAATCACTGCAGTAGCTGAGGTGATGAGGACTCCTTTTAAACCTGTGTGACTGTCCTCATGTGTTGCATGTACTTCAGTGTTGCTTCCACAAATACCCAATTATCTAACATCTTAAATCCTATTTCACTCAAACACAGTTTTCCTCTGCACAGTGGTTTTGGAAATTCTTTGAACTTTTCCCTGTTTTCTGTTTTTCTTTGTGAATTCTTAGGAATTTTAATGAAACCACAGCTGCTTTAGTTTCTTCGATGCTGGCTTTCCCTGGGACGGATAACACGTGCATGAACGAAAGCAATTCGTAAGTAGTTCTTGGGGTTTGTTTCCACTTGAACTCCAAACCTGCAAGAGGATTGGCATGACACTATTGGCCACTAGACCTTAATAACCACCTTTGATCATCTGCAGAATTCTCATGCATTGGACTCCTGCATTACTAGGAGTGGTGAGGAAGCAGCTTTGGTGGTGGCAAGGTGCCAGGATGAAAACAAGCAATTCTTCTCTCTGGGAAGTGCTCCTTGCTGCCCCAATAATTCCAATTACAATGTGAGCCTGCCCAGCAAGTTCTCAGCACAGCGCTTGTTGCCTCTACCTAAAAGCTGTGCCACGAGGGCTGGTTTATTCTGGGCTTTGCAGATAAATTCTCAGGGAATTGGTGGTAAAATCCTGGGCAGACTTGAATGCTCGTGCAGGCAAATATTTACCGTGAGTGTTTCCAATGACTGCCAAGGCAATCCAGTCCATCACAGCAATGCCCAAGGATTGCCACAACCATCTCCCTTATTTCTGGGCTGGTTTAAGGTGCTTTTGGCCTATGAGTGCCAATTCCTTGCACTGTCTACTGCAGGAATGAAGTGGTGCCTGGATTCTGTCTGATCAGCCGAGCGAATCCAGGCGCGGGCAGCAGCAGGGAGGGCTCTCTGCCAAGGGGCACGGGAGGCAGCAGGAGGCTGAGTATTCCCTGAACCAAAGCACCGGAGCTGACAAGAAGATCTGCTTTTCTGCTGGAGCTGCTCAACTGCCAGCCTTGCTGTCATTAAACATGACAGCAATTAGCTTCGTTTGCACACCTGAGCACAGAGAGCCTCAGAGGAAAATGTGTTCCTTTTCAGGCAGTGTTTAACGGAGGACATGCTTGGCCAGTGGATTACCAGTGGAAACCAGAGAACTAAGTATTCTGCCTGCAACTGCACAGATGGCATCCAGGTAACTTGGATAAATCCAAAGCTGAGGGGGCTTGGGGGATAATTGGGGGCCATGTATATTGGGAGTGGTTTTGTGGGCTGGCACGATGCTAACGGGGCTCAGCGTTTCAAGTCCTCCTGTCTCTTCTTGGCCTTGTTGATTTTGTACACTGTCTGCACCAGTTTGGGGACAGGAAAGGAAACAGCATCCTCAGGAGATGCACACCCTAACATCCCTGCCTTGCTCCCCATGGTGGGAAAAGGTTTAATGGTGTTTTTGAGTGTTGTATGATTGTCCCTTTTGACAGAGGTGAGCGTGTGTTCAAGAGGAAGATTTCATCTTATACAAGCACTGTCACTGTACAAAAGCACAGCTATTTTTGCTGCTTGCTCTTCAGAATTTAACTTTATGCAAAGATCTGCTCCTTGTTCTAAATATTAATGATTAACAATATTAATTATTTGCATTACGGTGGTACCTACAGAGCCAGATATGGGCACTGCTGGGCTTAGTGTCTTCGCATGCATGTGGGGAAAAGGCAGATTCTGCCCCAAGGGTGCTACAGTCTCACAGTTCGGTTTGAGCTCTCCTCCCTCCAGTGCTGTTCACCTGTGCTCAGCTTTTTTTTCCATAGGAAATAAACCCATGGCACAATGTGATGCCATTTGTAAGATAAAGGGTGTACTTAGCTGAACGTTTCTAGTCATTCCTTAAAATGCAGCCATTTTGTGCGGTTTTCTGGACGTACATTTAATTTCACATCGTTAAAAGTATTGGCATAATTTCTCCAGTAAGTTGGGATCATGTTCAAAGCTGATTCTCACCTCTAGCAGGCACAGGCAGGTGTTCCTCAGCATGGAGGAAGCTATTTTGTGTATTCAGATGAACAGATGCACAATGGGGGAGTCCAGGGCTTTTGTTATGGATGAGCTGAAGGAAGCAGCCAACATGCTGTCTGGGAGGACACTTCAACCTCATGAAACAGTGATGTGACTTTGGCCCTCAGCATGTTAAATTATATATTCAGAACTAATTCAAGGTTTCTCTGAAGCCCAGGAAAACATTTCCAGTGACTGACAGTACAGCAGAAATGTAGAGTGTAGCTGCTGTGAAATGGAAGATGAGAGTTTGAGGCCACCACAGAGTTTTCTGCTCCGTGAGTTGTTTTGCCCTCTGCAGTTGTCTGTGCAGTCGCTCTGCTAAGTAGGATCAGCCTTAATTCAGCCAAAATCTTCCTACGTAGCATGAAGCACATTTCAAGGTCCCACTGATGCCAGCAGAACTGAAGGGTAGATTTGAGCAGAGGTTGTTTTTAAGCACCTCCCTGAATGTGTTGAGGACAGTGTGCAGGGGGGGCTGTGTGCTGTGTGTCTGTGCACCCTGGCTTGGGAAGGAGCAGCCTCCACAGGAAGGAGGCTCAGGACCAGAATGCTCTCATTGCCTGCTTTCAATCATGTCCTGACATGGTAGTTTTTAGTTAAAACACACACAGTAAAGTTTTTCTTCATTTGTCTCCCCTCAGACATGTCCACAGACAAACTACACTCCCCCTCACAGAAGGACCTTCTCCACACGCACACTTTACAACCTGACAGGGCACAATGTGGAGACCTACATCCTGGCAACCACCAAAGACTTCCTGCAGAAACGGTAGGGCACAAACTCCGCTCCTTCTCTCTGAATGACACTGGGAGCAATGCAGGACATCCTACAGCTGTCACATCCCCTCTGCCTGAAGAGGTGTCAGTGCAGCAGGGGTTTAGAATCTGGTGAAAGGAGCTAAAGTGTCCTGCAATCATGGATAAAAGATAAAGGCTCGTGCAAGTGCTTTGCTTGATCATAGCAGAGACAGCCTGGGGATAACGTGTCAATCACCTGGCACGTTGGGACTGGATCTGCAGACAAGCCTTTGTCTGACTCAGAAATCTTTTAAAAAGAGGAAAATCTGACACAGCCTGTCATGAAGTAAAACCCTTGGGAGAGATTTTCCTCCAGGTTTGATTCTCTGAAGAGTCTCGGTGTGTGCTTCCCTTGAAGGAGTGCATCCATTCCAGTGAGAGCAGAGTCTGAGCATTTCCTTGTGCCACGGGGCTCTGGGAGCTGCTGGTGGGTCTGGGCTCTGCCAGGCAGCTGCACAGCAGGGCTTGGGGCAGAGGTAAGCTGCCACTATGGCTGGCAGGGAATGTTTTCATCTGCCATTGATGAGCTGAGCTGCTCATCTCCTGGGCCAGGAGCAGCCATCTCACCCCAGCGTGGCAGGCACACAGCTCAGGAGTTCACACAGCTCCAGAATCTTCCTCAAACAAAGCTTTCAGCACAGTTTTGTGACAGCGCTGCCAAGCTTCCGTTTCTCTTTTTTCCCCCCAAAGAAACGCTCCTGCAGCAGTGGTGGCTTGGCCCCACACTGGGATGAGTTCTTTGAAGTCAGGCTGGAATTGCCTGGGGTGGCAGTGGCACATTGACATGGCCCATCTACAGGAATCAGAGCTTTGGGGTGAGGGTAGCAATGCTCTTCCCTCTGGTTTTCACTCAGGTATGGTGGCTGGAGCTTCGGGCTGCCTTTGACATCAGATCTCCAGTTTGACATCAGGCCAGTGCCTCCCAACAGAACGCTGACAAAGGTAACCAACCCCCAGCTGCTCATCCTGGCATGGGAGTGTGGGACCCGGGAGAAGCTACGTTGAGCTCATGGAAATTCCAGAAAAGAAAGCAAAACCCCCTGAAATCTGCAGCTTGGCATGACAGAGATGACTTGCAGTTCATTTCCTTTTCTCTCCCCATTCTTCTTTATTGGTCTCACTTCTCTTGCTAGCAGGAGGCAATTTTTCTGCTGTCATAATTTTATTATACAGAGGTGAAAAGATCAATTAGTAGCACCTTTATCTCGTGAGGGGATGTATGTACCATAACGAGGGCTGGCTGGTGCATTCTGATATGCCCATTTCTCTGGTTCCGCTCCCTGGCAATGTTGTAAAGCACCAGGGCTGAAATTTGAGGTAGTTTGCACAAGTGAAGCAGGACAAACCAACACGTTGTCAGTAATAACTCTCAAATTATTTCAATTTCTCAATCGTGTGCAGGTGTGGTATAATCCCGAGGGTTATCACAGCCTCCCAGCCTATCTCAACAGCTTGAACAACTTCATCCTTCGAGCCAACTTGCCAAAAAATGAGACTTCCAGATATGGTAAGTGTCCCTTTACATGAGCAGATAACTTCTCCTCTTTGGAGGGATATCCTGGTTCTGCTGAAATCAATGACAACACTTACCTTGACTTCAATGAGGCCATTTCTTTATTCACTGCTCTGCAATTCCTTTCAAAAGAGAATTGAAAAGCATGAATAAATCACATAGTTCATTTGTCTTAGTCAGAGGCTCAGGGGAGCTGGACAGGGAGGACCCCAGCTCCTGTGTAAAACACTTCATCCAAGAAATGCCAGCAGTTGCTGTTTGATTTATTGCCTCTCATGTGGCACTGGAAGAGCTGTCTCTTGATAGGTGCCCATTAGTTATGCAGAGAAAAGCTCCTCTAGGTCATCTCTGGGGGTGGGTGAGATTAGGAAATTTTAATATGTCACCTTTCTGCTGAGAGCTGCTCGGGGTGTGTGTGTGTTTGGGTTTGAATGAGTGGGGAGAGTGAGATTAAATGAGAAAGATAATTTTCAGCTGTATTTTAACTCTGACACGTGTCATACACAAATCCAAGGAATGTTGATGGCCCATTTGGGGTTCTCATAGCTTCTCCTCGATAACATACTGCAGCAACCCAAATTCCTGCTGGTAAACCAGGGCACCCTTTGCTGTTTAGCCTCTCTCAAAGTGCAGTGTGGGCACAAACCTGTCTCTGTATATCTGTCTGTCTCCAGAGAGAGCCAGGGTGCAGAGACAAGAGAGAGATTTATGTTGAGGAATTTTACAGACAGATTTTTGGGTTCCGCTCTGCTAAGAGCAGCAGTTGTGTGCAGAAACACCCTCCTGATCAACTTTCTTGGACAAGCAGTGCCTTTCCAGCCATGTCCTGGCCAGGCCTAGCCCTGCTCACCTCTGAGCGCTCCTGGGGACAGCTGGCAGTGTCTCTTGGCTCACAGGATAAGGAGCTGTAATGGAACCAGGCATGTGGCCTGAAGCTCTGAGTGTGACAGCTCAAATCCAAGCAGCAGCAGATGCTGATCACAAGTGGCCCCAGCGTGTGTCCCCTCCCACCTCACAGCACTGCACCGAGACTCCCCTTGCAGCCAGCTCAGCTCACAGAGAGTGACACCAGAGCCTTGTCCTGGCCACCCCCCTCAACCAGGCCCTGGCTGTCCCCTGTGAGGTTTGCAGTGTGCCCTCAGCTCACACATCACAGAGCTGCAGCCCAGCTGCCGAGAGAGGAGACCCCAGGAACATCCCCAGGCAGCTGAATTATTAAGCAGTGAAGCTCCTTGCTCTGTCTCTGTATTCCCAACACATGCTGTAGCAAGAGCAAAGGCAGGAAGATCATGTGAACAGCCAGAAAGTTTTCACAGGGAAAGTTTTATACAGGCGAAATAGCAATTTTCAGGGGGGAAAAGAATAGCAGCAGTTTTTGTTCCATCTGTCCCGCTGCTTACATGTTTTTGGAAAGAAATGCTTAGTAGTTAATGACCAGACAGATAATTCTCTGCTTCCCACTAATCATCCAAGCCATAGAAGGGGAGAAATAAACTGAATGGATGAGGCTGTCTCCCCCGAGGTAGAGTAAATCCAATCTGAAATACAACTGGAGGGACGTTCCATGGGGTTTGCTCCTGGCAGCTCAATCGAGTTGTTGTTGTGACAAATAAATGATGGTTTAAGAACCATTGAAAGGGCCAGATAAAAGTGTGTTGTCACTTCAGCAGTCAGAGAGAGGTGCCAGTCCTGCTTTAGAGGTTTGACTTAGACTGGGTATATTTCAAAAAAAATACATAGAAAGCTTTTTACCCTGTCACTAAGCAAGTCATAATAGCTTTTGACTTATGTATATTGTGCTTTCTTTTCTCTCAATCCCAGCTAACAAAAAAGGAGAAAGCATTGAAATGGAAATTTTGACTTCTAGCCTAAGCTCCAGTAAAGGAAAATGGCTTTATAGTGAAGTATTAACAGATTAGCCAGACGGTATCTTTCTTTCTCTCTCTCCCTTTTGGAGAACAGAAACATTTCCTGGCTGTTTGTGTGGCTTTATCGGCAGTCCAAGATTTTAATCCCATTTCTCTCACTGATGACAAGACTGAGGTTTGGTTATGGTTTTTTTTTTTCTTTCCTTCCAAAATTAATTTCCTCTGAAATCCTCCCTTTCAAATTCATTTGCTCAGTATGGCATTTGGTCAGCTAAACACACAGGCTCCTCCCTTCTGGTCCCCCCGTCAGAGTGCTCATTCTTAGGGAAAATTACCCAGAATAGTTCTTCATCACGTAATCCCTAAGGTCTGGCACCTGGCTGTGAGGAGCTTAAACTCCAGTGGTGGCATGGTCTAGAAAATTTCTGGGTTTAACGGGAGCTGGAGGTCCCCCAGTACTCCCTGAGGCATTTACTTAGGTGCCAAAATATGAATTGAGAACCTCGTTTTTAGGCACATAAACATGGGAACCCTTTCTCAGGGCTGCAGGCTTAGAGACTGGGCTGTCATCCTGGTGGGACCAAGGCAGAGAGCTGCACTGGAGGTTGGAACTGTCCCTCCAAAGCCCCTCTGTGTTCTTCCTTTTGGTTTTGTTGGCACAAATTGCCTCCAGACATGGCAAAAGCACTGTGGTGAACAATACCAGGGCATTGTGGGCTAGCTGTTCTCCTTGGAAAAGAAATACTTCAAACACATCTGAAGTTACCTGCACATGAGCAGAGAATTTCTCTGTCGCAGTTTCTGCCCGATAAAAACCCATTTTTAATGGATTTTTTTGGAAAACATCACAGGGGACTTACCAATATGGTAACTAGATTTTTGCTAGTAACTTTGAACAAAATACTCTGGTTTTGGTTTGTTTTGTTCTTACTTCTTAGGACAGAATAGTTCAGAATTAACTCACTGCCACACTGGGGGCAAAAGCGTCTGTAGCTTACTTGGGTTTCTGTTCTCACCTCCACAGATCCCATGTGGAGAAAGACATCTATCACAGGCAGGTGGCAGTTGTGGAGAAGGGCAGCAGGGAAAGACTTGTTCCTGCTGATAAAAGAACAAACAGAACGAGGTGGGGCCATCAGGCAGCAGCTTTGAAACAGAACATATTCATCAGTTGTGAAGGTGTCAGTGCTGAGGAATCTAAGATGGAACACACGGGCCCACAGGCATGCGCCTCATTTGAGGTGTGGGAAGGGAGTGGTGCTGTCAGCCAGACAGATGCAGGAACAAGGCCTAGGGTTTGAATTTCAGATCTGCTGTGCAGCCAAGTGAAGTCATAGGAAAAATGAGGGTTGCTCAAAATTCTGCCCAAGATCACACAGAGATGACAGAGCAGAAATACACTTTTGATCTGCTTTTTTCTTCTGCTCTCTCAGTTTTCTATATTATTGTCGATATCAGGAGCTGGTGGAGGAAGCTTTCATTTGGACACATTTTCAATTTCTTTTTTTCTCTTTTTTTTTCCCCCTGTAGGTATTTTCTTATCAGCTCACCCATATCCTGGAGGACAGAGTCAAGAACAAGTAATGTAAGACAATTCATTTGGCTGATGTCTGAATTTTTTAGCTTTAAAAGGAGCCAACCAACTTCTTGGAAACCATAAACCAGCCTCAATTACTGGATATCTTTCTCTAAGTGATGAAACTGTTCTCTCCTGTCTTTGTTCCCTCTATGCATGAATAGTGTCCTACTTGCCACCAGAGCTGGGAATTCCTGTGAGGATTTCTTTGCAGGATCCCATGTAGATCTGGAGGTCACAGTTAGAGCGTCACGCATTTGTGTGCTTGGGCACAATAATTATCATGACATCATTTTCCTTTTGGCCCTTCCACTCCATCCTGGGGCCTAAATCACATCAGCAAAGGGAGCAAAGAAAGGAAGAAATCCTTCCCTGTGAGGGTGGTGAGGCCATCTCTGGAAGTTTCCAAGGCCAGGCTGGATGGGGCTTGGAGTGAGCTGGGATAGTGGAAGGTGTCCCTGCCCATGGCAGGGGATGGAATGGGATGGGCTTTGAAGTCCAATCCAAACCCAAACCATTTCAGGATTATAAAAGATGCTGGCCCAGAATCAGAACCTTGTTGCTTCTGAGCTCTGACCAGTCCTCAGAGTGAGAGAAATCTGCCACTCTGACTCACCAAATGCATCTTTCTCCCCTTTTCTCTCAGGCTCAACAGCTTACTGGACATCATCGTGTCCATGTCTGTTTTGGTGGGCTACTCCATCACCACAGCAAGCTTTGTGCTCTACATGGTCAAGGAGCACCAAACCAAAGCCAAGCAGCTGCAGCACATTTCAGGCATTGGGATGACAACCTACTGGGTGACCAACTTCGTTTACGATCTGGTAAATAATTCACATTCC